>CM076573.1:64450193-64608551 GCA_034641835.2 Pinus albicaulis | reverse complement strand
GGATAAATTTTCACTATTTCATCATTCCTTCATTACAAGCTCATCTCACCCATCCCAGAAGACCCATCATGGGCTCATGTCACTCATTATCACTATGTTTCACCACCTTTGGCCTCAACCCTCTATTTTTGTTTTGCCTAAACTCCTCCATTGTCTATCTAGGGTTTTTAAGGGCATTTCTCTTGGTTTCATGACCTCCATGATTAAATCATCCGCAAGGCTTGTATCTTGATGCTCTTACACCTCCTCTTGTCCTTAATATACCTTCACAAACACTTCCCATCACTCCTATCCCTCAAAATCATCATTTTCCTACAAAACCTAGTCTATTGCCACAATTTGACACTTTTTGAGACTAGGCCTGTGTTTTGACCTTTTGGACCCCTTCCCCTCACTCAATTCTTTAAATTCCACTTTTCCCTACTCCCTAACATCTATCCCTATTCCCCAAAATTTCCCCAATAATTTATAAAACCCTTAACCCCTTCATTCCCCTCCCTCTGCAAGGCGGTACTAAAATCCCATACACCAAACCCTAATTTCCTCTTCCAACTAAGATAGGGTTTGATATAAAAAGGAGGTATAAGAGCAAAGTATTCATTTTATATATCATGTAATAAATAATAAGTATATACCAGCCCATAAAAATCATGTCTCCGTCATTTTCCAAGAATTCATTCCAAGAGACAAGCCATGTGTCACACCTAGGGCTAGTTTTGCTTCAAATTGTGTTCCTGACCAAACAGAGATGAATTTGGAAAAATTGAGAGATTTTTTTGTCCCTCCTAGGGCCAAGAAGAAAAACCTCCTTCATTTTTTACACAGGTATCATGGTTTGAGATCAATGTCAAAAATACAGGTGTCATGGGAGAAATTCTGCACTTCTGGAGTGACCTTGGGAAAATCAGTTTTTCTCACAGCTGGAGTGTCCAAATGACTTTCTTAATAATTAAAATAACAACTAGACTTAAATATATTTCCAATGTTCTATCATGAGCTCGATTTTGAATTGAGGAAGTCATCCAAAAGTGGTCTGCACCAGCACTCTGCATTTCTGCACCAGCATTCAACACTTTTTGACCAGTGTTGGGAGAATCAGTTTTTGGACAGGTAAATGAACACCAAATAGAAAAAAAAAAAAATTTTGGAAAGTAGACTAAACTAACTTTCCAATGAGCTATCATGAGCTCAATTTGGAGTTGTAGAAGACCTCCAAAAGTTGTCCACACCAACACTTTGCATTTCTGCACCAGCACTCAGTACTTTTTGACCAGTCATGGGAAAATAAACTTTTGACAAAGAAATTCAACTTCAATAAAGCAAAAAATTGTATATTTTGAAATTATACAAGTCAATATTTCCAAAAAGCTATCATGGAGCTCATTCCGACACCGGGAAGGCCTCCAAATACCCTATGAAAAATGGCGCTGCGCACAGGAGAAGTTTTTATGTTTTTGAAATTTTGAGGCCCTAGGAGCACAGCACCCTAGGCGCTATGCTCTTTTTTGGGGCATCCTCAGCTGCTAAAGTTTACCTTTTTGGGTTTTGCATGTCACTAGCAGTCTACCCACAAAATTTCAGGTCCATTGGAGCATTTTTTCTCCCTCAAAAGGTCAAAAAACACCCAAAATTTGACCTTTCTACCTCCTTTTCTGAACAGGTGTTGCGCTCCTGGAAGCCTTGGATTTTTCCATTTTTTGGGAACCTTTTAGAGGTCGTATTGAGAGAAAAAAGGTATATTTTAAAATTATACTCTTCAGGCTTTCCAATGAGCCATCATGGAGCCAAATCCGACATCGGGAAGTGGTCCAAAACTCGCTTGCAAAACAACCTATTTTCTGCAAAAGTGGCATTGCGCTCCTGGATTGTCTTTTGCCAAAAAGTCAACAAAACACACAAATTTATGGCAAGATGATTTTTTAATATTTTCTTAGGAAAATCACTCCTGATTTGATTTGGGAGTTATGTTTTGGTGTTTTTAATTTATTATCTTATCTCTTATGTGTCTTGGGCCTTGCATGGTCATTAAGCACATTTATGACATTTATGGCTAAATTAGGGTTTCTAGAAGCCTCTTAGGGTTTCCACCTGCTCATTTTCCCCATAAATAGAGCATGAGGCTCTTATGTATTAGTTGGATTTTGATGACTTATGTTGAAGCAAATACATTGTCTCTTGGAGTTTTTTATGACAATTTGATGTCTTGGAGCTCATGCATGCCCTGGTTTGCTTGTTGATGGATAGAGACTGTTTGTAGGATCCATAAGCTTGGTTGATGGTGAAGTGTTCCTTATGTTCATGTTTTCTAGTTTTCCATTACGTTTTCCATCTTGCTATGTTGCAGTAGGACAAAAATTTTAGATTAAGAAATGTTTCCTAATGGCACCTTAATTCTGTTTGTCCTTCACTACCTCAATGTTTTCTTCTGTTGAGATATGTTAGGGAATCCATCTCTTGCTCCCTAAGAAGTTCTTAGCTTGTCCATTTCTTGAATGGTTTAGATCAGTTAGTGTCAAGTATGATTTATGGCTAGCCCTGCATATTATTGCCACTAAAATACTATGTTCTTGGAATCATCTCTTTAAAAGCATCTTTACCTAGGTTTATCAAAGAAGTCTGTTTCAGTCATGCTCTTTGCCTTTACTTAGCTAAATTTGTTTCAAGGAACCTTCATAGTTGTAACTTTAGATGTTTAGGGTTTTATCTCCTTCTATGGTTATAGCTATTTGTGCATCTTAAATGTTTTTCTACTCTTAATGATGAAATCTATGAAAGTTAAATAAGTTTCTTTCCTTTCTATGTTTCATCTAAATATTTGTCTTGGTTGATTATCTACTTTCAGTCTGAAATCAAATGGATTAGGTTTTTCTTATGCCTTTGATTCTCTTGCTATGCTCATAAATCTTCTAAATCTCTCAGTTTACAAGTACATAAAGGATTCAGCTTTTTCCCTTTATTAGCTTATTGTTCTCAAGCTTAATGTTCACATCATGACCCTTCACAACCTTAAAAGATCCACCAACCAAGTTAAAATTGCCCTGCAAATGCTCTTGAACCATTGATGAACTTATCATGACCTTGTTAGACTCCATTGCCCAATGACTTAATAATCTTCCATGATTTCTATCTAAATCCATCTAAGCATCATACCCAACCAAAAACAATCAAAATACCCTGCACTTAACATCTAGCCTAAAATCAACCCTAATCAGCAAACAAGTTCACATCTTTGCACCTACTAGAGAGATCCCTCTCCGAATCCAGGAAGGCTAGGTCCTTGGATTCCAAAGCTTGGTTTGATGTTACCCTGTCCATTTGTATCTCAATCAATCTAGAAAATTATGGGGAGCTAACATAATGGCGATCACGGTGGGACCTTCTGAGTTAGTGAAAAACTAAGGATTCCTTAGATCTCAGAAACCCTACAAACTTCCTTAGATTGATATTCATTTTTTGATGGTGGAAAACAAGTACATATTCAAAACAGTAAATATCAACCACTTGGAAACTCCACTGGACTCCAGTAGGCCTATTAACCCCACTAGTCCTCACAGACTCCCCTAAGAATGAGTAAATCAATCCTAATCATGCTGATGGTGGACAACAAAGTTGAAACCTTCCACCTGGTGACTCCACAACTCTAAATAGACCTAAAGACTCCACTGGTAGAAGACCCTAGACTGGTATAAAGATGTAGTGACCTCTTTTTTGTACTGATTGAACAAAATGTCAAGGTTGGTGGCAGACCTTTTATATAATGAAATTTCAAATTAGTTATCAGAGTTTCAACTTGATGATGATCTCCCAAAAGTTGTCTTCCTCATTTTAAGGTCATGAAAAATTAACCCTGAAGTTAAGAAAATTTTTCTACAGATAGTGGTTGAAAAATATGAAACTGACATTGAACTTTTAAATTCACAAGATCGGTTATATAATTTCCGAGACCCTAAAGAATTTTTGAAAGGTCTCTCTTCCCCTAAACAAGAAGAAATTGTATTACCTTTTGACTTGCAGGAAAAATATGATTGTGCTTTCAAGGACCAGATTGAGGATGAGGTTCTCAAAGCTAATGTTTGGGATACAGATAACGAACCAGTCATGAAAGGCCTAAGAGAAGAAATTTTACATCATGTTTTTGTTGATCCTATAGCAAATTACATGGAGGTCTTGATTGACTCAAGTTCCGAGGCATGGATTTTTTACAAGAATCAAATACATCAGAAGTTGTCACTTCCTATGGTAGCCTTGATTTTGAAGACACATAATCAAGGTATATTATGGTTCCCTCTGACAAGCAGTCAAATTTTCTACCTATTTTTGTTACTGCTCAACTGGCTGCACTGGCACTATTGCATCACCTAGAATAGCATAAAATTCCAAGTTAGATTAGGATAGATAGGCATGCAAATAAGCTCATCCCTATGAGCATTTTTCTAGCTTTAGTTTCAATTTGTTTTGACAAAAGAAACAAAAACACAAAAAACAAAGAAAAGATGAAAAAGAGGGCAGATGAAAAGAACAGGTACAACCCCATAGCCAAAAAAGAGTACTACTGAAAGTGTGCAGGCCTAGATGCCACTACTTGTTCATAAAGAAGTCTTGTTCAGTCATCTAGCCTAATCATGGCTGAACATGTTTTCAATTTATTGTTGATAAGTTAGTAAAAGATAGTTGGTCAAATCATTCAAACTTTACTTGTCAAAAGATAGATTAGGATGAAGAATGCTGGTTCCACATGCTTAAAACTGAACCAAAGAGAAAGATATGATTGCTTACCAAATGATAAATCACATCCTTTGTTTTTCTAGTTTTGTTTTTACAAAAATAAAATTTGTGTGTAGCTTGTTCTTATGCCACAACTCATGGTAAGTCAGATTGCCTAATCCTGATTTACTATGCTTTCAATTTCATGTTAGTAGAATAAAGTTTTTCAAACAGCTTAATATTGACAAATGAGTAGACTAGGTAGAAAATAACGGTACAATTAGATAGTTTGATTTGTGTTTTCTAAAGAAGAATGTTGAGGTTTTCGATTCTTATTGTTGTAAATTTACGCATATGTTCTATGCCATTTCGATTAGAGCACAATGCGAAGATAGAACATACTAATAGATCGATAGAAGACAAGCCAAAACATCGATAAATATGATAAATGGTGGCGTTACAGCGATCAGCAGGATGGCTTCTACCAACAAAGTCTCCAATAGGTCATTCAGCCAAGCGTGTCACACATCACCCCAGAACAACCCAAACAAAGAATAGTCCATATATTACGCAGCTCCAACGCTATCCAGAGAGAGAGAATTCCTCCACACAAAAGTGTGTCAAATGAACTCTAAGTCTCTCCAATATATAGGAATCTTTGGGGGTGTGTGACACGTCCTTTAAGACATTTAAGTCTATATTTTATTCCAGGCCGACCTAACACATAAGTGGAATAAATTCAAAGTACATGTTCTGCTCATCCGATCGAGATGATCTTTAGATCAATCTTACACCTCTCCGAAAGAGGAATCCAATAAAAATATTGGGATCGTCATTTGAGCAGCCCAACCCGGAGTTTGGACCTAGTTGTCCAATTTTAATACTCCCTCTCAACTAGGGAGAACTCCGTCCACTAGTGCAATCCAAACATCGTGCGTCATCCCGTCGTAACTTGTTTTGCTGGCCTCTTTATTTTAGAACAGAAGTGGGTCAGTCACAAAGACATCATACCCGACTGACAGATTCAGCCCAGAGGTCCGAAACCTCTATAGGACTCACAAAGAGTCTCATACCAACCAAAAGTTGGTTTACCTGACTCGAAGTCAGTTGGAGGTCCGAAACCTCGCTAAACTTGATCCCAGATCAAGTGGTTGGACATGTGCCATCCTAGACATAGAGAGTACGGCAATTTCCGATGCATCCGTCGGTCTTGCTATGGTCTCTATTCACATTTCCCACCTCATTGGCCAAATGAGAGGTACTTCCCATGAGTCCGAAACTCTATGGGTAGGATGCATACGGGGCACAGATCAGAGAGAGGTAAACCATCTCAATATCATCACAGTGGGGTAGAAACACACCAACATGTTCGGCAAGCCTAGCCCAATGGTTGCTTATAGCACCAAAGCTATCCCCAAAACCCCCTTGGAGCTCCCAGAGCTCATCGTCCAACAGGATCCTCAGAATAGGATCGTTCCATGATTCCAAGATTCTCACGAAAGGTTAGGAACATGACCTTCCCTAAGGGCATAGTGAGAATATCCGCGACCTGCTCATCAGTCCCTATATGATCGAGCCTTACGACGCCTCGCTGTACCATATCCTAGATAAAGTGGTACCAGCCATCAACGTGCTTGGATTAATCGTGGAACCCAAGATTCTATGGCAAATGAATCCCCCTCTAGTTATCACAAAGGATAACGGTGGGATCTAGCACATGCTCGAATAGCTCATGGAAGAGCTTTCGCAACCAAGTGACTTCACAATGGGTCATACATGCTGCAATGTGTTCGACCTCAGCGGTGCTCAAGGCTACCATCTTTTGTTTCCTGCCCGAAGCAGATCTACTTGTGAAGTAGCATCCAGATGTGCACTTACGGTCACCACACTGCCAGCCCAAACGGAATTAGTATATCCATGCAGTGTCATACTCCCGGTAGTGTATCTCGGCCCATGGTCTATCATGCCTTAGAGATATCTCAAGATTTTCTTGGCACCAACCCAGTGAATGATATGATCAACCATGTGTTGACTCGAAGTGTTCACTGCACAACATACGTCCGGACGGGTGTTCACTAAGAACATCAGGGACCTTACGAGTTGACAATACTCAGTTGGATTTGCTAACACGGGCCCAGCAACGCTGCCACTCAACTTCTTAAAGTTGAGATCCATTGGTGTCGACACGAACTTGCAGTCCACCATACTAAATCTTTCCAGAAGCTTCACAATGTATTTTCCTTGAGAAAGGAAAATCTTGCCAGGTCTCTACCAGACCTCCAGGCCTAGACATCAGTCCTAGGTCTTTCATCTCGAACTCAGCAGCGAGCTCCCTCTTACGCTGATGAATGAGAGGGTCAGCACCTGCCAGGAAGAGGTCGTTCACATACAGCACCAGAATGAGAGGCTTCTCTCTATCAACCTTGAAGTAAAGGTTCAGATTAGCATTACTACGAGTGAAGTCGAGCTTCATCAGGTAGCTATCTATCCTCTCGTACCAAGCTCTGGGTGCTTGCTTCAACCCATAGAGGGTTTTCTTCAACCTGCGGACATGGGTGTCCCGATCCTGGATTTCAAACCCTAGAGGTTGCTCTACATACACCTCTTCCTTTATCGCACCATGCCACAAAAAACGGTCTTTACATCCATCTGATGAAGATTTCGTCCTTGCGTAGCAACAAGGGCTATGACAGATCGAATGGTGGTATATCAGGCCACAGGTGCAAATATGTCATCATAGTCTATGCCTTCCTCACAGGCAACGAATCTTGCCTTGAACTTTTCAGTACTTCCATTAGATCCATGCTTGATTTTGTATCGAGGTGACAATAGCTTTGATCTGTGGTCTTGGAACCATCACCCTCGCATCCTTGCAGATTTAGATACTTTACAGCTTCTTCACATGATCTAGGCTCATATTGTATTCATGGCTGCTAGATACCCCTGGTATTTATATGGCTTCTTGGTTTTCCTCCGGAATTTCCCCCTCTGAAGCCATATGTCTCTGAGCCATGAGGATCTTCTTTCGTTCAGCAATGGTATCCGCTCAGGAGCATATAAAGATATATTCTCCCTCTTAATGCCACCTTCTCTTTCTAGAGAAGACTTCTAATTTAAATGAGGGCATCCAAGACACCAGCTTGGAAAGGAGTTTTATTCTCCCATAGTCAAAGCCATTAAAGACTCATAGCCATATACAGTCATATTGCTTTCATGCATCTTGACACGTATCATATGTTTGTCAAATAATGGGAATCATTTATTCATAACTTTACAGGCTTTGCTAAGCATGGTTCAAGACTCCAACGACGTGACTGAAGGCTGCAAAGACTTCTCAGTTCACACTTTATTATTATGCTGCAATGTAAGACTGATACAGATTATTGCGATATCGCTGATTATGATGTGTCATAATTTTATGTTACCCATCACTATCTTCTTCATCATGGTCATACATATTCTGTCATATGTCGCTGTCAAACAGGAATAATGTATCTACAAGCCTTAGCTTGTGTCTTGTAGCCATTACCTGTTATTCTAAGGAGATCTGTTGGAGCTTCCTCAAACGACCTTCTAAGACTGCAACTTACTGAACTGGGGATCCAATCTGCCATGGTTTATCTATACTTGAGGCATTGCATGCTGATTTGCTTCCAGATCTGCCCATTTGTCATTTTTCTGGTTATTTCAGAGGACTTCTCCTAAGGCTATTAAGATTTGCCTAGCTCAATGACAATTCAATTTCCCTTGTCACTCTTCCTAAGACTTGCATCTTTGCCCATCTCGTCAATAATCTGATCGCTACATAGAATTGCCCCAAGGGCTTCTGCAGTCAACCCTTAAAAAAAACGTTCAACTCCAAAAAAAACGTTCTTTAGAGCTTAGTTCTGCAATTTTTCCTCCTAAATTTGCACAGATATAGGAACCAATCTGACAGATGTTTCAAACACAGAATTTTCAGTCCATATCTGACGTGATACCTTTCTCTTATGCAGATGTAGCATAGTCATAAGATACTTCTGCTCATCAGAGTTCCATAAGGATACAGGCCAATCCTGCTCATCAATGATTCAACCCCAGTCATCCAGCAGGATAAATCTCAAGTCATCTATAAATGTTATATGTGTCATGTTAACGTACAGATCTGAGCCACAAAGGGATAACTACTCCAGTTTCATTAGCACATAAGAACCCCTTAAATAGGGCATCAAGGATCTATGTCGAACTTCGGTTTGGACCAATGGATACCCCAGGAGTGAGATCAATACAAAGTGAGCACACAATAAAGAAACTGTGATAACCGCCTACAATTTGCTGTGATGATCCCTAAGGAGACTCATCTTTTTCTCAGCCTTTACGGAAGGGCCAAAAAAAATTGCTCTACCTTAATCTTCCTTAACTTCATAGGCTAGAAAGGACATTCTTCCTTCATGCTGAGGGTCAAAAGGCCAAAAAATTGGCCCATACAAGGCTTGCTGTTGTGGTATGGGCTGTGGCCTACCACAACACTCAACATGCTGCCTTCAAACAATATTCGGCAATACTAAGGCGTTCCTTCCCAAATTTTCATGACATTCACAATATTCAAACAAGAATTATACTGTTGCATTGAGTTTTCAACTCTCATAATAAGTGGTTACATTAAAGGAAATAGCAACTTATTCTAGCAGAGATAGTTTATAGAGGCACCTGGTTTGTTTGAAAGCAATCAATACACTTGGCACCAAAAGATATTTAGCTCAGAATGGCTCCCATGTAGCATAAAGTTCAGCTACACCAGTAGTATGGAACTCAGGCCTTAAGCTTGGACAATCCCATTCAACATCCTTGTACGCACAAGCTTAACCACAAGTGGCATGCAAAGATGAATGAGAAGTAGAACCAACAACTTCCAGCCACATGCCCAACAAGAGTCTAGCAGAGATATATCGCTATCCACTGTCCCGAAGTGCCCAAGAGTTAAGACACAACAACTCGATTCGAATGATGATAACCCAAAAAATGATGGCTTAGTGATTTATATGAGTAAAATAAACCCCGACGCAGAAGGTGCTGACTCAGAGAAACACGTACAACTAGCGCAGGATGATTTTCGTCCCTGTACAACTCACTCCAACAATTATAAACTCAGGCCAGACTCCAAAATTACGTAGAAGGAAACCAACTCTCTTCCTTTGGCATTTCGTCTCAAATATAGAAGTTAAACTCGGCCAACAATTAGCAAAGAAACTTGGCTTGACAGTGGCAAGAAGAATCGACCCTTTCAAAACAAATTTGATTGACGATTCCTTTTTGTGTATACTACTGCGAATTCTCGTTGGATGATTACGAAAGCCACCCAGTTACACGTAACAATAACCTGCATGCTTCAACTATTTTCCTGCGTAATCCTCAGATGTAAAAAAAACTTTGTTTCCAGGCAAAAATCGAATCACTTAGATCACTGATATGTCGCATTTCTCCATGCGCACGATAATACTTTGATCAACATTCAAACACAATTCAATGCATAGGTGGATTTGGGTGATAACCAATCGTTGCTCCTCCGTCTCACAACAGATGAAATTCAACCGACTTGATTTATTTATATCTATTTTACGTGGAGTTTGTCCACTGAATCCAACGACTTGATGATGCTCACCTACGGATAATTTCCACGTGATTTCAACGATTTTCAGCCCTTCATAACTACTATGCAACTTGCCTTCGACTCGAAAGATTCGGCACCTTGAGCCGCTTGGCTTCAATCATATTCAACCCGTGAGATGAGGTGCCTCCCTGTCCGTGATGCGATGAGATGATCCCCGTCTGCGGGATAATGTGCTTCCCCTAGTGCCCATGAGTAGCATCCCCAACATACTCGTGTGCGACGTGTTTTATGACAGCCGAGATTGGGGTACGATATGCGTATTCTCCACATATGCTGCCCTACACTGTTACCTCCAGTAATTTAAAAAAATATATATATATACGCTGATATTTGCTGTGGTGGTATGGCCTGCGGCCTACCACACAACTTTTCTGAGGCTAACGACATTCTTAGAATAACCCATATTCCGTTGCCCTAGTTTCATAAGCTGGGCGTTGTCTTCTCTTCGCTCTGATACCATGTAAATTTCTGCATATGTTTTATGCCATTTCAGATTAGGGCACAACACTGAAGAAGATAGAACATACTAATAGATCGATAGAAGACAAGCCAAAACAGAGATGATAAATGGTGGCGTTATGGCGATTAGCAAGATGCTTCTACCAGCAAAGTCTCCAATAGGTCATTCAGCTAAGCGTGTCGCACATCACCCCAGAGCAACCCAAACAAAGAATAGTCCATATATTACGCAGCTCCAACGCTATCCAGAGAGAGAGAATTCCTCCACACAAAAGTGTGTCAAATGAACTCTAAGTCTCTCCAATATATAGGAATCTTTGGGGGTGTGTGACACGTTCTTTTAGACATTTAAAAGTCTATATTTATTCAGTGAGCCTAGCACATAAGTGGAATAAATTCAAAGTACATGCACTCATCCAAATCGAGATGATATTTAGATCAATATTACACCTCTCACAGAAAGAGAATCCAATAAAAATATTGGGATCGTCATCGAGGCAACAACCCAGTTTTTGGACCTAGTTGTCCAATTTTAACAGTGCGCCCAAGGAAGAAAAAATTTTAGGCAAGTAGGTTGGGTAGGTAGATATGATGTTGATGTTAATCATGTTTTTCAAATTACTAAAATCACAGCTTCAAGCAAGCATCAGCAAGTGAAAGAGGTAAAAATATGCCCAATGGATGAGGCACTAGTCTTCATAGACCAAGAGATTTAAAAGTTCTGGACACCTCCTGCAAATGAGTTGCCCTCCCCAAGTGGAGCCACTATTAGTCATCCATAATTTTCACTATCTGAATATGACTAAGTATCAGTTCTAGATTTCTAGAAACAAAGTTCATGAACATTGTGAGTTCTAGAAATCTCACGGCCTTCATTACCCTTAGGATAAATTTTCAGTGTTTCATCATTCCGTCGTGTCAAGCTTACTCACCCATCCCAAAATACCCATCATGGGCTCATGTCACTCATTATCACTATGTTTCACCACCTTTGGCCTCAACCCTCTATTTTTGTTTTGCCTAAACTCCTCCATTGTCTATCTAGGGTTTTTAAGGGCATTTCTCTTGGTTTCATGACCTCCATGATTAAATCATCCACAAGGCTTGTATATTGATGCTCTTACACTCATCCTATCCTAAATATACCTTCAAAAACACTTCCCATCACTCCCATCCCTCAAAATCATCATTTTCCTACAAAACCTAGTCTATTGCAACAATTTGACTCTTTTTTAGACTAGGCCTGTGTTTTGACCTTTTGGACTCCTTCCCCTCACTCAATTCTTGAAATTACACTTTCTCCTACTCCCTAACATCTATCCCTATTCCCCAAGAATTTAGACAACCCTTAACCCTTCATTACCCTACCTCTGCAAAGCAGTCCTAAAATCCCATACACCAAACCCTAATTTCCTCTTCGAACTAAGCTAGGGTTTGATATAAAAAGGAGGCATAAGAGAAAATTATTATTTTGATAGATAATTTAAGCAATAATAATTCTATTCCAGCTCATAAAAATCATGTCTCCATCATTTTCGAAGAATTCATTCCAAGAGACAAGCCATGTGTCACACCTAGGGCTAGTTTTGCTTCAAATTGTGTTTCTGACAAAAAAAAGATGAATTTGGAAAAAGTGAGAGAGGATTTTGTCCATCATAGGTGCAAGAAGAAATAAACCCTTCATTTTTTACACAGGTATCATGGTTTGAGATCAATGTCAAAAATACAGGTGTCACAGGAGAAATTTTTCACTTCTAGAGTGACCTTGGGAAAATCAGTTTTTTCTCACAACTGGAGTGTCCAAAAGACTTTCTTAATACGTCAAACGAAAAATAGAATTCAATATCTATCCAATGAGCTATCATGAGCTCAATTTTTAATTTAGTAAGTAATCCAAAAGTGGTCTGCACCAGCACTCTGCATTTCTACACCAGCATTCAGCACTTTTTGACCAGTGTTGGGAGAATCCATTTTTGGACAGGTAAATGAACACCAAATAGAAAAAAAAAGTAATTTTTGGAAATTAGACTCAACCATATGTAAAATTAGCTATCATGAGTGCAATTTTGAGTTTTTGAAGGCCTCCAAAATTTTTCTGCACCAGCACTCTATATTTCTCCACCAGCACTCAGCACTTTTTAACTATACATGGGAAAATAAACTTTTGACAAGGAAAATAAACTTCAATCAAGAAAAAAATTGTATATTTGGAAATTAGACAAGTAAATATTTCCAAATAGCTATCATGAAGCTCATTCCGACAGCATGAAGGCCTCCAAATTCCCTCTGCAAAATGACATTGCGCACAAGAGATGTTTTTATGTTTTTGAAATTTTGACGCCCTAGGGGCGCAACACCCTAGGTGATACGCTATTTTTTGGGGTATAATAAGCTGCTAAAGTTTACATTTTTCAATTTTTCATGTCACCAGTAGTCTACCCACAAAATTTCAGGTCAATTGGAGCATTTTTCCCCCTCAAAACATCAAAAAACACCCACAATTTGACCTTTCTGCCTCCTTTTCTAAACATGTGCTGTGCTCCTGGAAGGCTTGGATTTTTCAATTTTTTGGGCAACTTATAGAGGTCATATTGAGAAAAAAATGGTATATTTGAAAATTATACTCTTTATTCTTTCCAACGGGCCATCACGGAGCCAAATCCGACATCAAGAAGTGGTCCAAAACTTGGTTACAAAACAACCTATTTTCTGCAAAAGTGGCGCTGCGCTCCTGGACTATCTTTTGCCAAAAAGTTAACAAAACACATAAATTTATGGCAAGATGATTTCTTAATATTTTCTTGGGAAAATCACTCTAGATTTTATTGAGGAGTTATTTTATGATATTTTTCATTTATTAGCTTAGATATTATGTGTCTTGGGCCTTGCATGGTCATTAAGCACATTTATGACATTTATCGCTAAATTAGTGTTTCTGGAAGCCTCTTAGGGTTTCCACCTCCTCATTTTTCTCCATAAATATAGCATGAGGCTCTTATGTATTAGTTGGATTTTTATGACTTATGATGAAGCAAATACATCGTCTCTTGGAGTTTTTTTATGGAAATTTGATGTCTTGGAGCTCATGCATGCCCTGGTTTGCTTGTTGATAGAGAGAGATTGTTTGCAGTATCCATGAGCTTGGTTGATGGTGAAGTGTTTCTTATGTTCATGTTTTTGTAGTTTTCCATTATGTTTTCCATCTTGCTATGTTGCAGTAGGACAAAAAAATTATATTAAGAAATGTTTCCTGATGGCACCTTACTTCTGTTTGTCCTTCACTGACTTAACGTTTTCTTCTGTTGAGATATGTTAGGGAATCCATCTCTTGCTCTCTAAGAATTTCTTAGCTTGTCCATTTCTTGAATGGCTTAGATCGATTTGTGTCAAGTATGATTTATGGCTAGTCTTGCATATTGTGTGCCCCGAGATGCTCTGTCCTTGGAATCACCTATTTAAACGGCTTTGCCTAGGTTTGTCAAAGAAGTGTTTTGAATAATACTCTTCGCCTTTACTAGCTAAATTTGTTTCCAGGAACCTTCTATATTTGTAACTTTAGATGTTCATAGTTTTCTCTTCTTCTATGGTTTATAACCTAAGTCACCAGGTTCGTGTTCGTGTTCGAGTTCGGCAACGTTGAAATTCGAATAAAGTTCGGGACCGAAAATTTTTCCGATAAAGTTCGGCATAAAATTCGACATATAGAAATTTGAAAAATATATATATATATATATATATATATATAACAATTTTAAGCATGTTGAAAGATAAATATGATGCACATAAATAAGATTTTGCATGGAATTCAAAATGAAATAATGGTGACATGTATAAAAGTGTTAATAATTTTATATGTAATATAGTTGAGAAAACTAAACTAAATTAAGTTTTGTTGTTCAACTTTTCTAAAATTAATAACGTTTTTGAGTAATGTTAAATTGATTTACAGATAATCTAAATCCAAATTATTTAAAGTGACATTTCACATACTTACTTAAGAAAATATCAAATATCAATCTCAACATCATTTATTCAAATAATATTAAATTACAAAAATATCAAATATCAATCTCAACATTATCTATTCAAAGAATATTAAGAATACAATTATTATACATTACTATTACAAATTTAATAATGTTATAATTCATACACATTAAAATAAAATTGATATTTTCATACATCAAACCAATTTTAAAAATTATTAAGAAAATTAATATATTAAAATTTTGGTTAAAAATGAAAATAATCATTTATTGCGAACAAAAGTAAAGATAATTATTTTGTTATTTTTTATTTATTTATGAATTATTAGAATAAATATAAAGTGAAGATATAAATATCTATTAGACTAACTACATTTTAGAGCACTACATTCCACTAGTTTAAAGACACATTAACTTGGAAATTTACCTTGATCGGTAGCAAGAATCGCATTGGTCCATTAATCTGAAAGAGATTTAAGTTTCCTCATCATATTTTATTTTGGAATTTGAAATTCATGATGCTTTCCATGAACTTGGTTGAGATTTCATCAATTTGTTTTCCTTATGCTTCCGGCATAGCTATTCGTTTCTTTTTTTTTTAAATAAGCAATGCCTCTGGGAGGACGCACCTAAAATTACGTTATGATGGCAATGATAGTGGTAGACTATCCGTAAAATAAATTGATTTAAAATAAGAAATAGATGACAGAAATTTACAGAAAATATACAAAGAACTCATCCACTTGGGACGCTCATCCAAGTCGTTTAGGCCTTTGAAAAATGTTATATTTACTATAAAATTATTTCAGATTATTTAATCGAGATTTGTTAAAATTACAGTAATAATTTGCATTAGTCAGATGTTTTTCACAATGTTGAAGTTATTTCACAAATCAAAAATACATTTTGACCATTTAAATAATTTAAATGGTGACCTGTCCGCTGTGGCGTCGGGCCGAGAGGAAGTATTTGGTGAGCAGTTCGAGCAACAATGCCGCAAACCTATTACCAATTTACCAAATGCCAAAACGAATTTTTTGCCGAATTTAATTAAAAAAAAAACGAATTTAATCGAATTTTTTCAGGTTCGTGTTCGGGATTATGTTCGGCATGAGGTTCGGCTTTGTGTTCGCCGAACACAATCGAATTTGTTCGAATGCCGATTAAATTCGGCGAACTTCGAATTTTTTCCTTCAGGTTTGCCGAACCCGGTGACTAAGGTTATAACTACTTGTGCATCTTAAATGTTTTTATGCTCTTAATGATGAAATCTATGAAAGTTAAATAAGTTTCTTGCCTTTCTATGTTTCATCTAAATGTTTGTCTTGGTTGATTATCTTCTTTTAGTCTGAAATCAAATGGATTAGGTTTTTCTTGTGCCTTTGATTCTCTTGCTATGCTCATAAATCTTCTAACTCTCTCAATTTACGAGTACATAAAGGATTCAATTTTTTCCCTTTATTAGCTTATTGTTCTCAAGCTTAATGTTCACCTCATGACCCTTCACAACCTTAAAATATCCACCAACCAAGTTAAAATTTCCCCGAAAATGCTCTTGAAACCATTGATGAACTTATCATGACCTTGTTAGACTCCATTTCCCAATGACTTAACAATCTCCCATGTTTTATATCTAAATCTATCTGAGAATCATACCCAACCAAAAACAATCAAAATACCCTACACTTAACATTTAGCCTAAAATCAACCCTAATCAACAAATAAGTTCACATCTTTGCATCTACTAGAGAGATTCCTCTATGAATCCAACAAGGCTAGGTCCTTACATTCCAAAGCTTTGTTTGATGTTACCCCTGTCCATTTGTATCTCAATCAACCTAGCAAATTACGGGGAGCTAACGGATATGCTACCGCGCAAAGATACTCCGCACCGGCGATTACTTTTGGCCTAACATATTTCGTGTGTATGACATCCCTCACCGAGCTGGGATGACTAATAACGAGGAGCCTTATACTGCATAGCAAATATAACAAGGACCGAATGGACTATAAAAGCCCCTTTTTCAACTATCGGAATCCTTGAAAAGGGCAAACATCCATCTTTTTGCTTTAAAAAGGCTCATTTTTGCATATCAGGCCTCTAAGCCCCTTTTGCTTAAGCCCGAGCCACTTTTCAGCCATGAGACCGGGCCTTGGGACCAAGTGTTAAGCCTATCGGAGATCGCACGTCGCTTTTTCAGAGTCCCCGCTTCCATGTTTTCTGTTTCGCCGATGGTTGATCCCCCGTTGCGATCTTGACAGTTGATCTCCTCCCGTAGATCCAACAGTGATCGCTCCATCGCGCTGCGCTCATCCATTGCTCATCGCACTTCGCTTCATCCAAAGTCCTCGCTCCCTAAGTCTGCTCGCAGTCATCACAGAAGCTATCATATCCTGGACCATTGATCTCCTTCCACAGATCCAGCAGTCTTAACTACATCACTCCATCGCACATCATGCATCACTCTTCCCCATTTCCACTTTATGTTTCACGCCGACGTCCTTTCCCCACCAATATAATCTAAGCCGTTGATGCGGCTCCCCGGATCGATGGTGGGGTGCTACCTCAGCACGTGCGGGTCCCAGCCTCATTCATCCATCGGTCATCCCCCGCGATATGATCGGGACCATTGATCTATCGATCCAACGGCTTAGATTACTTCCTCCTTTTCTCCCTCTTACCCATGACCTTTCTCCTTTCGTTAGCTCTCACGTTGATCTGTCCAATCCAACGGCGTGAGACTACTCTCTTTCCTCCCCCTTACCTCCGTAGTACTTGCATGATCGATCCCCATCGTTGATCCTCACAATCCAACGGCTCCCATTCATCCCCTCTTTTCAACTTCGCCCAATAGCTTTTCGCTACATGACAAGGTTGTTGACATCATCACCAGTCCCACCCAGCCGCGCAGGTACGTCCATCGCGTTCATCTGCAGCCGTTGATCTGGATTGCCCAGATCAGACAGCCCTCATTCGTTTTCGCGTTCATTTCATCGAACAACATGATCGTGTTGTTTCCACACGAAATGGGCAGTTTTGTAAAAGACACGTGTCAACCATCAAACCGTATCGCGTCCATTTAGCCCCAAACCGCTTACCACCTCAACCCCGTGCGAATACCACCTCCGGTATTCCCGAAAACCACCATTGCACCTCTTTGCACCAAATACAGTTTTGAACCTTGGTTTTCATGGTTTTTCGCTGTGAGGCCCTTTTCTGGCGCATCCACTGCCTCCGCACTGCTCCTCCACCTTTACCCGAGCCATCTGAAGCAGTCAAACCACAAACGCAAGATTTATTTAATTTATTTGCTGTCTGTGCAGGTTTTTCATGGCCTTTTAATGTACACGGGCCCTCTCCTATCCAATCACAGTGGCTCGAGGCCAAGGATGACGATCCTCCACGCCCAAGAAGCAGAGAAAAAGATGTAGAGAGGCAATTCCACATCCAAGACAATGGATCATGACCATTGGCCATTCTATGGGACCCTCCAGCACAAAAAGCCAGTTTTTCCACTACTGGCAGTACCGCATTCTCCAACATGGAAGGCCAGCTCTTCCCACAACTAACAGTATCTCTTTTGCCAGCAGCAGCAGTGGTTCCACTTCATCAAATAGCAATGATAATTAATGACGGGGCCTGTGTGGTCCTTTTACCATATATTCTCTTCACTTTGTCATTTCGGGTGAAATATTCAGATTTACTCCCGCAGTTTTTACTTTTAGTTCAGTCAATTGTCACATTTCAATTAGAAACGGCTTTAGGCCTGCATTGTAAGATGATGAGAGGTAGTTTTTCCTCATCATCATTTATGTTTTTGATTTAGACCTTCAACTGCATACAAGCACGCGGGGAAGATATTTTCCCAAAAATATCTTCTCTCACAGAGGAATTAGTGGTTACAAAAACAGGGAGCAAACACTAAGAAAAGGTTCCAGATTTTCCAAAGGACTCACTAGTGCGAGTGTTCTGTATGTATTTTGTGTGAACTTGCATAGTAGATGTTTGAAGATCCCGTAGGGACTCAGTAATAAGAAGCTTTTTTGGAATTGGGGATTCCGCTCTAGATGATTCACAGTTTGTAACTCTTCTCCATGTTTTTAATACAAATGTTCATTTCGTATTTCTCCACATTTCTTGTATCTAATGTTCTGGAATGCAAGTGCTCCCATGTTTAAATGTGAATTTATCATATCAGATACTCATGTTTACTCATCCATAGCGCTTTAAATATGGCTCAGGCATGATACTTTGATTCATTTCCTATCTCTTCCGCCTTTCTTATGATATTAACTACAATGGATTCTTGTCTTTGAACGAGCCCAGATATATGGATTCTTATCTCTGCATAGGCCCAGTATATATGGACTCGTATCCTTGAATAAGCCCGGTTATAGTTGGTATATTACTCTATCTTCTATCATAGTCATCGCTCACATATAAAGCTTGATATCTGTGTGTTCATTTTAGAAGTCGGCCCCCTTTACACCATTATATCTTAAAGTTGTCTGATGAATTTACTATTTGTAGTTTGTACTCAGTTTCTGCAGTTTTTCTAGTTGTTGTGTTTAAACTTTGGGGTCTTGGTTCCACCCTTATTAAAACCATTCATCCAAGTGATAGTTGCATGAGAGCCTAACCTTGTCAACTGCAATCAGTTGAGTCAAGCTCCTTGCATTTAAGATGTCCTAGGCACTGGTCTTTATACAACTCAAGAGGCGTATAGAATTTCCTGACATCATGAATGCATCCTCGCGATCGGAGAATTTTTCATGCGTGCCAGGATATTTGATCGTAAATCCGCAAACCTCCGGCGCCAATGCATCTTGTTCTCTCTATGGGACCATTTTCAAAATGGGGCATCTACTTCATGACCTGTGGCCCTCGTTAGTCAAGGGCATGGTTATATTATTGTCGTAGTAGACTACTTTACCAAGTGGGTCGAGCGATGCCTACATATAACAACGAAAAAAAACAAATAGTTGCATTGTTTTTCTTTAATCATGTCATTTTCACGGTTTGGGTCCCACGGGCCTATAGTCCACCGAGATCATGGTTTGCATTTTCACAATCATTTGATGAATGAGTTGAGCGCAAATTAGGACTGTCCCATGATATTTCTACTCCTTGTTATCCAGAATCAAATGGACAAGTTGAGGCTATTAACAAGATTCTTAAATGAATGCTTCAACGAATGATAGGATTTCATAAATGAAATTGGAATTTAATCATGTACTTGGCTTTGTGGGCATACCGAACCTCGGTGAGAAACGCAACCGGATTTACCCCCTTTAAATTGGTGTATGATCTGGAAGTTATCTTTCCAATCCAATGTGAAATACCGTTGTTAAAAATCGCAATCGACTTGTTACCTGAAACCTTTGTTGAAGAATCTTCTCTTTTTAACCTCATCCATCTTGATGAAACGCGTCGTGAAGCCCAATTGGCCAACGAAGCACATAAGAGACATATAATGGCAAAATACGACAAGCGTGTCCAGCCTCGCATTTTCTCAGAGGGTGACCTGGTCCATCTTTATGATCAGGAAGCTGATGTAATAGGTACAGGGAAATTTGAGCCATTATGGCATGGCCCCTATGTTGTCAAAAGAGTTCTTGCTAAGGGTGCCTACGAGTTGGTAGGTTACGATGGAATTCCATTGGCGCAGCCCCGAAATGGGTTGTATCTGAAACGTTACTATGCTTAAACATGAGCGTAGTAAACTGTTGTATTATATTGTATATATGTTGTTGATTTGCATTTACTGTCTTAGTTTGTTTTTCTTATATTTTTCTTGAAGTTAGTAATCTACTTTACATTTCATCGCATATGTCTGAATCTTTGGAACCATTCGTTGGGTATGCTTATGGTGCTAGTCGTAGTACACAGAATCTATCCTCTGCAGCATGGGCCATTTTTGCTCTGAATGGCGAGTTAGTGAGTTTTCAAGGGATTTGTATCGGTCGATCTACAAACAATATCGTTGAGTATAGAGCATTGATCGAACTTCTCTATGATGCCATTTCATTTGGTATTAACTGCATCATTATTAGGTTAGACTCACAACTTGTGGTACTGCAACATACTAGTGTTTATACTATCAGAAATCCAACACTGCATTGTATGTTCCTAAGAGTTCGACTTTTGGAAAGACATTTTGATTTCATTCAATATCAACACATTTCTAGAAACTTGAACACATTGACCGATTCTTTAGCGAATTATGTTATAAACAGAAATTTCTGACACATGTAAAGATACATTCACATAATTGAATAGGATTGTGCAATAAACATAGAAAAACGCTGAAATCAAATAGATAGATAGTTATAGGTTTATACAAAATTTGTACCCAAGACACATTGGTCATCTGACCTCAAAATGTATGAAACATGTCAAAAGTAAACTAGTGGTGCCCATGATAACATGCTACTGATCTAGCTATCCTACGCAGTAACCGCATCCAGCGGTTAGGAACACTAATAGTATGGCACTGCAGTCGCATGGGTAACTCTTCGATCCAAAAATCCAGAATACCGAAGGTCAACCCTTGTATGTGTTGCTGAAGCTCAGCAAGAGCCTCAGCCATATCAAAATCCTAAAGGATTTCTCTCCCAATAGCCCTCTCTAATGGCTCATCCGCTCCATGTTCTGGCTCTCCCACTAGTCGAACTCGACCCACATCTGTATACATCAAAACTTTAGTTTAGTCTTGGGAAAATATCAAAATACAAAAGCATGTATAAACCTTAGAAAAATAAAAAAGCATGGTCAAAACATTCTTACCAATTTCACCCCACTGAGCACCTTCTCATAAAACTAAATCTGGATCTCCTCGGAAGTCGACGCCTGCATATGCATAGTCATAGATGGCGATAATTTGTCGCCTGAACCAGACGGAGAATGTAGTCGAGAACACAATGGTCGATTGACCAGCATGTCTAGCCATCAGTTCTAGCCATCTTTGCATCCTTGGATCTCTAGGGTTAGATATACCCAGCATCACATGTTGAGGCTGCATCAGTGGAATCTGCTCTAAGGTAAAAGAAATGAAGATCAAACCATAGTTGAAATTTTTCTTCCTTCCTCCCTTTGCCTTGCTCAGTTTTTCTTTCATTTGAGAGAGTACAACTTCAGCCCAGTTGAAATTTTTGGTTCCATGCACTCTTGTGCATACTGCATGTAAGATCTCTTTGCTACGTGTAGTGTAGCGGTACCAGCAAGCTTTGCGATTCTGAATAAGATGGTTCTCAATGGAAAATCATAAACATCACGGATGTTTATTTTCCCATTCTTGCTAGGCTCTGCCCCTGGATTGCAATACTGCAATATATAGTCTCTCACCATCTCTCCTCCGAGAGCAAACCCTAAGAGAGAAATGGGTAGGCCTCTCCTCGACAAGCTTGTCAGAAAATAGATATCCTCCACTAAAATTGGGACCACTTTGTTCCCAATATGAAATGCCTCAATCGTTGGATCCCATGCACGAACAAGGAACTCCAAAAGTTCCATCTGTTTCCTCATACCAGATAATCTAAAGTACTTCAGCAACCCACAATCTCTAAGGGCTCTTATAGTACCCAGATCATTTAAGGCAATCATGTTTTGTTCCTCATGTTCTCTTTCCCTCCAAATAATTGTCATTTTGGTCCGTTGAATCCCTAAAACACAATCATAAGACCCATTAGGACCCATTTCACGCAAAAAAATCAGGCAAAATTTGGGCACACTGCAAAGAAAAAAATGTGAATTGCGCCCAACGCACCCCTGGTCAAGGGGCAGTGCGTTGCAAGTGCACTTGGCCTTCAATTCCAGTGCACTGCAACGAACCTTTTCGACATTCAAGGGTGTGTTGCCCTATTTGAAAAATAAAATTACCCTAAGGGGCCCAAATCCATAAAAAATTGCAATGAAATGAAACAAAAAGCCTACTGAAGGAAAGGGGTGGTTTATGTCAACAACCTGGATCAAACAGCGAGGAAAATCGTCCACAGAATCGATCGCAATCAACAGCTGAAGTTCGGGGGCAAAAATAGGTTCAGAGCTCCAAAATGCAAATGGTAAAAATGAATATTAAAACTCTTTTAATTAGTCATTTGATTATTTGCAAATCATATTTATTGTTGTGACTATGGTTTTATTCATTTTTTATCATGAAACTGGTATTTTTAATCCATTTGATGTTGTTCTGAACAAGTTTACAACTAATATAGCAGAGTAGTCGTGCACACTTATTTCAAGAATGATTTGACCACAAAGCATACTTTTATCCTTATTTTTCAAGCCTTGATAAAAACGAAAAAGGATTTGAAGCGCACTTTTATCTCTTTTTCGAGCTTCGATAATGGCAAAAAAGGAACTCCCAGAGTCTTCTTTTAGCTCTTTTCAGACTCCGATAATGTGAAAAGATTGTCGAGCACTTGTCTTTTTGAGCTCATAAAAGTAAATGAATTGACATCTACTCAGTATAAGTTTAACCCTTTTCCTGATTGAAATAGATTATTTACGAAAAAATAAAACCTTAGTCGAACATGGCTAGGAGGTTTTCTCAGATATCATTTTACACTTTTTCGGATCTGAGTGACAATTTTACGAAAAAGGACTCATGGAGTTTTTTTTTGTCCTCTTTTTCAAACTCTCTAAATATGAAAAAGGACCAGGTTGTTTCTGTCGTTAGGCTCGTTAAAACATAAAATAGCGATGGGCTTATCGATCATGGAAAGAATCGAGTTTCATTTATCGCTAGACTCATTAAATTGTTAAATAGCAATGCATATTCATCCAAAGGGTTCAATTATAGATCAAGCATATATTATCCTCCTCAAGCTTGTTAAAAAATAAAGAGGTACTGGTCGACAAATGATAGGGGAAAATTTGGGAAAGTGAATAGAACTTTTACAGTAGCAGGTCGCTCTTGAACATGACACTTCACTCCATCGTCGTGATTGTCTGGGTTGGGTAATCTTCTTGACGGTTCATACATACCTATGGTTCATCATACCTTCACTTCGGTTTTGGGTCAATGCTACCAACTCATCTCAGTGTCGCTGATATGTTCAAGAGAAGTCATCCAGTGAATACTCATCCTTCTGCAATACTCATAAACCTTCATTTTCATGATAGTCGTCCCTGAACATTGCTATATCAAGTCACATTTTGTCTCTGAAATCAGTAACTCTCGTTTCACGATAAAGTGGCTTCCTATCGACACCAAATCATCATCCAAGAAGTTTACTTAGAAAAATCATCTTCTAGTACCATGAGGCTTGTTACAGCATCGACAAGATCCTCGCTTCCAGAATTTTGACCGAAAGATTTTGTTTAGCATTCGACATCAAATCATCTATTCACGCCTTACGAAATGTATTGCAATACCTTGAGAGCCATTAACATCAATGGCGGTTTTCTCGTGTTTTTTAATAGCTCACATCATTGGTTGGTAGTCAAACGATGTCTTACCATGTTCGACTACAAATCATATATTCGCATGGCTAGACTTGTACCCGAATGATCGAGTGAACGATATAAGAAGACCCCGGATCTAGTTTCAGCCATCCGGGCTACGATTTCAGGATTGTTGTACACATCATCTGTACGGTGAGCTTACATACAGATTGCCATCCAAACATGAGCCTATATCTGTAGGCATGTCTGTATTGGGCAACATTCTAATGTAGACGACTTTCTGCACTATGTACATGTTATTATATAGTTTATTTGATGAACATGGGAATTGCTCCCTCAGCAATTCATGATCAAGATGAAAATATCATGAAGTAATGTATTTTAAGATTGATGCAAATCGCCACTCCGCTTCAATTCCAGCTCATCACATCGTAAAGCATCTCATTCAAAAAATATTGTTATTATTTCGACTTCATGGTTTAGGGGGAAGTTGTTATAGGTCAATTTGGGCATCATCCCCCATGACCTAGTCAAACTGGACATCATCCCCAAGACCAATGAAATAGGATCTACCATTCCCTTACATTTCAATTGCTATATGCCCTAAGAGAATAACAAATCATTCATGTCTTCCATTGTGAGATTTCCAAGGTTTGAAGTATATGTTATATCACTTATGAACTCACCAACGCTGCCTCTAAAGGGACTAACTATGTTGCATATGCAGCTTCCTCCATACAAGGGTGCACTGCAATGCTCTTCCTGACATTCAAGAGTGCGTTGATCACCTGGGAGAAAATTTTTCATTGTTCTGGGAATCTCCACATGGCCAGTGCATTCTAGAAGAGTCCATATGTGTCAAACTTCGAATCCAAGTGTCCATCTAACACCTTTGAACTTGGGAACATGTCTTTCCTATTCTTAGAAAGTCATTCATTGAGAAACTACCATCAGTTTCCCTATAAATTGAGCACAAATCCTAGTGCTAGGGAAGGAAGAATTTTGGTAAATAAATGTTATTGGATTCTCATTTGAGAGAGTGAAAGTACTGATATGCTGCTGGTGTGATGTTGGATGTGATGAGGCTAGGATGAAGCTGGATCTGGTGGCATCAAATTGATCATTGGTTGTAACCTCCTCTTTCTACTCTTTAATAAAGATTGTTGTTCAATTTGTTATTCCAAGTTGTCATTGATGGCAATAGGATGAATGAATGAACATACTTGTTGAAGGGCTAGATGATAGATGATGGAAGACTACATGAAGACATATATAAATATGGCATGATGAAGAATAAAACCATGCATAATCCCAAGACATTCTGTCCTACCTTCATTTCTGCACAAATAAATGACCAGTCACATTAAGAATTATTTTTCTCTATCTTGGAGGTAGAAGTTCTCTATGAAACATTTACCATCATCTAGAGCAGAAATTTTCCTTTCCAACGAGCCCTCACATGCCTCAAAATTCCCGGTGGTTAAGGAGAAATTGAATTTTTAAGTCAAGAAGTATATATTAATTTATTGAGCCGACCTATGCAATATCCCTAATGTCAGCCTCCCTCATAAAGGTCACGTCCCACATCCAATGCGTATTAATAAAGGCCTTAAATCTCATTTTACCTCAAGCAACTTTGGTGAATATACACAGAGAGCTGTAGAATAGGTTCACAACTCGTGAACCTTTAGGAAGGAGAACATTAAAACATAAATTAAATACATATCCTGCTCGGATTTCTGTAATGTTTTTTTTTGCAGACTTCATTTCATAATATATATAGTGAGGTAGGGTGATAAAGGTGGTGAAACTTCAGTGAATCTGTGGCAACCATATTTCAGATCAGAACATATTAACTCAGGACCTGTTTAGAGCCTAAATCTTACATCTTGTCTTGGTGCTGTAGCTTCAGACTGTGATCACAGTGGTTCTGTTTTGGTAGTGGCTCGGTATTCCTGTTTCAGTGCAGTGATCTTTCTTAAAGTGGTTCAGATCTCTTGATCAGAATAGCATTGAAGAAATCTCCTCTTCAGTAGCTCGGCACCCTTACACAATAGCCCAGATTTGTCTTGGAAGGTGATCTAACTCCTCAGACTTGTTGTAGATTATAAACACACTCAGACTATCATCCTTGTGGAGAAGACTCAAACTATTGGTTTGGCTCAGTGCTGTAATTCTAAATTACTGTTGTTCAGATTTGGAAGGGATAATATATCTGAAGTGTGAAGGACTGCCACAAACTCATGTCAATTGAGGATTTTTTTCCTGAGATTGAATAACTCACCTGTGGAGGATGGCCTAAACTCAAATTCACATTCTCAGATCTAGATTATGATTAAAGCATTGTTACAGTGAAGACATAACTACAGTGAAGGTTGGTGGTAGATACCAATACTAGACAACCAAGCACATTTTTGGAGCTAATTGAACATATGAAATATTGAATGGTAAAGAATTTTGTTGGAGACATTCCAAGTACATCATTTATTTTTATCAATACTGAAGGATTGGTGTCCTTGGAGTAGGAGCTCCTAAACACAAGGTTGGTACCTTGAGAATATAGGGTCGAAGCCCTAGAGGTCAGAGCCTCATCAAAGTCCAAGTTGGTGCTTAGCAACAGGTTGGTGCCTCACTCATTGAAGGGTTGGTGCCCTCACGCATCTATTGTACTCAATTATTTGAAAAAGGATTGAAGTTCTTATTAATCCTTAATAATAATATTATTATACACCTCTCTGTTTTTAATTATGAATAATCTAACTGGAAAAAATCAACAATTGAAAAGAAATAATGATTCACCCCCCCCTCTCAGTATTTCCAACAATTGGTATCAAAGCCAACTTCTTCATTATTAGCCTAACAGCTGGAAGAAGGATTCTTAGGCACAATGAAGAACATAGAAGCAACAGGGAAGCTACCTATCTTTGATGGAACAAATTTTGTTTTTTGGAAGAAGAGGATGTCCTACTATCTAATGTCTCTTGGTATTAAAGTATGGCACTATGTTTTGGATGGGTAAAAATCTCCCTCCGGTCTTCCAACTGATCCAGAAGAAAGAAAAGCCTACATTTCTAATGCCAAAGCTTTAAATTCCATCACTAGTGGAATTACCGATTCCGAATTCATGAAAGTCATGAATTGTGACTCAGCCAAAGAAGTATGGGATAAGCTGGTTGCCCTATATGATGGGGACTGAAAAGTTAAGAAGGAAAAGATTCAAACCTATAGAAGACAATTTGAGAGTCTGAAAATGGATGATGAAGAAGATATTGCATCATACTTCCTCCAAGTAGCTGAAGTGGTTAACTCTCTTAAAGGGCTAGGAGAAAATATTGAAGAAAGCACTATTGTTCAAAAAATCTTGAGATCGCTTCTTGACAGATTTGACTCCAAAGTAAGTGCCATAGAAGAAATAAAGGACCTATATACTCTCAATATGTATGAACTTCATGGAATTCTCATTTCCTATGAGATGAGGAAAGGTAGTCCAAATTTCAAAGAAGCAACATTCAAAGCCTCAAAATCAACAAAAGAGGAAAAGGATGGAATAGCAACAGTGATGACTCTAATGATGAAACCGAATTAGCTCAATTTGTCCAAATACTTAACAAGGGATCTAAGATAAAAGGTAAGTACCCTCTTATTTGTTTCAAGTGTGGAAGAATAGGTCATTACATTGCAAAATTTCCTCTTAAATATGATAGTGATGACGAAGTGGACTCTAAAAGGATGATGAAAGAAAAGAAAGGGTTTAATAAGAAGAAATTCTTCTCTAAACAAGATGAGTGTGATGAAGATGAATTTGTAGTCATAAAAAGGAAATAAACTAGAAATATGCCTCATCACAAAGAAAGTGATGATGAATCAGATGAGGAAAGTAACTATGTTGGAAGCAAAGAAGTGTTATTCATGGAATTTACAAATGATGATGATTCAAAACTGGAAGATGAAGGAAACATGGATAAATTACTAATGAGTGCCATTGAAGAAAATGAGAATCTATGGAAAAAGATAATTACTCTCAAAGTAGAAAAGGAGGAAGCAAAAAGAAGAGAAGACTTCTTGAACAATAAGCTAAAAAAGAAGGATGACATCTATGAAAAACATGAAGCTGAAATAATATCTCTAAGAAAGGAATTAGAGCAAGTCAAAAGGAGTTGGCAAAGCTCTCAAGCACTTGATAACATTCTTAATACTCAAAAACTTCAACATGACAAATCTGGAATTGGTTTCAAAGGAGAATCATCAAGCACAAATAATAATGCAAGGAGTTATGCCGACATACTCTCTTGCCATCCAAAAGAATAAAATTCATCTCGTCAGGAACAAAGGCCCATCTCAAAACCAAGAATTGAAGAAAGAGAAACTCCAAGGAAGAATGTTAGTTCAAGCTATGGCTATTGCAATAGGTACCAAACTATTTTCCTTGGGTGTTTTTACTATTGTAAAAACATTGGGAATCAAGCTAAGCATTGCAAGGCTCATAATAATGATGCACCAATATTGAAAGATCAAACAAACAAACTACTTGGTCCTAAAGAGCAAGGAAAATAAAAACTTACAATTCCTTTGATCCTTTGGCTAAGCCTGATCCGTCTTGCTCATTATGTAATAATTATGATCATAATGAACAAAATTTCCCTCTCAAAGAGGAGGAAGCTAAAAGCATAAGTCTCAACATGGAAATGTGGCCTAGCTCTATCTGCTCATAGTGAAGAAAATCATTGGTTCATGGATAGTGGACGCTCAAGACATAAGACAGGTGACCAAAAGAAGTTTGTCTCATTGAACAAGAAAAATGGAAATGTATCCTTTGGAAGTGGATCTGCTAAAATCACTGGAAAAGGAACTGCTACCCTTGTCAATGGACAAGGAAAGGCTCAAAATACCTTGCTGGTAGAAGGGCTCAAACAAAATCTCTTAAGTGTTAGCCAAATTTGTGACCAAGGACATAATGTTGTCTTTAGTACTAAAAATTGTGAAATAAGAGACTCTTCCTCAAGAGAACTTGTGGTGAAAGGAGTAAGAACACCAGATAATGTTTACATTCTCAGTAAAATCCAAGGAGAAAAATGTTACTTATGTCAAACAGATGAAATTTGGTTATGGCACAAGCGATTGGGGCATACAAGTTTTGATAACCTTTTCAACATCAACAAAATTAATGCAGTAAGGGACATTCCAAAAATATGCAAGCCAAAGTTGTATGTGCCCCATGCCAACATGGAAAGAAAACCAGAACTAGCCACAAAACTAAGGAGTTCTCAACATCAAAACCTCTGGAAATCATTCATGTAGATTTATGTGGGCCAACTAGAACCTCTTCAAGGTGAAAGGTACTTTTCTCTACTTGTTGATGACTATACTAGAATGATGTGGGTATATTTCATAAAATATAAATTTGAAGCATTTGAATGTTTTAAGAATCTTAAAGCTCTCATTGAAAATTAGAAATAATCTAAGATTAAATGTTTTAGAATGGATAGATGAGGAGAATTCACCTCAAAATAATTTGATGAATTTTATAAAGAGCATGGAATCGAAAGAGAACTCTCCATTACTAGGACACCCAAGCAAAATGGAGTAGTTGAAAGAAGGAATCGAACCATTCAAGAAATGGAAAGGACAATGCTACTAGCAATTGATTTTCAACCAAAATTTTGGAGAGAAGTAGTTGGGATGACAGTTTATACCTTAAATCAAACTCAACTAAGACCAAATAATGAAAAGACTCCTTATGAATTATGGAAAGGAAGACCTGCTTCAGTAAAATATTTCAGGATTTTTGGAAGCAAATGCTTCATAAAAATAAATGATGACTCACCAGGAAAATTTGATTCTAGAGTTGACAAAGGAATATTTATTAGATATTCTAGAAGGAGCAAAGCTTACAAATGTTACAACAATTGTCTATGGAAAATAGTGGAAAGCAATGATGTGAAGATTGATGAAGGTCTTCCAGAAAAGAGAATTGAAGATCATGAAATTGAGCCTCTCCTTGAAGAAAGTGAATAAGAACCTGAAAAAGAAGAGGAGGATGGAGAACCTCAAAATGAACCTTCACAAACTCCTTCTAAGATCAAATTCATTCAAAAATCTTATCTGGAAGAATAGGTTATCGGGAATATAGATGAAGGAATTCAAACTTGAAGAAGGATGAAAAACACTCCAAGAAAAGATGATGTTGCTCTACTATCTTTAATAGAACCTGAAAATTTTTCTCAAGCAAGGAAAGATCCTTATTGGATAAAGGCCATGGAAGAAGAAATGTCTCAAATAAAAAAGAATGAGACCTGGGAGCTGGTACTGTTGGGGTTCCCATGTTTTTGCCAGATTGGCAAGACCAATAGACGAGACAACATCAAACCACTTTCAGACCTCAGGATCTAGCCCTCCTGGGTCCAGAGAGGGATCTATCTATGATATGTCAAAGGTATATGTCTTTAAAGCTCAAAGGTTAAGATATTAGGCTAGTTATAGGCACAAGGTTTGTTTGTTTGATTGTTTGTTTGGTTGTAGGTTATCAGGAAAAAAGGGCTCAATGTAAGACAAGGATGAGCAAAGAGGAGTAGGACAGAGGTGAAGTATTCCAGGGTGCATTCAAAACCATTGGGAAATGGAGTCAGGAAAGGATTTGCTTGCTAATCATTAGGCAGGCTTTCAATTGGGCTAGTCATCTAAAACATTGGATCTCAAAGATGACAGTGTGATATGGGATGGCAGGAGAGGAGGAGACAACACAGATTCAGGGCACAAAGTTAAAGACCAACTAGTCGCACAAGTATCCTAATGGACAGGGCTCACTCTAATCCCCAGTGTTCCAAAATCTTCCAGCTAAATATTTAACAAGAAACATATAAGAATAGATACATTTAATTCATACATCAGAGAGCAGGCAATAACATCCACTACACTGGTTAAATTAACTGAAATCAATTCTTAGATAACACATTCAAAAGAGAAACATCAATGGCAAGGAGAGCATAAACATAGGGTACCTAACAAGGGTAAATCCTATGCCAATATTCTGATGCAATCCAGTAGAAACAAAATGAAATGAATTAACACACAGAGATAGGAAAACATCACTACTGCTTTAGATTAGGATCCAAATAAATGTGCTTGTCAAATTAAATAACAATACCAGTCTAGTACAACATTGCCAATAGCCGAATACTCAGTCTGAATTCATATTCCTCAGCCTATCTTACAAATTTACATAGAGACTGTGTCTCCAAAGAAACTACTTCCAATTCTCTGATAACTGATCAACAACCTTTACAATGAGTTTCTTCATGAATTTATAGCTCCATTGGAGCAGAGAAGGTAGGTGAAAACTAAATGCAGCATTAAAAACTCAGAAGAGGGAGAAAGCCGAAGCCCATTCTGTATAAATTCTGTGCATTTATTGATGGCACTCTTTTGGGTGAAAGAGTGGTCTTCTCCAGGCTTCCATTTACTCTCGGTATGTCTCTGACGTACTTGGCTGCAGTATTCTGTAGTACTTCTAGTGAATAAAAAAAGGTAAATAAATGATGCTAGGGCCTGCCATACTATGTAACTAATGCTTCTGATAGCATAGGACTGCTGTAGGGTTGGAAAATATCTCTTGGACACAATGTATACTGAAACCATAATGTGTACTATGTCCATGCTCAGGAAGGAACATTCTGCTCATTTGAAACCTTGATGATAAGGCTTTCTGCGTGTTGTACCCTTTGTGTGATCCATGACGTCGCTAATCTGGTGCTTTGCCTCTAAACCACTATATTTAAGGCTCAAAGATCTTTAAAACTGAGCGTTTCACTCGTTGATTATTAGCTGGTATCTCTCTGCCGCTTCATAATGTCTTGATTTGAAAAATATGGGCTTTAATGGCGCCAGATAGGTTTTGTGGAGATTGAGCTATCCTTGGATAATATTTATGCCGCCGCTACCTTTCTGGGTATTTCCCTGTAGTACCAGCTTCCAAATTCAATTTTCTTTGCGTAACGCGCCATCACGATGATACATATGAACCAAGGCAGTTTTTCGCCCTTCTGAAAACCTGCAAAATACGAAAACAAGTTAAGAGAACAATGAATGGGGGTGGTGGATGCAGTGCGGATGATGAAAATGGTCGTACAGCTGGTGAAATGGTGGAGAATGGTGTGGAAGACTCGCAGTGTGGTAGAGATAGTAGGGACTACAGTCAGAAGGTGGCGCGAAGGAAAAATAAATGAAAACCTTTGAACCTCGACCTTTGACTGGGATATATAAAAGGATGGGTGACAATGTGACAAAACATGTGGACAGATGACGTGGCAGGACGGGGTTACGGTGGGACTGAGAATAAAACTGGGCCATCTGATCTCGGGAGGAGATCGACGGTGGAAAACACATCGGAGGGCGATGGACAGTGGGCCAGGGGTACGGTGGCCATGGATTAACCCTTATGCAACTTCCTGGAGCGAAAACCGTTGGATGGGCGATTGCAGATCTGACGGCGCACAACGATATCGCTCCGCATCCACGGATGAACTTTAATGCGCGATGGGAGGGTGGTTTTCCAGCCGTATCGGTGCCACGCGTCGGATAACGTATGGAATCGCTGCGAAAATGGAAAAACCGCCTGCCCCTCAAAAGTGGTTGATGAAACCCAGCGGTTTTGAACAGTGTTGGCTGCGGGGGCCACAGGCGGACGGGATATGGACCGTCGGATTTGAGGTTTTAAATGGAATGTTGACATTGTATCAGGTGGTGAATGGGTTTAAGGATGGTTGCCGTGGGGGCGGCGATCACCGTCCATCCTGTTTAGATCGATGGCTATAAACGCGCCTGATGAATCAAATGAGATAGCGCTTTCTGCCCTGGCGCCCGGTCATGGCGCTGGGTCGCGTGGAGGAAAAAGATACAGGGGTTTGGCCGAAAGGGGCTAGTACCTAGACTATGTGGAAAATATGGTTTTTATCCCATTTTAATGCAATCTGCGGGCGGAATTGGGTAACGATAGAGGTAAAAAGAGGAATTATGCAAAATAAGGGGGAAATGTAGGATGTAAAGGGGACTTTGGGAAGATTTAGGGGAATTAGAGGGGAATTGGACAGGGGGAAAACAAAGGTTAACCTGGGCATTTTGCAGGGGTGCAAGGGGTGAATGCAGACCTTCGGAGCACAAATTTTTGCAATCAGAGAGGCTTCATAAAGGGAGTCAGCAGGGGAAATTTTCATCAAAGGAAAAAGCATAGGAGACTTCAAGGATGATGTGTCTCCAGGGGAGATGCATTCATTGAAGGCTCAAAAAAAATTTAGCCCCTTACTTTGCCTGTCAAAAATTTATAGGGGGCTAACAGTGGCTCCACATGGGGATGAATTCTTCTTGAAGGAGTCAAGAATTCAGAAAATACTCTTTGGTGTAGGCCAGATGCCTGCTGCTTGAGCCACCTTTCTTCTCTGATTCTCAGCTACCAAAAATATAATAGATCAGCAGAAACACTTCCAGATAATATACTTACCCAACCTACAATCCTAGCATTTTTTCTTCTAGGGTGCATTTGAACTAGCAGACCCTTTACATCATTTATTTTTATAACAGAAAATACACCTATTCTAAATCTACCCTTATTACTCCATGAGACCAGATTAGACTGTTGGTCTCATATGTTTCTCTACCTAATCTAATATCTGCTGGGATTAAATTGTCCAACAGATTTCTTCTCTACATTCTGCAACAGAAATTTAAAAATAGTCAAACTAGGATTAGACAGTCTAGTTTGCTGTTGATCCAAGGCATAAAGACAGTTGCACATGGAAAAAGATTTGCAGAAAATAGAAACAAAACTTTGAAGGATTGAAATATGAAATCCTGAAGCATCCTTCTTTCTTCTTTGCTGGTCCAGGTTTTGAGCATGTTTGGACCAGCTATCTTCACTTTCCTTGGCTCAGATTTTGATCATGTTAGAGCCAATCCTTTGCACTACAGAGGTTCACGTTTTGAGCATGTCTGAACCTCTACTTTTCTCTCTCTCTCCTTTTTTTTTTTTTTTTTTTTTGAAAAAACAAATGCTGCAATGGTATGTACAATGGAAAAGGAAACTGGGAATTTGAAATCAGCAGAAGTAGTGTTTGAGCATCCTGCCATTGACAGGACCCCCAAACAACTCTGTACCATCTAACTCTTGTAGGAAGAAGGCATTTGGACCCATAGTGGCCTGGATGATGTAGGAACCTTGCCAAAAACTGTCAAATTTATTGTGCTTTCCTTTGTCCTCTCTCCTTGAATCCCACTTCAGAACTTTATCTCCAATTTTGAAATCAGTAGCTTTGGTTCTTTTGTCAAATAACTTCTTTATATTTTCCTGAACTTTCACTGCTCTGTTGTAAACTTCTTCTCTTGTTTGCTGAAGATGAATTGTTTGGTTTATCCTCCTCACCATGCTATCTTCTTCCGTTTGTATCTCCTGAAAAAGTTTAATCACTGGCATTCCAAGGCTGGTGGAAAAAATTGCTTCTGTTCCATAGACAAGCTGGTATGGTGACATGCCAATGGATTTCTTTGTTGTAAGTTTGTCAGCCCACAAATCATGTACTAACTTGTTATGCCATGACTTTTTGTTCTCTTCAGCAGCTTTTTTGATGATGATCACCAGGCTCTTGTTTGATGATTCAGCTAATCCATTACCTTGAGGGTAATAGGCAGTTGAATGACCGAGCACTATTTGATACCTGTGACAAAAATCAACCACTTTCTTGGATCCGAAAGCAGCAGCATTATCGGTGATTATTTTCCTTAGGCAGCCAAACCGAGAGAGGATATGACCTTCTAGGAAACTAATGATGACTGAATCTGTGGCATTCCTAGTAGGTATGGCCTCTATCCAATTGGTGAAGTAGTCTGTGGCTGTTAGGATCCATTTGTGTTGTGCAGAAGAAGCAGGGTGAATTTCCCCTATGAAATCTAGGCCCCATTGCAGAAAGGGCCCTTCAACAGTGATGGGTTGTAGAGGTAAGGGGAGGAGTTTTATTTTGCCTTAAAAAATATGGCATTTATGGCAGGCAATTATCATCTTATGGATATCCTTGAAGAGAGTAGGCCAATAGTAACCTGCTCTGAGTATTTTGTTTGCAGTAGCCTTCCAACTCAGATGGCCTCCACACTCTCTTTCATGGAATTCTTGTTTAACCCTCTCTGCCTCGTTTTCAGGCAAAAATTTAAGAAATAGGCCATTTGGATTCTTCTAGTATAAGAAGTTATTCATTATGCAATAGCTCCTAGCTTTTAGTTTTAAGAATCTGGCCTTGGTCTTTGATAGTTCAAGAGGGGCATTGAGGTGTGTAAGTACATGCAGAATGTCAGAATACCAACGAGAGCTCTGAAACTTTTCCTCAACAGTGGGATCAGACAATTCCTGTTGCTCATCCAAGGTATTTACCATGTTAATGTCTAGGGCTTGTAGATTTGATTCAGCCATGAGTTGCGCTAAGCCCTGACCTGTGATCAGTTTGGTGGGTTTTATCTCAAGGTCGTATTCTAAGATCACAGCAATCCATTTTCCCCTTTTCCCATCTGGGTCTTGGGACAATATTTCTTTTACCACCATAGTTGGCACATAGGCTATGGTGTGGGAATGCAGTATGTACACCCTGAAGTCCTTCAAGGCCTTAATCAGAGCATAGGCCTTTTTTTCCATAATGTTGTATTTCAAGGGTGCATCCCTGAGTGCTTTGCTGAAGAGAGAAATGGGCTGTTCCATTCCATCTGGATTCTTCTGCAGTATGACTATAGCTATGGTATGTTTGGAGGCAAATGAAAAAATCCGAAAATCTTTTGAGAAATCTGGGCTGATTAGGACAGGAGCCTGGGTGAGTGCAAGTTTAACTGATTCAAAATATTTCTTAGCTTCAACAATCCACTTAACTCCTACACCTTTCTTCAGCATGTTAGTCATATTTCTAAGGTGTTTAGCTAAGTTGGGAATAAATCTCCTTAGGAAGTTGATTTTCCCAATGAAGGACTGTAACTCTTTGATGTTTCTTGGGTGTGTGATTTGTAGTATTCCCTCAACTCTTTGTGGGTCTATCCTAATCCCTTTCTCAGATAAGATGTGGCCAAGAAGCTTACCTTCTTGCAGCCCAAATATAGTCTTTTTAGGATTAAGTGACAGACCAAACCTTTTGCTTCAAACACTTTTCTCAGGTGCTCTAGGTGTTCTTCCTCAGTCTTGGAATAGACTGTTATGTCATCTAAGTAAATAACAATGAAGTGACCTATCTCATCTAAAAAAGCTATGTTTATTGCTCTTTGGAAGGTGGCTCCAGCGTTCATCAGTCTAAAGGGCATCTTCACATACATAAAGGTACCCCATGGAGTGGTGAAGGTCGTCTTGAGTTGATCTTCTGGGATTACAAGGACTTGGTTGTAACCTGAAAAACCATCCAGCAGGGAGATCCTTTTAGAACCTACTACCCTCTGAAGAATATGTTCCATTTTTGGCAAAGGGTAATTGTCTTTGAGTGAGGCTCTATTAAGATTTCTGAAATCTATGCACAATCTGATCTCACTTGTTTTCTTTCTCACAACCACTAGGTTTGATACCCAATCAGAGAACCTCACAGGAACAATTATACCTGTCTTATACATCTTCTTAATCTCTTTTTCCACTGCAGGCAATTGTTTTGGGTTTATTCTGCGAATTTTTTGATTAAAGGGCTTCTGATTTTATTTCAAGGGTATTTTATGCTGTATGATGTTTGTGTCATAGGCCCTTAAGTCCTCATAACTCCAAGAAAACACATCAATGAATTCCTTGAATAGGTCAATGTATTTCCTTTTCATGTTTGCAGGGAGGGACTTAGCCAATTTGATCATCTTAGGTCTATTTTCAATGCCTATGTTGCATTCCTCAACATCAGAGTCTGCATGTTCTATAGTGGGCTTTTTTGCTACATCATCAAAGTAAAAGAGGTCTTCTAAAGGGGCCAGACCTCGAGGGATGCTCTTATCTTTGGCCTGTAGCACCTCTACTTATTCACTATCTGCGTTTTCACATTTTTCGTTTGGATTTCCAATTTTTTCGTTTAAAGAGTTTATTTCTATGTTACAGGGTGTTTCCTCCTCGTCTGAGGATTCTTCACTTAGGCGGCTACTGTTAGCTTTAGAGTCTGAATCAGAAAATTAAAACTCATTTCTGCCTACCAGGAAATCTTCAATTTGTTTATCTCCTTCGAAAACCTGCCAATATTTTTCATTGTCCGGCACTGCAGGTCTGAATGATGATCTGTTGGTCGCCTGGAGTCTTAGGGTATGAACTAGCTAAGAAAGCTAATCCGTCTGCAATGAAATTTTGACTCCTAGGGATAAACACTAATTCATATTCAACAAACATTTTCAATAAATCCATAGTGTCATTCCTGTAAGCTCTCAATCTAGGGTGTTTCGCTGTGTATTCACCATTCACCTGTTTAATAATCAGCTCAGAGTCCCCACACACAGTTATCCTACGAGCTCCTAATTTTCTCAACAGGTTTAAGCCTAGGATAAGAGCCTCATACTTTGCAATATTGTTTGTAAATTTGAATTGCAGGTTGCAGGCATGGCTCTCTGCGTAACCCCTTTCTGCGTTATGTATCCACACTCCCGCCCCAACAACTCTCTTGGTGCATGACCCATCGAAATTCATCTCCCACAAGGGTTCATTTTTCGTTTTATCATCACTTCCTTCCCTACAGCTGGGTTCTCCATCATGTAGTATTATAGGGGCTACACTAGGCTGTGGGTCGTTTTGTTTTTCATCATGTGTGTGGAAATTAGAGGGGTGACTAGCTGGCTGGTTGCATTCTGTTTCTGGTTCACTTTGCGTTGTTGTCTCAGTGCACTGTTATGAGTTTTCTACATCATCCTCCTCCGAGTCTAGAATAGCCATTATGTTAAAGTCCATGGGCTCTGTTTCCTTGTTTGTATCTCTGTTTTTGGACTTTGACTCTTCTGAGGATTCATCATTACAGAGGATGAAGGAGTCAAGATCTGTATGTACAAAGTATAAATGTGAGTTTTCAGGCTTCTCGGGGCTACTAACCAGGAATTTCATTTGTGCTTCCCTGTACAGTCTTCTAAGTTGGCCAAAGATTGGGATTGTGGCATAAGATCCATCCATCTGCATTGTTCCCTGCAGCTTGGCTCCCCATGATCTTGACAATAACATGCCATACTTGGGTGGCACATCTGCCACCACAACATCCATGACCATACATTTTGCTGGAATCTGGGTAAGGCTCACACATAAATCTTTGATCAGGCCAAGACACTTTACTCTACTAGAGTCGAATGAATATAGGTCTTTATAGGGATGGGTTATCTCCAGGCCTAATCTTTCCATCACTACCTTAGGCATTAGGTTGTGTGATGCCCCAGAATCATGCATTGCGTTGTGGAGAATCTTATCATGGATATTAAGAATGATATAAAAAGGTGGCACTACTCCTTCCTAAAACTTTCCTTCTATCTTTGGACCAAACAGAAGGGTAGGTTGATCATCACTCAGATTTACAGTGTCACTGTTCTCGCCTAAATTTAATGCTTTCAAAATTTTTCCTTTATAGACATCCTGAGTGGCCAGCTCAGAGAGTGGGACAGAGATTTTAATTTTTGCAATCTCACTCTCCAAATTGAAAGTGGACTGACTCTTCGGAATGCTCAACTCTGTTTTGTTAGCCACTTCCTTAGTGGCTGAATCAGTGTGCTGATTCTCACTATGTACAGTGTTAGAAACTATTTTATCAGGAGTACTAACTGTGGTGTTAGTACTGCTTGTTGGTTGACCTTGTGTGTTCGTGTTTTGGTTTTCTTTTTCTTTGTTCTTTCCAGAACTCTCAGCTGTTGATTTGTTAATTTCAGCAGTTGCTTTAGAATTTTTCTCAGGTCTTTTCTTGATGGCGACCTCAGAAGATTTTGGTTTGGAAGTTTCTTGGCTCCTTTTGCTTCTAAGTTCATATTGTTCTCTGACCTGCATCATGGAATTTTCAAATCCTAACCTGTAACCCTCAGTTTCTAACAATTCCTCATCCCAATAAGATGGTGAGGAGTGATATTCTTCTGTGTAACAGTTATGGATTGAATCTTCTATTTCAAACATATTTATTGTATTCCCCTAAGACTCTTCTATGATTCTCTCGTCTTCATCTAAAAATTTCTCTTGGAATGGGGGAATAACTTGCTGATTTGATTCTCTTTGTCTATTGGGAGTGGCATTGTTTCTTCTAAAGTTTTGGTTCTGGTTATGGTTTTGATTTCTATTTTGGTTATTGATTGAGACAACCATTTTTTCCATCATTTGTTGTAGCCTTTCCACATTTTTAGATAAACGGTCATAATTTGGATCAGATGTGGAAGCTACATTGTCATCTCTGTATGTTACCCTTTTCTCAGCTCTCAATCTTGCTCTTTTCTCAATTAGATTAGCCTCTACACTCACTGCTCTTTTTTTCATGTCTTCCAATGTGTTGTAATCTCTCTCCCTCAACTGGTAGGCCATGTCAGCATCAAAGCCTTCGGGGTATTTTTCTAGGTCCATGCCTTAGGGAGGTTTCATGTGTGGAGGAAGAGCATTGTAAATGCTGTTAAATCTCGTTGTGTAATCATGGAAACTCTCCCCCACGTTTCTTTTAAGGTTCATATATTCTGCTAGGAGTTGACGAGGGTTGGCCTTAACCTCCCATTTGTTTATGAAAGTCTGATATAGCGATGGAAGATCATTAATGCTTCTCGGAGGTAGGACTTTGAACCATTTCTTCACATCACCCCCTAAGCTCTGGGCAAATATTCTCATTTTGACTGTATCATCATCTATCTCCATGTAGTCAAAAGAATCTTCCATCCTATCTACATGGTGTTGGGCTGTGGTAGACTCTTTTGAAGTGAAGTGTGGGATATTTGATTGATAATCATTGGGTAAGGGTACTAGAGGTTGAGGTAAAACTAGAGGTGCATACCAGGCTACCATGATGATGTTTTGATGAGGTAAAGGATTGACTTGGGCAGTTGGTATATGGATGACAGGGATATTGTGACCAGCAGAAGACTGATGAGTAGACCTAGGGTGACTAAGCCCCAAGTTTTGAATAAAGTGTATATCAGGAGGTGTAGATGGAGGAGTCTGTCTATTCCCAAGGTGTCTACCACTTTGAGGTGGTGAAACATAAAACTCAAGGTCTGGCTTGTCTAGAACACTGAATGACCTAGTTCTTGGTAAACTATTTTGAGTGTCTAGGTCAAAAAGTGGGTCTGATAGAGCTGTAAAGTTTTCTGGTGTAGAGTTATCTCTATGGATGTGGCTGGAAATAGTTGATTGTCTAGTAGTAGGAGATCCCTTGAGGATGCTCTCAGGGTTGTCAAATATTTCAGGTGGGTCTGGGTTAGGGTAAGCTCTTGTGTGAATGGTTCTGAAAGCCAGAATGTTGTTTTCTAACCAAGCAACTTAACCCTATTTGTTACTTCTACTGTGGTTGATGTTGTTACGGAGGTTGGTCTCCCAGTGGATTCTAATTTGAACCAAGATAATCAGAAGGCCTACTGATCACCAGTGGAGTCTTTAAGTCGTTTAGGAATTATGGAGTCACTAGGTGGAAGGTTTAGGATGTTTTGGGAGGGAATACTGTCCACCACAGTGCTTATGAGATGTCCCCTTTCAAAGTTATCTTCCAAACACAACAAACTCTAACCAGAGACTGACTGGGATGGCATTTACCAGATATGTCACCTTTGAAAGAGTGTGAGATTTGGAGGCTACCTGGCCCTTTCCAGACTCTGTCCAAGAGTATGGGAGAAACAAAACAAATGGTATAGAGGTTGATGTGTGAATATGAGTGTTTAACTACCAACCTAACCAGAGATTTTAGGTTTCTGAGGCTCTTATGATGTAGAAGGTGAGAAATACTTAGAATCTTCCCTAGAGGAGTCGCCATTATGTTGGGGTTCCCATGTTTTGGCCAGATTGGCAAGACCAAAATATGAGACAACATCAAACCACTTTCAGACCTCAGGATCTAGCCCTCCTGGGTCCAGAGAGGGATATCTCTATGATATGTCAAAGGTATATGTCTTTAAAGCTCAAAGGTTAAGATATTAGGCTAGTTATAGGCACAAGGTTTGTTTGTTTGATTGTTTTTTTGGTTGCAGGTTATCAGGAAAAAAGGGCTCAATGTAAGACAAGGATGAGAAAAGAGGAGTAGGAAAGAGGTGAAGTATTCCAGGGATCATTCAAAACCATTGGGCAATGGAGTCAGGAAAGGATTTTCTTGCTAATCAATAGGCAAGCTTTCAATTGGGCTAGTCATCTAAAACATTGGATCTCAAATATGACAGTGTGATATGGGATGGTAGGAGAGGAGGAGACAACACAAATTCAGGGCACAAATTTAAAGACTAGCTGGTCGCACAATGATCCTAGTGGAGAGGGGTCACTCTAATCCCCAGTGTTCCCAAATCTTCCAGCTAAATCTTTAACAAGAAACATCTAAGAACAGATACATTTAATTCATACATCAAAGAGCAGGAAATAACATCTACTACACTGGTTAAATTAAATGAAATCAATTCTTAGATAACACATTCAGAAGAGAAACATCAATGGCAAGGAGAGTAGAAACATAGGGTACCTAACAAGGGTAAATCCTATGCCAATATTCTGATGCAAGCCAGTAGAAACGGAATGAAATGAATTAACACACAGAGATAGGAAAACATCACTGCTGCTTTAGATCAGGATCCAAAGAAATGTGCTTGTCAAATTAAATAGCAATACCAGTCTAGTACAACATTGCCAATAGCCGAATACTCAGTCTGAAATCATATTCCTCAGCCTATCTTACAACTTTACACAGAGACTATGTCTCCAAAGAAACTACTTGCAATTCTCTGATAACTGATCAACAACCTTTACAATGAGTTTCTTCACGAATTTATAGCTCCATTGGAGCAGAGAAGGTAGGTGAAAACTAAATGCAGCATTAAAAACTCAGAAGAGGGAGAAAGCCGAAGCCCATTCTGTATAAATTCTGTGCATTTATTGATGGCACTCTTTTGGGTGAAAGAGTGGTCTTCTCTAGGCTTCCATTTACTCTCGGTATGTCTCTGACGTACTTGGATGCAGTATTCTGTAGTACTTCTCGTGAATAAACAAAGGTAAATAAATGATGCTAGGGCCTACCATACTGTGTAACTAATGCTTCTAATAGCGTAGGACTACTGTAGGGCTGGAAAATCTCTCTTGGACACAATGTATACTGAAACCATAATGTGTACTGTGTCCGTGCTCAGGAAGGAACATTCTGTTGATTTGAAACCTTGATGATATGTTTTCTGCATGTTGTACCCTCTGTGTGATCCATGACGTCGCTAATCTGGTGCTTTGCCTCTAAACCACTGTATTTAAGGCTCAAAGTTCTTCAAGACTGAGCGTTTCACTCATTGATCATTAGCTGGTATCTCTCTGCCGCTTCATAATGTCTTGATTTGCAAAATTTGGGCTTTAATGGCGCCAGATAGTTTTCGTGGAGATTGAGCTGTCCTTGGATAGTATTTATGCCATCGCTACCTTTCTGGGTATTTCCCTGTAGTACCAGCTTCCAAATTCAATTTTCTCTGTGCAACGCGCCATCACGATGATACATATGAACCATGGTGGTTTTTCGCCCTTCTGAAAACCTGCAAAATACGAAAAAAAATTAAGAGAACAATGAATGGGGGTGGTGGATGTAGTGCGGATAATGAAAATGATCATACAACTGGTGAAATGGTGGAGAATGGTGTGGAAGACTCACAGTGTGGTAGAGGTAGTAGGGAATACAGTCGGAAGGTGGCACGAAGGAAAAATAAATGAAAACCTTTGAACCTCGACCTTTTACTGGGATATATAAAAGGACGGGCGAAAATGTGACAAAACACGTGGACAGATGATGTGGCAGGACGGGATTACGGCGAGACTGAGAATAAAACTGGGCTGTTCGATCTCGGGAGAAGATCGACGACGAACAACATGTCGGAGGGCGATGGACAGTGGGCCAGGGGTACGGTGGCCATGGATTAACCCATGTGCAACTTCCTAGAGCGACAACCATTGGATGGATGATTACAGATCTGACGGCGCACAGCGATATCGCTCCGCGTCCACGGAAAAACTTTAATGCGTGATGGGAGGGTGGTTTTCTAGCCGTATTGGTGCCACGCATCGGATAACGTATGGAATCTCTGCGAAAATGGAAAAACCACCCGCCCCTCAAAAGTGGTGTGATGAAACCCGGCGATTTTGAATAGTGTTGGGTGCGGGGGCCACAGGCAGACGGGATATGGACCGTCAGATTTGAGGTTTTAAATGGAATGTTGACATTGTATCAGGCGGTGAATGGGTTTAATGATGGTTTCCATGGGGGCGGCGATCGTCGTCCATCCTGTTTAGATCGACGGCTATAAACGCGCCTGATGAATCAAATGAGATAGCGCTTTCTGCCCTGGCGCCCGGTCATGGCTCTTGGTCGCGTGGAGGAAAAAGAGACAGGGGTTTGGCCGAAAGGGGCTAGTACCCAGACTATGTGGAAAATATGGTTTTCGGCCCATTTTAATGCAATCTGCGGGTGGAATTGGGTAACGATAGAGGTAAAAAGAGGAATTATGCCAAATAAGGGGGAAATGTAGGATGTAAAGGGGACTTTGGGAAGATTTAGGGGAATTAGAGGGGAATTGGACAAGGGGAAAACAAAGGTTAACCTGGGCATTTTGCAGGGGTGCAAGGGGTAAATGCAGGCCTTCGAAGCACAAATTTTTGCAATCAGAGAGGCTTCATAAAGGGAGTCAGCAGGGGAAATTTTCATCAAAGGCAAAAGCACAGGAGACTTCAAGGATGATGTGTCTCTAGGGGAGATGCATTCATTGAAGGCTCAGAAAAAATTTAGCCCCTTACTTTGCCTGTCAAAAATTTATAGGGGGCTAACAGGTACCTCGCCAAAAGATACAAATATAATTGGAACAAAATGGGTATTCAAAAACAAGATGAATGAGGATGGACAAATCATCAGAAATAAAGCCAGACTTGTCTACAAGGGATACTCGCAAATTGAAGGAATTGACTTTGAAGAAACCTTTGCACCAGTAGCTTGATTGGAAGCCATAGGAATGTTTTTGGCATTTACTTTCTCAAAAGGATTCAAGGTATACGAAATGGATGTAAAATCAACATTCCTGAATGGAGATCTCAAGGAAGAAGTTTACATGGAGCAACCAGAAGGATTTGACCTTGCGGAAGGGAAGGAATTTGTATGCAAGATAAAAAAGGCCTTTTATGGATTAAAACAAGCCCCTAGAGCATGGTATGTAAAGTTGGATCACTATCTGCAACAAGAAGGTTTCAAAAAGGGAGTAGCAGGTAGCAATTTCTACATGAAGACGGACAAGGAAAAACTTTTGATAACTCTTGTATACGTTGATGATCTAATATTTGCTAGTAATGATGATGAAATGAGCCATGAATTTGCTCTAAATATGTCCAAAAGATTCAAAATGTAAATTATTGGTGAGTTGTCTTACTTTCTTGGGCTACAAATATCTCAAACCTCTGTAGGCATGTTTATATCTCAAGAAAAATATATTAAAGACATTCTCAAAAGGTATGGGATGGAATATTGTGAACCTATGAGCACACCGATGACCACAGATTATAAATTAAGTAAAGATGATGATACCCCTCTCATAGATGCAACTCTTTACAGGTCAATAATTGGAGCTCTCCTATACTTAACTTCTTCAAGACCAGAGATTATGCAAGCAGTGGGAATGGTAGCAAGATTTTAGTCAAGTCATAAACAATCCCATCTAGCAGTTGTGGAGAGAATTCTCAGATATCTGAAAGGAACGAATGATTTCGGTCTTTGGTATCCTAAGAGTTCAACTCTTATTGTGACAACTTACTTTGATGCTAATTGGGCCGTAAGCGTGGATGATCGAAAAAGTACCAGTGGAAATGCATTCTTTATGGGAGATTGTCTTGTATCTTGGCTCAGAAAAAAGCAATCATCTATATCTCTTTCTACAGCTGAAGCCGAATATATAACTACTACTGATTGTTGTACACAAATTATATGAATGAAGGAAGCCTTGAAGGATGTCAACATAGAAACTAAGAAACAAATTGCCATTTTTTGTGACAACACTACTGCCATCAGTCTTTCAAAAAATCCGTGATGCACTCAAAGATCAAACATATTCCAATTAAATACCATTTTCTCTGTGAACAAGTTACTGAACAAAATATCAAATTAGAATACATTAATACAAAATAGAAAATTGCATATCTTACAAAACCCCTTCCATGAGAATAATTTGAGTATCTTCACCAAAAGATGGGGGTCATTGCACTTGCATCACATTAAATCAAGCAACATCTCAGGAGGAACAACATAATAGGGGGAGCAGCATGACAGGGGGAGCACATTGGCATCCCATTGCCATTGATGTCAAAGGGGGAGAGAAGAAAAATATTTCCATCCAATGACAAAGGGGGAGATTGTTAATTAAAGTTGTCATTGATGGCAATAAGATAAATGAATGAACATAATTGTTGAAGGGCTAGATGATAGATGATGGAAGACTACATGAAGAAATATATAAATATGGCATTATGAAGAATCAAAACATAAATAATCCCAAGACATTCTGTCCTACCTTCATTTCTGCACAAATAAATGACCAGTCACATTAAGAATTATTTTTCTCTATCTTGGAGGTAGAATTTCTCTATGAAACATTTACCATCATCTAGAGTAGATTTTTTCCTTTCCAACGAGCTCTCACATGCCTCAAAATTCCTGGTGGTTAGGGAGAAATCGAATTTTTAAGTCAAGAAGTATATATTAATTTATTGAGCTGACCTATGCACTATCCCTAATGTCGACCTCCCTCATAAAGGTCACATCCCACATCCAATGCATATTAATAAAGGCCTTAAATCTCATTTTCCCTCAAGGAAATTCGGTGAATACACACAGAGAGGTGTAAAACAGGTTCACAACTTGTGAACCTTCAGGAAGGAGAACATTTAAATAGAAATTAAATACATATCCTGCTCGGATTGTTGTATTGTTTTTTTTTGTGGACTTCATTTCATAATATATATAGTGAGGTAGGGTGATAAAGGTGGTGAAAATTCAATGAATCTGTGGCAACCATATTTCATATCAGAACATATTAACTCATGACCTGTTTAGAGCCTAAATCTTACATCTTGTCTAGGTGTTGTTTCTTCAAACTGTGATCACAGTGGTTCTATTTTGGTAGTGTCTCGGTATTCCTGATGCAGTGCAGTGATATGTATTAAAGTGGTTCAGATCTCTTGATCAGAATAGCATTGAAGCAATCTCCTCTTTAGTAGCTCAGTGCCCTTACACAACAACCCATATTTGTCTTGGAAGATGATCTAACTCCTCAAACTTGTTTTAGACTATAAAGACACAAAGACTATCATCCTTGTGGAGAAGACTCGAACTGTTGGCTTTGGATTAGTGTTGTAATTCTGAATTACTGTTGTTCGGATTCTGAAGGGATACTTTATCTAAAGTGTGAAGGACTGCCACAAACTCATGTCAATTGAGGATTTTCTCCTGAGATCGAATAACTCGCCAGTGGAGGATGGCCTAAACTCAAATTCACATTCTCAGATCTAGATTGTGATTAAAACATTGTTATAGTGAAGGCTGGTGGTGGAGACCAATACTAGACAGCCAAGCACATTTTTGGAGCTAATTGAATATATGAATAATTGAATGGTGAAGAATTTTTTTGGAGACATTCAAAGTACATTTATTTTTATCAATACTGAAGGATTGGTGTCCTTGGAGTAGGAGCTCCTAAACACAAGGATGGTGCCTTGAGAATATAGGTTCGAAGCCTTAGAGGTCAGAGCCTCATCAAAGTCCAAGTTGGTGTTTGGCAACATGTTGGTGCCTGATTCATTGAAGGGTTGGTGCCCTCATGCATATATTGTACTCAATTATTTGAAAAAGGATTGAAGTTCTTGTTAATCCTTAGTAATATTATTATTGATGGATTGTAGATTTCTGTGGTGTAGATTTTTAGGTTCAAAGCTCGGAATCTCCACAGTTCTCATTTTTAATTGAGAACTGTGGAGATTCCGAGCTTTGAACCTAAAAATATTATTATTATACACCGCTCTATTTTTAATTGTGAAGAATCTAACTGGAAAAAATTAAAATTGAAAAGAAATACTGATTTTGAAAAGAAATACTAATTCACCCCCCCTCTTAGTATTTCCAACACAATTGTGACTCAACAAATATTCCAAGAAACATTCAAGATGCAAATGGTATTCTTCAAAAACAAGTTTTCAAGGTCCTCTTCAAGTCCAAAAATTGTTTCAAGGTTTTCTTCCAAAGTCTTCTCCAAATAGCTTTGAATGCTACTCCAAACAAGGCTCTCTCAATACTGTTGTAAGATCTTATTCAAGGCTTCATTGCTCTAAGTAATATAACTAGGAAAACTCCATATTCTTCAAGTGTGCTCTCATATTTCCATAGGTTTAAAGTGCTTTGTGTAGCAAAGATTATCCTTAGGTCCAAATATTGTGCAATGGAGACTACCTTCAGGTCTGCAATTTATTATTCACAAGGTTGTTATCAAAGGTTCAAGATTTAAAAATTGAGCCTTAACAATTTTCTGTACATTTGTTCTTGAGGTCAGGAACCTGTCCACAAGTTATAGTCCGAGATTCTAAGCCTCCTTGATGACCATAGGTCCAAAATAGGACTGCAATATGATTTTCGGTTACTTCAACAGGTGGCTGTCACAACACAGATTGTTATACGGGACTTCCTCAAAGCTATATCACGCTTTAACAGCAGAATTAACCCCAAAATATCCTTAGCCTCCTTGGTCACTTCTGTGCTTATTTTTTTGTATGCTTCATCGAAATTTGATTGCTAAAATGAGGTGTCTGACTCATCTTAATACTGGTTTTAATTTAGAATGAATGGACACATATTTCTGGAGGTAGGTCGACATGAAGGGCAAGGATAGGTTGGCTGACTGCTAAGGCTACCTTTTCTTGACTTAAAAATTACATATCTCATTAACCGTTGGGAGTTTCGAGTCAAGTAAAGGCTCACTGGAAAGATGAAAATGTCCTCTTTCAAATGGTCTAGAACTCATTATGATAGGCTGCCTCCAAGATGACAATTTATTTTTCTTTATAACTGTCCTTGAATTTTTATGTGCAGAAAGTGAATAGGACAACAAGAGGTCATTAGGCCTTCTTCATTGTTATGACTCCAACAATGTCTTTATATAATTTCCACGTCATCATGAGGTCCTCTATGTCATCTTATGTCACCAAGTGATTCATCATAGTGTCATCATGTATTCATGTCATAGTGTAGTGATATGACATAGGCAACTTCATCATTAAGAAAGTTCCAAGATAGTAATATAGTCTTCCAACTATCAAATGAGATATTCCATTTCATCATCTAATCTTCCAACCATGTCATCATCATCGCATGTAGTTCTCCATATGTCATCAAAGATTAAGGTCTATATCATCAAGTGCATGCAATATTAGATCAAGTACTTCTTAGGGCTTTCTTCATTAGTGGTTTGACTTCTTAGTGACTTGACTTCTAGATTATCATGTGCATGCAACATTAGATCAAGTACTTCTTAGGGATTCCTTCATTAGTATTTTGAATTCTTTGTGACTTGAGATCTTCATTGATGATATCAATCAAGAGTCATTACATCATCATCTGGAACCAGACATCTCAAGAATATTTACATCTAAGTCAATGCCATATTGACATCAATGACAACCTTGATTAACAATATCCTCATTTGATATTGATGTCAATATTCTTTCCCTTCCAATATGCTCTCCCCCTTTGACATCAATGGAAAAAGGGGTGCTCAAGTAATCCCCCTGTCAAGCTGCTTCTTTTCTTCATCAATAATAATTCTTTATAGGTATGTTACTCCCCCTGTCATGGTGCTCTTCCTTCTAGCAATGTGGTCCATGATAGATGTGTCTACATTTATTCAATGGATTTTCTCTCAAGAGATGAGTTATCAAAGGATGATTTCCCATGTGTGGCTCATCAAGGATTTCATAGGGCCCATTCATGGATTGTTTATCCAAGAATGTTTAAGAATCATAAGCTCAAGAGTCACAAACCTCCCCCTAATTGTATGGTCTCTTTTTGGCAGAGTCTCACCATCAAATACTTGGAATATCAAGGATGACTTCATCAATTCAACAACATGTGTTGTTGGTTGGAGTGTTCAAGAGACTTTCAGACCCAATTTGCTTCCTTCTCCATACTTGTGTAACTTTCTTCTCTGGCTCGATTGTCATGGTTTTAGGGACGCAAGTCAAGTTACACTCACGTGCCATATGACCAATGTTATGACAATTGAAGCACTCCATCTTGTTCATGAATGAGTAATCATGACTTCTTCTTTCAAAATTGATTCTAGAATATTGACATGGACCATTATATTTGTCTTTGTAATATGCCCTACAATATTTTGCCATGTGCCCAAAGTTTGTACAAGAATAACAATGACCAAGAAATATAATTTGGTACCTGAGAGATGAAGATTTCCTTGATGTAATTCTGAAGTCTTTTTGCATTGGGATTATTTGATGATATTCATTTCTTTTTGTATTCTTTAAACATCTATAATTCTCCTTGGAGTAGGATTTATTCCATTGTTGTTTTGACTCTTCTCCTTGCGTTTGTTGGAACTAGGAGCATCAACATTTCTTCCTGGATTCCTCACATTCTTGCTTGAGGGTTCACCTACATAGCCAAGACCCGATTTATCAAGGGGGGATCTTTGATGACTTAGGATGTCATCTAGGGTTTGAGAAATCTTCGAGTTCTTATTTGGAAAGTCAACTTCCTTTTTAAGAGAGACAATTTCTCCTTTCAATTTTTCACAATCTTCACCTTTCATGAATAGTTGCTTCGTGTGCTTCAATTTTAAGGGAGATGATATTTGGTTTCATCATGAAGATTTCTTCATTCTCCTTCACTAGAATTCTCTCCATTTCTTCTTTTATTCTTGTAGCTTCACATGTTTATGCCTTGAGAATATTCATGGTTGATTTTAGTTTGAATATTTATTCATCCTTTTCTTCTAGTTGAGATTTAAGAGAGGAGACCTCTTCCTTGTATTGACCAATTTCTGCTTCAAGATTGTTCAAGCTTTTAAGTATTTGTTCAAGGTGGCTTGGAAAATTTTCTTCCATTTTATTTTACTTATCCAATTGATTTGTCATAGATATTGTAGAAATTTGAATAGTAGCTGAATTATTCACCGAGATTATCCTGATTACACACTATTTAAGCTTCATGCATAATACATAACCTCTTCTACAATTGATCATCAATATGCGGAAATAGAAAGCAGTCACATGCGCTCATTAAAACATAATCAAGCACACATATCAACATAGGATGTAATGGAGAAAGCAATAGCTGAAAACCCCAAACTATCTGTATATTATAATGATAGAGAACATGTAACAATACATAGTACAAAGCTCTCACAGCTCTTAGCACTATCTCAATTCTACACACAAAACTAGTATGGAAAGTGAACTAGTCATAGGTTCAAATCTCCTCCACAAGTCTGCCTGCCTCTACTGCGCAATCCAAGTTGATTAATGATGAGATCCAAGTTAGAATCCCACTAGATCCAACTGCGCAATCCTCATTGGAAATCTCCATCAATGTGTGTGCAAATCTCATGCACAGCCAATAGTCACAACTGATAGTAGACTCGCCCTTTCACCCACCTCTAACACTGGTCTCCACTGAACTGTCCATGCATTGCGATTAAGCGATGTGTTCTTTGGTTGAATTATGAGTTAATAATTAGTGAATTAATTATTAATTAATTCACCACTCATCACTAGTGTATTTATCGGTTGGGCCTAAATACAACTGGTTCAATAAGTTAAACGAGAACACAAATCCTGTTTGTCTCATCAACTCCACCAAACTACGCACTTGAGTCTAAGCCCGAAGTCAACCATGCAATAGCTCAACTAACCCTTAGGAAAAGCGTATTTCCTTACATGGTTGCATGTGCCACATCCAAGCATCAAAGCGAAGTGCTCAGAGGATAAGATAATGTTTTTAGTCTAAATATTATTAAGGGTAAATAATATTTGAAGTTGTTCTATTTAGCTCGGCGATCTAAATAGAAACATAAGCCCAATGTCTAAAAATAAGGGTCTCATCTATTTTTACCAACATGTCGCATACTTCAAGAATCTCCAACTGGAATCTCTGAATTATGCTCCGTATGTCTAAAAATAGACATAGTCTAAAAATAGACTTTGCGCCAGAATTTTCCTGCGTGCCCACTTAGTGAAGGCGACTTCATTTCACTAAGCTCCATCATCTTGCTGCATTTTCAACACTCCCTCTTAGCAAGATATGGATTATCTGCAACCCCTATCCTGCCTCTGTGGAATTCAAACTTGCTCCTGGTGAGCACCTTCATCAAGATGTCAGCATCCTGATCCTCCATGGGAATATATGAAAGCATCATGATCCTCCACTGAACACAGTCTCTGATATGATGGTACCTGATGTCGATGTGTTTGGATATATCATGAAATACTGGATTAACCAAGAGCTTGATGCAACTCTGGTTATCACAATAAATCACAGTAGGCTCCAAGTGCGACCCGAACAATCCGACAAGGATCTTCCTCATCCAAATAGCCTCGCATGCAGCCAAGCTAGCTGCCATGTACTCGGACTTTGCTGAACTGAGTGCAACAGATATCTGTTTCTGCTTTGGCATGTGACTATTATCGACGATACCGAAGATCCCTCCGGATGTGTTCTTTCGTAAAGTTTGGGCTCCCACTGCTATCCATGAGCCCACACAGCTTCACCTCATCCGAATGTCTGTACCATAATCCATATCCCGATGTGCCTCTGAGATATCTCAATACATGCTTGCCCTCATTCCAAAAGAGCTTGGTAGGCTTAACCATAGCTTGTGAAAGCTGGTTAACAACATAGCATATATCGGGTCGTGTATTGACCAGATACATAAGCGACCCCACCAACTGTCGATAAACAGTGGCATCCACTACCTCCGCCGAAGTAGCATCCTACTTCCTCCAACCTCCAGGAAGAGGAGTATAAACAGGCTTGCAGCCATGCATGTTGAACTTCTCCAATATTTCTCGGGCATACTTACCATGAGAAACAAACAGTCCATCACTGCGCTGCCAAATTTCCAATCCCAGGAAATAATGAAGGAGGCCCAAGTCCTTCATCTCAAACTCTCTAGCAAGATCCTCTTTGCATGAAAGTATCAACAACTCATCACCCGTCAAAATCAGATCATCTACATACAGTACAATGATCAGCAACTTCCCCTCCACCACAATCTGGTACAGGTTAGGATCCGCCTCACTCTTGGAGAATCCAAGTCCGGTGAAGTAATTGTCTATCCGTGTGTACCAAGCACGAGGTGCTTGCTTCAGCCCGTACAGTGCTCTCTTGAGTCGGCACACATGCGACTCACTGCTGAAGATCTCAAAACCTTCAGGCTGCTCTATGTACACCTCCTCCTCAATGAATCCATTGAGGAACGCAGTCTTCACATCCATCTGATGGATGTGCCACCCCATCTGCGCTGAGAGAGCTAGGATCGTCCGTATGGAAGAATACCTTGTGACAGGTGCAAAGGTCTCCTCATAATCGATCCCCTCTATCTGTGAGAAGCCTCGGGCAACAAATCTTGCCTTTTACTTCTCCACACTCCCGTCAGCCGCCTGCTTCACTTTGTAGATCCATCGCGAACCCACCACTAATTTCCCCTCCGGTCGCGGGACAATCTCCCATGCACTGTTTCTGACAATAGAATCATACTCTTCCACCATGGCATCTACCAATGCGGGGTCCTCCACAGCTTCCTTGAAAGAGGATGGCTCTGTCACGACACATTTGCTCACAAGAGCCATGTATCCAGTGTACCGGTCCGGTGACTGTCTCTGTCTGCGCTGTGCTGTAGGTGGTCCTACAATCTTCTCTACATCTTGAGCCAGTCGCTCAGCTTCTGTAGTGCGCTTGCGCCCTCTGATGGTTGGCGCTGCATGAGTGGTCTCTTCCACTCCATGAACTTCCTCTTGTGGCTAATCCACATCCTGAAGCTCATCCTTAGGAACTAATAGCTCCTCATCTGCATGCAAGTGTGGCTCCCTCTCAAGCGAACACTTCATGGCTTTCTCCTCCTAAAATTTGATATCCCGTCGCACAACAGTCTTGCGACTGTCTGGAAAATACACACAATAGTTGTGGGGTGTATCAGTGTACCCCACAGATATCCCAACCTCTGCGGTCAGCTCCAGTTTCTTCCTGGCATCCTTCGTCACATGAATATAAACAGGTGAACCAAAAATCCTCAAATGGGAAATATCAGGCCTCTTACCAGAAAACGCCTCCTCGGGTGTACTCATGCCAAGTATCTTGTGAGGAAAACGGTTCTGCACATATACTGCAGTATTGCATGCCTCCGCCCACAAGTGAATGGGTAGGCCCTGATCATGCAACATCGCCCGTGCAGCACCCACGATCGTTCTGTTCTTCCGCTCAGCAACCCCGTTCTGCTGTGGGTTATGAGGTGCTATGAGCTCTCTTAGAATTCCTTCTGCGCTGCGAAAGTCCTTGAATTCGCCAGAGATGAATTCACCACCATTGTCACTCCTTAGAGCCTTCACCTGCTTCCCCGATTCTTTCTCAACCAGTGCCTTGAACTCACATAACTTTGAGTATGTCTCGCTCTTCTTCTGCATGAAGAAGATCCAGCACTTACGAGAAAAATCATCAACAAATATCACATAATACCTGTGCTTTGCTGTCGAAGCTACTGAGAAAGGTCCACACACGTCTTTGTGAATTCTCTCAAGGATCGTCGTGGCGTGACTATCCTTCTCGTGAAAGGTGGCTTTCACAAATTTTCCCAAGGTACACCCCTTGCACTGATCTGACTGCGCAAGAGTGCCTTTAGGAAGCCCAGTAGAAATCTGTTGCAATATCTTCAAAGCTCCATGGTGAAGGTGGCCCAATCTCCGGTGCCACAACTCGCCATCATCCCGGCTCACCACTCCTTCAGCCTTGCATGCCATTGCTGCACCGCCATCTACATGCAATTGATAAAGGTTCTTGACTCGAACCCCTATCTTCCAGGTTTCTCCAGTTGTCTTACTGCGCAGGAAGGCTTTTCCTTCGCTGAAGACAACATCGTAACCCTTGTCTTCTAACATCGCCACAGAGATCAGATTCTTCTTCAATCTTGGAACATGCATCACATCCTTCAATACGAAGGGTTTACCAGACTCCCTCTTAAAGGAAATGGTACCGATACCGGTCGCACTGTATCTACCATCATCGCCCATCTCGATGTGCACTCCAAGATCTTTCTCATCCAGATCTGAAAATAGATCTCGATCTCCAGTCATGTGAAAAGACGCACCACTGTCCAAGAACCATACTGATCCCATCACACTTGAGACCAAGCATGTGATCAGTGAAAAATCCAGCTCAAACTGCGAGGCTAAGGCCTCTCCCGTTGCAGATCCAGTAACTTGCTTATTTTTCTTCTTTTGCAGACAATTTGTGGCATAATGTCCATGTTGGTGACAGTGAAAACACTTCACCTTGGACATGTCCTGCTTCTTGCCTTTCGCACCGGAATGAGAAGATTTCTTGCTCTTCCCCTTCTTTGCTTTGGCATCCAAAGCGCAATTTTCTTCATGAGATGCCTTTGATGAAGATCCGTCTCTGGTATTCCGCCTTATCTCCTCTTGCACAAGATCCAACCAAAGTCGCTCCCATCCTGGCAATTTCTCCCGACCATTGACAGAATCCTGATAGGCATGCCAACTCTTCGGAAGACCAAGGAGAGCCAAGCTCACCAATTCCTCATCATCGACAGTCACCCCCACACTTCCCAGCTCATCCCTGCATTGGATGAACTTTGTGAGGTACTTGGGCATACTGTCGCCTTTCTCCATCTTTATGTGTCTGAGTTTATCCTTGAGTGCCAACTTCCTCTGGTCGCTCTTGCTTTGGAATAAATCTGTCAACGCTTTCCACATCAAGTATGGAGAAGCTTTTCCATGCATGCTGGATACAATGTTATCCTTCACGCCCTCCAACAGAATCCTTCGACATTTCACCATATTCTTTTGCCAAGCCTCAACTTGAGCAGCATCAGTAGGCTTTGGGATCTCAGTTTCTATGAACTCCTTCAGCCCGTTATCATCCAATACTGCCTCCATCCGGTCCTTCCATGAAACATAATTTGAACTGCCCTCAAGGGCATATTCCAGTCGCAATCCGTTGAAAGACATTTTGACTTCGACACCAAGAAAAACAACTGCAAATTCGAATTCCAAATTCTGCTGCAAATTCGAATTCCAAGCTCAAAACTCAGCTGCTTCTGGATCTGTGAGAACAAAGTATTTCTAGCACAGAGATAAACTGTAAGAGCATTTACTGGATATATCACCTTTCAAAGAAAGGATGGATCCAGAGGCTACCTGGCCCGTTACAGACTCTGTCTACTGAAAAGATTGTAATCACTGTAATAGATCCGATGATCAATTTCGCTCTGATACCATGTAGAAATTTGAATAGTAGCTGAATTATGCACTGAGATTATCCTGATTACACACTATTTAAGCTTCATGCATAATACATAACCTCTTCTACAATTGATCATCAATATGCGGAAATAGAAAGCAGTCACATGCGCTCATTAAAACATAATCAAGCACACATATCAACACAAGATGTAATGGGGAAAGCAATAGCTGAAGACCCACAACTATACGCTGTGTTATAATGATAGAGAACATGTAACAATACATAGCACAAAGCTCTCACGACTCTCACTCTCGGCACTATCTCGATGCTACACACAAAACTAGTATGGGAAAGTGAACTAGTCACGGGTTCAAATCTCCTCCACAAGTCTTCCTACCTCTCTTTAGCAATCCAAGTTGATTAATGATGAGATCCAAGTTCGAATCCCGCTGGCTCAAGCTGCGCGATCCTCATTGGAAATCTCCATCAATGTGTGTGCAAATCTCATGCACGGCCAGTAGTCTGGCCCGATAGTAGACTCACCCTTTCACCCACCTCTAACACTGGTCTCCACTGAACTGTCCATGCATTGCAGTTAACTGATGTGTTCTTTAGTTGAATTATGAGTTAATAATTAGTGAATTAATTATTAATTAATTCACACCACTCATCACTAGTGTATTTATCAGTTAGACTAAATACAACTAGTTCAACCATGCAATAGCTCAACTAACACTTAGGAAAAGCGTATTTACTTCTGTCAGCTGCATGTGCCACATCCAAGCATCAAACTGAAGTGCTCCAAGAGGATAAGATAATGTTTTTAGTCTAAATATTATTAAGGGTTAATAATATTTGACTGTTCTATTTTTAGCCCGACAGTCTAAAAATAGAAACCGCCCAATGTATAAAAATAGAGGTCCATCTATTTTTACCAACTCGACCAATCATCCATAAATAGCATCCTGCAACTCATAGACCATGATCCATATGTCTAAAAATAGACATAGTCTAAAAATAGACATTGCGCCAAAAATAGCCTGCGGGCCCACTTAGTGAAGGCGAATTCATTTCACTAAGCTCCATCATCTTGTTGCATTTTCAACAGATATGACTTCTTCATGATGCTTCCTTTTGTTTTGATGAGATTCCTCTTTAATTTTGGCAAGCTCCTAATATCTTTCTTGTGCTTGAAGCTTGACAAAGTCAACTTCCTTCCTTGTCTTGTCTTGGTTACCATATTGCACTTTCTTATTAAGGTCCTCATTTTCCTTTTTCACACTATTAATCTCTTCCATGGAAGCCATAACTTTCTTCAAGAGATCTTCTTCAAAGTATTCTTTGTTCTCTTCATCTTCTAGGTCTTCTTTAGTGTTGCTGTAATCTCTCTTATCTTCAGCTTCCTTGATGGATTCTGGATTTATTTCTTGTTTTCCATCATCTTCTTGACTAGATATCATTTTCAACACTCCTTTTGAGTGAAGTTCATGAATCTTGTCCCATATGACTTTTGCTGACAAACATTTTTCAAAATTGGCCTTCACAGAATTTGGTAACCCATTCAAAATTTCCTTCATTGCTCTTGTATTTTAATCCTTGGATTATTCATCCATCATGTCATTAGTAATCACTGATTTCCAAAATTTAGTTCCTTGAGTCTTCAAGAAATTCCTCATTCTTGCCTCCCATATATCAAACTTTCCATTGAACAGAGGAGCCTTCGCAAATTTATTGACTTCAATTTCGATGGTTGAGGAAGACACAACTTTAGGAGGATTGGAGACTTTCTTCCTTGGCTTTTCCATTTGTGTTCTAATGATCAATCTTCAAGATGTTAAGCTTTGAGTGAAGGTATTGGCTCTGATTACAATTTTTGGAAATACTGAGAGGAGGGTGAATCAATATTTCTTTTCAATTATTAATTTTACCAGTTAGATCAATTATATTTAGAACACAAAATGAACAATGATGGAATAGATATTTTTATTAATTTCTTCTTTACAATAAGTAAATTACAATAATGATATATGTCTCCAACCCTATATGAAGACTACAATCTTCCAGGCTCCAACCTGTATTGTGCCAAGCATCGACTTGGTCTTTCCAAGGCTCCAACCTTTTCAATTTGAGGCACCAACCTCTAGGGCTCCAACCCTGTCTCTGGTACAGGCTCCAACCTGGTTTCTTGAGGACTCCAATCCTGTAGGGCTCCAACCCTATCTTCCAAGGCACCGGCCTTGTCTTTATGAGGATCCAACCTCTTGGGCTCCAACCCTCAACTTCACTTCGTCAAAATATGTCTGGTTACTCTTCACGGCTCCCAAAGTTTTCTTCAACGAGCCCCGTCGCACTTAGTCTCCACATCACATCATCAATGACAACCTTTTATTATTAGAAGGTGTCGCCACTACTCTTCATCATACCCAAACAATTTATCCAAGTTTCTCCATGAGGACTTCAACAAAAATTCATTTCTCCAAGGGTACCTTCAAGATCTACCTCAATTATGCTTTCAATTTCCCTTCAATGGATCTTCAATAATGTTGCCTCCTTTGATGAATTCTTCAATAGGTTGCTTCAAGAAAAACCTTCTACACACCTTGAATTGTGACTCAAAAAATATTCCAAGAAACATTCAAGATGAAAATGGTCTTCTTAAAAAACAAGTCTTCAAGTCCAAAAAATGTTTCAAGGTTGTCTTCCAAAGTCTGCTCCAAATAACTTTGAATGCTACTCCAAATAAGGCTCTCTCAAGACTGTTGTAAGCTCTTCTTCAAGGCTTCACTACTCTAAGTAATATAACTAGGCCATCTGCATATTATTTAAGTGTGCTCTCATCTTTCCATAGGTCTAAAGTGCTTTGTGTAGCAAAGATTATCCTTAAGTCCAAATATTGTGTAATGGAGACTACCTTTAGGTCCGCAATTTATTATTCACAGGGTTGTTATCAAAGGTTCAAGCCTTAAAAATTGAGCCTTAATAGTTTGTTGTAGGTCTGTTCCTGAGGTCAGTAACTTGTACACAAGTTATAGTATGAGCTTCTAACCATATTTCCTGACCACAAGTCTGAAATAGGACTGCAATTGGATTTTAGGTTACCTCAACAGGTGGTTGTCACAACACATATTTTTGTAGGAGACTTCCTCAAAGCTATATCACGCTTTAACATCAGAATTAACCCCGAAATATCCTCCTTAGCTTCCTTGGTCACTTATGTGCTTCTTTTTCTGTATGCTTCACCAAAATTTGATTGCTAAAATGAGGTGTCTGACTCATCTTAATACTGGTTTGACGTTAGAATGAATGGACCCGTCTTTCTAGAGGTAGGCCGACATGAAGGGAAAGGATAGGTCAGTTGAATGCAAAGGTTATTTTTTCTTCACTTAAAAATTCCATATCTCATCAACCCTTGGGAGTTTTGGGGCAAGTAAAGGCTTATTGGAAAGAGGAAAAATTCCTCTTTCAGATGGTCTAGGACTCATTGTGATAGGTTTCCTCTAAGGTGACAATTTTTTTTCTTTATAACTGTCCATGAATTTTTATGTATAGAAAGTGATTAGGACAACAAGAGGTCATTAGGCCTTCTTCATTGTTATGACTTCAACTATGTATTTATATTATTTCTGCGTCATCATGAGGTCCTCTATGTCATCTTATGTCACCAAGTGATTCATCATAGTGTCATCATGTATTCATGTCATAGTGTAGTGATATGACAATAGGCAAATTCATCATTAGGAAAGTTCCAATATAGTAAGATATTCCTCTAACTATCAAATGAGATCTTCCATGTCATCATCTAATCTACCAACCATGTGATCATCATCATGTGTAGTTCTTCATATGCCATCAAATATTAAGGTCTAGATCATCAAGTGCATGCAATATTAGATCAAGTACTTCTTAGGGCTTTCTTCATTAGTGGTTTGACTTCTTCGTGACTTGACATCTAGATCATCAAGTGCATGCAACATTAGATCAAGTACTTCTTAAGGCTTCCTTCATTAGTAGTTTGAATTCTTCGTGACTTTACATCTTCATTGATGGTATCAACCAAGAGTCATGGCATCATCATCTAGAACTAGACATCTCAATAATATTGACATCTCAGTCAATGCCATATCGACATCAATGAAAACCTTTATTAACACCTTTCAGAGGGAGTCTGACTCCCCTCTCACACTAGCAGATGTTTTATATGTTCCAGGCCTATTATGCAGGTAAATCCTATCTGCAGATAGAGACGATCCCTCTAGCCCAAGAGTGGGTCTAGTAACAAAGGGACAAGATAAAGTGTAGGTTCCTTAACTAATGAATGAAAAGGAAAAAGTAGATTGGCCTACCTGAAGTCCAATGCTGTTGTTGCTGTGGTAGTGATGGCTTCTTGATCTCTGCTTCAACGGGTCACAATCCTTCTGCTAAAGTGCTCGGATACCTGCACGAAGATCAACAAACAAGAGAAACATACAAAACAATGATTTCATTCATAATTAACTAACCAGTCAAGGAGGGCTAAGCGTATTTCATTAAATAAAACACATTAACACAAGATGGGAACCAGTAAATAGTCATGTATATGTATTAATAGAAGAAAGAGTGACAACCGAAGCCTTGACGTCGCAGCCTCCTTTAGCAGGGTTCAGTTGAAGTGCGTCTCGATGTATCATCGGGGAATTCGGATGGGATGAAGACACAAGTCTAAGATCTATCAATAAGGGTCTCTTCCGTTCTATATTTTCTAGTACAATGTAGAAGAATCTCTTCAGCGTTTCAACTATAATATGTTCAGTTCAACTAGCACATCAATGGAAGATGGCTATATTTATAGAGGGAGAGGAGGAGGTTGGGATCCCTACAATAGTGGAAGGGAGGACTTATCCCTTGGGAGGTTTCCTAAAAAGGTGGAAACAAGAGGCCAAAGGAGGGAGGTCATCATTATTCAGTCGAACCACTCTAGATGACTCACCCACAAAGTTGTTATGATGGAAACTTCGCTTCTATTTTTAAAAAAAATTCCATAAACAGGTTGGCGTGGGTAGCTCACTGGGACAGAGTGCCAATGGGCATGGGGCCTAGTGTTAATTTCCCCATTGGCGTGAGGGCATAACAGTCTACTAGTACCAAGGAAAAAACATGTGTTTCTGATGGTCTGTTCAGGAAATTGTCAACGGAAGGAACGTTGTGCTCATGGCAAGGGATGTAATGATGGTCTTTGCAAGGCATGAAACTTTGTTTTGGTCACAGAAATGAGCCTCCAATGTTCGAGATGGGGAATGCAGGGACAATGAAAAAATGACAAGGCCTAAGGAATAATCTTGTCTCCGTAGTGGTATTGGAAGACCGTAGTTATGAGGTGATGTTTAGAAAAGGAAACATGTTCCTTAAAAACATAGCCATAGGACATGTGAGGCAGATTGGTTCAAGAGTCAATAACATGTATGCTCTCAAGGTTGAGGATGCATGCAAATATTTTAGGAGTAGAGAAGTGGTTAATGACTTGGTGGTTGAGAGGGAGAAATTATCTCTCAACATGTAGCCTCAGAAGAATTCTCAGAAGGTTGTGGAGCAGCCAAAATTGGAGAAGCAGAGAGGAGACCGAGTGGAAGATTCCACTCAAGTAGAGACTTCCAGGAGGGGGAAATTTCAAGCCATATGGGAAAATGGAGTACATGCAGTTATACCTCCATGTGTGAGGTGGGGCACTGTTCAGATATAATCCCAAGAATAAATTTGGATAGGGTCCAATGAGATGGTGTGTCGGAGAGAAATCAAAGTGATGTCGGATATTGGAGCGTAGATCAGAGTTGACAATAGTGCAGAGAGTCCAGTAGAAATGTGCAGTAGGGCCTAGTAGTCAGAAGACTCTGATGACAGATGCATTATACTGACTCAGTTGTTTGGAGGCTATTCAGTTTCAGGAGAGTTGCATGTGAAAACAACACTAGAGAAGTGTTGCATGCAAGAACATTCTAAAGGTACTGAATCAAGACAGATCGATTCCTTTCTTGTTGAGAGGGAGCATTGAAATTTGCAACAAGAAACAAAGAAATTGGCATCTAGAAACAAAATCCAAAAAATGGCAGCCAGAAATGGCTACCATGTGAAGCTTTTGATTTAATAATCCCTTAATTAAATTAATAGTAAATTGTAATTTCATCTCATAACAACTTGTATTAGTTAACTAAGTGATATAGACTTATTTAGCTCAATAATTTGGAGTTGAGGGTCAAAGGTGAGGCATGTAGAGTCATTCTATTATTTTCAATGTCCAGTTGCAGTTAATGCACTAGTGTGGTGTGAGTGTAATCAATTAATTCAAATTAATTGAGTTAAAATCAATTTAACTAGTTCTAACTGAGTGATGATCTAGTGAGAGGTCAAGTGCATTAAATTAGATTTAATTCACAAGTAGTGATCTATCAAGTATATGATGATTCACTATTAATAGCTGCATGCATGTCAATTCTGATAACGACCCAGTTGAGACAGAGGTTAAAGGGAAGTTAACTATCAGTTGTATTATTAGCGAATTGCCCAGGCGCAATTATAAAGTCACAGGAAGGCTCATGATGGATTGTGAATTCAAGGAAGGTTTATTATCATATTTAATAGGGATTAATTTCCTATGGATTTCTTGAGAAAGGTTAGGCTAATCAGGGGCTGATAATTGGAAAAGTGTTGGTCAATTTTTCCTGATAATTGCTAGTAATATTTGAGTAGGATCAGGGTGAGATGATCGGTAGAGTGCAATATTTTTGTGGTGTGAGAAAGCACTGTATTGTATCATGATTCTTTGACTATGTACAATATATGATAGAGGGGTTTCGAGAAATTGTTTTCCCCATATACATCTTGTGTTGTGTGATTTATAATTTCCTTTCTCTTACTTGCATGTTATTGGGCGATCGTGTTTTATATTCCACAAACATAGTAGAAGCATTCAGTATCTTGTTTTAGTAAATTACACGATCAGATTGAATCCATTGGTATAGAGTGTATATATAATTTATAAATCAAGGGGAAGGTATAAAAATGAAACCAATCCATTATGGTCCTTTCATAATTTTGGAAAATATTGGTGACAATGCCTTCAAGATAGATTTGCCTTCATATATGTAAATTTACTCTGTTGTTAATTTTGAGAAATTAAGGTTGTATGAGCCTCCGTCGATTGTGTTAGGTTCTCGTGATTTGTTATATTGGTGAGATAAAATGCACAAGGTAACATCAGACCAGTCTTTGGAGTCCTAAGACCTAGCTTTCCTGGACTCAGAGAGGGCTCTCTCTATTTTGTGCAAAGGATGTGAACTTGCTTGCTTTTAGGGTTTGATTTTAGGCTAGTTGTTAAGTGTAGGGTTTGTTTGTTTGTTTTGGTTGGGTAAGATGATCAAGTAGAATAGATAAAGTGAGGATATCTTCAAGTCATTGGTCCATGGAGTCAATAAAATTCATGGAAAGTTTCAACAATAAATCCAAGTGGATCACAAGGAAAATCTAGCATGGTCAGATGGATTCTCAAGGTTTTTGTGAAATGAAATGAACATCAAGTTTGTGAACAAAGTAGGGCAAAGGGAAATTAAGAATCCTTTTTCATGAACTTAAACAAGAAGGGACTTCAACACCATTTAGCATAAAAAAGTAATCAATAGACGGGGCACACCAATAACTCTTTGATTCAACTCAAGCAAATAAGCATTTTAGAAAAACAATCCAATGAAATATAGAAGGTGAGAAACTCATTTAACTTCTAGTGATTTAACCTTCAAGGTTAGAAAACATTTAACATAAATAGATAACTTTAATCAAAGAAGAGGGAACGCCTACACGTCATTGATCATAGCCATAAAGATCTCCAAGACAACTATTCAAGCATGGACAAAGGGTATGATCGAAACATAACCTCTTTGGAAAACCTAATTAGTGGTACTTTAGAGAGAGACCTCAAGAACAGTGTTTTAGTGACATCAAACAAGCAGGGATAACCATAAAACATTTTTGATACCTACTATATTGAACCATTCATGAGATAAACAAGCTTAGGGGGTCTAGAGAGCAATTAAGAATTCTCTAAAATGGCCTAGCAGAGGAAAACATAGAAGAAGTGAAGAACAAATAGAGCTAAGGTGCCTTTGAAAACATTTCTTAGTATAAAAAATTTGTCTTACTACAATAAATAAAGATGAAACACAATGATACATAAGAAAACAATAACTGAATAGAAGCACATCACCATTAACCAAGCTCTGGGATCCTGCAAGCAGCCTTCTCCATTATCAATCAAGGCAAGCCATTCACAAACTCCACAACACCAATTCTTCTCCAATATCCAAAAAAAAACTATGTATTGCTCCGAAGAGTCATCAAATTCCAACCTTTTACAATGAGGCCCTCATGCTCTATTTATCTAGCAAAGGAGGGAAAAAATCCTAAATAGGATTTGAAAATTTGAAAATCATTCATAAATGTCATTTATGCCCAAGAGACCATGCAAGGCCCAAAGCACAAAATATCTCATGAAATAAATGCCAAAATAACTCCTAGCACCAAATTTTGGATTGATTTGCCTAAGAAAAATTTAAAATATCATTTTGCAATTAATGAGTGTCTTTTGTTGACTTTTGGCCAAAAATGCACAGTTAGGTCTGAACGTGCAGCACCTTCCCGGGCAGAAAATGGGTCCACTTGTAGCCAAGTTTTGGTGACCTTCCCAATGTCATAATTTGCTCCGTGATTGCCCGTTGAAAATATGGCTGAGTCTAATTTCCAAATATACCATTGGTTTTATGATTGAGCTCCATTAACCTATCCAAAAGGAAAATTTTCAAAAACTTCTCTAGGCGTAGTGCCAGGTCTGTAAATCAGGTAGAAAGGTGAAAAATGAGGTGTTTTTAGGCCTTTTGAGGGGTCAAAAATACTCCAAATTATCAAAAATTTGGTGAGAATATTGTACTGGAGCCAAGGATTCCAAAAATGCTGAGTTTTCCTCCTGAGGATTCTTGTGATGAAAGAGTAGCGCCAGGGGGCTGCGCTTAGAGGCCTCAAAATTTGTAAAAAACCAAAATTTGTCAAAATTCTCCCAAATTTGGTGGATGTGTTCCTCATGGGGTTTGAGAGACCTATAAAGAAGCTTGTGCCAAGATTCAAAGTTTAGCTTGACCTTTTTCCTCTTTAAGTGTTTGGATTTTGGTTTGGGCCTTTTTGAGTTTTAGCCCTTGCAACTTGGTTTCTTCGGCTTGTTCTTTGATCTTTGTTTGCCTTTATCTAGCTTCTTGGTAGAAGAGGAAGGCATGGTCCCTTGCCTTTTAGAGGCAGCAAAAACAAGCCTTTGTCCTCTTAGATATGTCAATGGAAGAGGTTTAATTGTGATCATTTGGGAATCTTCATCATGGTTTCCATCATTTGTCTCTATGTCTTCCTCTTCATTACCTTGACTGCTGCCTCCTTCCTCATTTATCTCCTCTTGATTTGCATCCACCTCTATGTCTTCGTCCTCATTTTTTACCTATTTTTTTCCAACATCATCACTACCTTTACCACTACTAGGTACCTCACTGCTTTTACTATCATTTTGGCTCTGAGTTTTACTGTTTTCCCTAGCATCATCATCATCACTGTGAAGCTCACTGTTTTCACTGTTTTTATGACTGTCATGACTATTTTCATGAATGTCATGAATATTGTCATGAATGTCATGAATATTGTCATGAATGTCATGAATGTCTTCTTCTTCACTGATGCCTGCTTCATTATTATCAATATCAGTTTCCCTGCCCCTGGATTCAGTGGCTTCCTCTTCATCAACATCTTCTGCATCATCTCCATCTGCACTCTGGCTGCTTTCTTCATCTTCAACACCATTATCATGATTTCTTTTCTCCTCTGTGTTTTCACTGCTTTCTGCATTTTCATTTTTCTCCTCATTGTAGTTGCTTGCCTCATCATTATTGTGACCTTCTTTTTCACTACTAGCCTCTTCATTCTTTCCTTCATCTCTGTCATGACTATGAGCCTCACTGTTTTGACTGTCACTAGGGATATTAGTCTCACTACTGTGCTTAGGATCATCCTCTGTTTCTTTTTCACTTGCCTCATTTTCATTATTATCCACCTCCATGTTTGCTGCTTCTTTTTGGCTTGACTCATCATCACCCTCATCTTCATTTTGGTTTGATTCATTGTCACACTCACCTTCATGGTAACTAGCTTGTTCACTGCCACTTTCTTCTTGATCTAATGCATTGGGAGAGGCTAAGGAAGGGAGGTTTCCTTGAGGAGAGGATACATGTGTAGATGATGAGGCATGGTCATTCTCCTAACATGGTGATTAGTGCTTCTTTTAAACAACCCTAGGCTTGCTTGTGAAACTAAATAGGATGAGTGAGATGAAATATGGTGAGGGAAACCCTTGTAAATGAGTGAGATAGAGGTGTGGGTTTATGACTGATTTGCTTTGAGCTTGGAGGAGGGAAACTTGAATTGACTGTAGTTACCCTAATTGACAACCCCCTTAACTGATAATTTCTTGTTTGGAGGTAAAAAAATGTTATTTTCCATGAGGACCTAGGGTTTATAGTGACTAGGTTTTAGTCAATTTCCTCTAATCATTAAACCATCAAAACCACTTGGAGGATAAGGAAAAAATGCACCTACCAGTTTTTTTACTCCTTTGAAGGTCCTTGGATGCAGCTTGAAAGTGGCTCCCTTCTATTTTTGACAATTTTGTAGGAGGAAGGAGGTTTTCTACCCTAAGCACAGTGTAGGGAAAAAAATTGGGCCTGTCGGGTCCTCCTGGGCACAGCGCTGCCCGCATGCAGGCCTGTTGGGTTCCTGAGCGCAGCGCTGCATGCCCTTTGTGCCTGTCGGGTCCTCCTCTTGGGCGAACGGGTAGTGCCCAACTATAAGTTCAACGCGCCCCCTTCTAAGCGCAACACAATGTAAAATAACACTGCGGAATCTGCCCTAAGCACAACGCCTGCTCCAAAGCGTAGCGCTGGGTGACTTTGCCCAAAATTTCACAAACTCAAAAATTTCTCTTTGAATGCTTTTCACTCTTTTTTGCAAGTGACAAATGAATTGAGTGATAAACCAAATGCTCTTTTATAGTCTTAGAAAAACAATTTTATTTCTTGCAAACCTATCTTCTAATTTTTTTTTAGTCCCTTTATCACTTTGACTGATATCTTTGATATTTCATAGTAAGTGACTTGAAAACTTTTAAATGGCCTTTTTTCCTTTGGTGGCAGCCTACTTAGCACTCTCATGACTTTTTTTGCTGGCATTGTGAAGCTAAAATCATGTTTTCACCCCTTTTAAGATTTATGAGCACGGGTGACCTAAAAAACATGGTTTCTTTCTCTCTCACTGATTTTTGGTCATGACAAACTTACCTTTTAAAATGACCATAATCATGTTTGCCATATCTCCTTTTTGGCCACTTCTGATCTGTCACAGTTGCCATGACATAATGTTTTTAGCTATCTGATGTTTTTTTTTTTTTTTTGACATATTTTTGTTATACAACAACAACCTCATAATCAATTGTGTTTTTCCATCTTGAAACTCAACCATATGCTTTTATTCCTTTGATCATTGAGTGCAAAATGACTAAAAATGAAGGCTTGACCTTCCTCATAATGATATTCTTTCATGTTTTCCCTTTGAGGTAGTGAAACACTTTACCTTGGCAAATCCTAGAAGTCACCTTCAAAAGCCTCTTCAAACTCTCATTCTGTTGTCATCATGGAGACTCATTATCTTCATTTCACCTTCTTTGCCTATCTTTCCAAAACCTTAGGTTTTTGGGTTGTTAGAGAAGAATCATTAGTGTTGTCTTCTAAGTTCTCTATAGCCCTTTCAAGTTCATTCATTTCTGTTCAATTCACCTCACCTTTTTCCCTTTTCCATTTATAATTTCTAAAAATCTATAATTCATGCTTGGTTGTGCTGGTGTGCCTCTGTCCTTGTGTTTTGTTGCCTTGATCTTTGCTTGGCATACTGCTGGCCCAATATGTCTTGGGAAACCTTGATTTCTCTTGAACATGGGCTGCTTCCTCCTCCTTTTTTGTAGATTTCCTTTAATGAGGAGAAAGCGTCTTACCTTACCAGTTTTACTGCTGATAGTCACCTTGACACTCCTGCAGAAATGTAAAAAATGAACAGTTGCCTTTTGCAAAATTTTGTCTTTGAAAAAGCAGTCCTCCTTGGAGATTTTCTTGATATAACTTGCACAAATAGGTGCTAACCTTCTTTCACATTTTATTCAGATTTTAGCACATAGAAAACAATGATTTAGAACACCAAGACTAACCTTATAACCTATGAAACCCTAGTGACCTAGTGGAAAACTCTTTGACTTGGTCTTTGACAGAAATCTTGGCTTAGGGTCTTCAAGTATGAAAAAATAGAGTTTTTGAAAAATTGATGTATTTAAGATCCAAAATCCAATGTACTTGATTTATCTAAAGTGCCTATAGAGATAGTTTTTAGACCATCAATGCTTGAGGCATCTGATGAACATGGGAAAGGGTAAGCTGTGTGGCAACCCTAGATGGAAAGTGGAAGGGTTAAGCATAGGAAAAACAGAGTACTGAGGTTATGGGTGTGAAAATGAGACAAAGATGAGTGTCATAAGCCCATGAAGGGTCTTCTAGGAGTGATAGGCTAACCAGGGAATGGTAGAGTAGTAAAGTAGCCAAAAATTTGTTTTAAGGATAATGAAGGCAGTGAGATTTCTAAAACTCACAATATTCATGAATCTTGTTTTTAGAAATCTAGGACAAGTATTTAGTCATTAACGACTAGCAAAAAATTCTAATGACTGACAGTGGCTCCACTTGGGGAGGGAATCTCCTCTTCAGGAGGTGTCCAGAAATTCAGATATCAAATATCTAAGTTTATGAAGACCAGTGCCTCATCCATTAGGCATATTTTTCTTCTTGCATTTGCTGATGTTTCTTTTGAAGCTATGATCTCAAAATTTGAAATAAATGTTTGCTTCAAACTCATCTCTACCTAACCATCATACCTTTTCCTATCATTTTTTCTTCTTGTGGGTGCACTTGGACTGGAAAAACCTTGACATTATTTTCTTTTGAAAGAAAAACAATCTATCTACTTGTACCCTTATTACTTCGAAGAGTTCATGTTAGGCACCTATAAAATTTGTTATATCAAAAGGTGGCTAAATCGTTTTTTGAGCCTTCAAGAAACAAGTTTATTGCTAAAAATGTTATCTCTTGAAGACTCATGGAGACATCATGCCCTTGGATCAAATCTTCACTGCTGTTTCCATTTAAAACTCTGAAATTCTCCTAATTTCATAGAGAAAAGACTGCTGCAAAAGCCATTTTTCCCTTCCCTCCACCTCAAAACTAACCTTCATTTTTCCTCCTCTTTTCCTCATAAAATTCCTCTATTTTCCCTTTTTTCCATTTTTCCCTTCATAAAATCCACCTTGCAGAGTTTGAAACTCCTTTTTTAACTCTGCTGAAACCCCCAAATCCATCAAAAAACTCTGAAATTTTCATAAAAAATAAGTTTCTTCACTAAGGGTTTAAGCCCCTTTGGTCCAAGTACTAACCACTTCTCCACCATACACCTTGGCGCTGGAACCAAGCGCTAAGCCCTTTCGGCGCTCATCACATCGGAAAAATCAGAGTGAACAAGCCTTTTTGTTGAGTTGAGACCTCCGATGCGATTGACCCTTTATTACATAACCCCCGATCCTATAGGAACTTCATATAACCTTTTGGCCCACAATCGGGTGCTAAAACATTGTATATTTCCATCTCCAATGCGTTTTTTCCTTTTTTAAATCATAAAACCCACTTTCCTAAATTTTGGTCTAAAACCCGCCGGAGCAATGTTTTTAATGTAAATGGGTAGATTGAAAATCCCGCATCAAAAGTTTCGATGTGATTAAAGCCCCATTTTTATAAACTCCCGCCCTCCACTTCACTCCATATAACTTACGCCCGAGACCAAGAGTTGAAGTCCTGAAGCACTAATCGCATTGAAGAAACTAAAAATGGTTAGATTGAAAGACCAACACCAAAGTTCCGATGCAATTAGCCCTTGTACATGTCAAGCCCCAGTCCCATTCATTTCCATACACCCAAGGCCCCGAAGACGGGCGCCAAGCCATATCATATATATATCCTGCTCCTACCATAAAACCTTTTTATATCATAAAATTTCGGGTTTTCATAAATATTAAAGGGTTTTCGCCGTTGCAAGTTTTTGAAACAATATCCACTATTGATCCGAAATGATCAAACGAGCAGCTCATCATCGCATCGGCATTTTTCATCGGGCACATGTATTTACCTCTCCCCGATTGGCCATCCCCAATCAATCGTGAGCCATCGATCTCTTCCCCATCTTCCCAGATCTGATGGCCCTTGTTTGTTCTGATCGCAAACCTTTCTTCCACCTTCAAACCCCTCAGATTTATTTCCCACCATCGATTTGATCTGCAGATCGACGACTAGTGCTCAATCACATCGGCGCCATACAAGTCCTTTCCCCCACCGATTGCCGAGCCCTGATTTCATCTGGGTCGTCCACATGTCTAGATCGGACGGTCCAGATCGCATCTCCCAACTTTGGTTAAAAACATACACCCCGCTTCATAATGTTGTTTTGGCTGATCTCAGCCGTTGATCTCTGTAGATCAACGGTCCTCATTAACCCTTCCTCCGCCATTGTATCATTTTCATTTGATCCCCAGATGCAATCTCCACCGTTGATTCTTAGATCCAACGACTCATATTTAACACGACAAGCCTGCCTCCTGTGGGTCCTGCCTTCTTCAAAATTTGATATCGGCCATCCATCTTAGATCCAACGGCTTGGATTGAAACTACCCATCTTCCTACCGCCCGTGCATCTATCCCACATCGCGCTCGCTTCCCCACCATTAGATCTGAGGCCCCAGATCTAACGGCCGACATTCTATATCGCGTAACTTCAAGCACAAAGGTTAATTTCCCAAGGGCCACGCGATATAAGCTGTTTTTCGAGGCCACGTGTTAGGCGGGAATGCATATCACGTTCAAAAAGGCAAAATCGCCTCCCCACCTTTTTCTCACGTGAAAACAGTTTTTTTGCCCTCCGAAACCGCTTTTCCCCATTTCTATTATAATTCATCGCGTGCAGTGCCTGTCGTTTATCTCTGCAGATCAACGGCCCAGATCTAATTGTTGGGAAAAATACTGAGAGGGGGGGGGGTGAATCAGTATTTACAACATATTCAAAACTTTTTACTTTTCTTTACTTCAAAACCCATACGCTACTTTCCTGAAGAAGACTCGCGTATATACGCGGATACCCTTTATCAAACTCGCGTATACACAGAGAACCAATTATGTCATTAATTATTCACTTAAACCATTCCATCATTTATTCATCAGATATTCAATAAACAGTAAACATGTGCAGTAAGAACAGAATAAACCATCACACAAAGCATCACACATGAACACCAGGATTTTTAGGTGGAAACCCAAGTCGGGAGAAAACCACCGCTGCAGTTGCTCACCCTTCAATATTTTATTATAGAGAAAACATCTTACAACATATGTGCTGGCGCAGACTTGACCAGCACGCAGGCACCCACCTGCGCTCGTTTACCAGCCTCTCCTGGAAGGGAGCTCCAACCCCCTGACTCGTTTACCAGCCTCTCCTGGAAGGGAGCTACGACCCCTCGATCTCGTTTACCAGCCTCACCTGGAAGGGAGCTACAACCCCCTGACTGAAGGCTACAACCCTCAGCACCCCTTAGGACCACGTTTCATCAATTTTCACACTGGATCCAACAACTTCAATAGAACAATACTTGTAGGCCACGTTTCATCATATTTTCAGACTGGACCCTCTTCATACATTTAAGCTTAATCATACAACCAAACTGATGCAGACAACTCAGAACAGTAGAATACAGATAGCAGCAATACAGCAGAATAGATCAGTCATTTCTTACCACAGACTTCAGCAAACCCTAGTTTGCATACGCGCTTTCACTTCACTGATGTCGCGTATATACGCGCTTCCATTCATACAAAACAACGTATACTTCTGTACATATTACAGAACCAATTTAATTGCGCATACGTGCTTTTCTTTCGGCGAAGCCGCGTATATACGCGCTTCCTCTTCGACGAACTAGCGTATGGTTCTTCAGAGATTTTAGGTCATTGCATTTCTTTAGAACAGATACTTCACACAGATTTAACCCTTCACTTCAGACAGATGTTCGCCTCTTCTTGGATCTAATCATTCCATAAACAGATCTAGAAAATATAAGCACATTTCAGATCTAGATCCCCTTCTTCATCATTGGTGCATCATACACTCAGATTTATCATTCAAGTGTAACCCTTTCCATTCAGATCTACTTCAGAGAGAAGTATTCATTCAAGCTCAGACATCTTGCACCCACACTCATGATTTTCATAATGAATTTCATCTCTTTATATAGGTTTATCCTTTTTCAATACCATGAGCCCCTTTTTCAATACCATGAGCCAAAACAACATTACTTCCGATGGTATTCCTGGACGAGGTCAATTAGGCGGATCATTACCCAATACAATGGGTCAATACCATGGTGGTTACCCCTGGTTTTTCACTTTTAGAGCGCTTTAGCCCATACGCGACTTGGCACGTTCTTTTCCGCGTGCATACGCGACTTCCCTTAGACAGATCCGCGTATGAATTGAGATATACTCTTTCATCATAGATTTAGCACAATCTGAGTTCCTTTCTTCACTGCCTTCTGTACTCACTGTAGATACATCATATTTACTTCATTAAGAACATATTCTATCAAGCATAACTTCATCAAGTAAGTTGTCATCATCTTCATCAATGTGGGTTGCCATCAAGGACAATGCTCTGCATCATATTGCCAACAATCTCCCCCTTTGGACTTGATGGCAACCACAATGGTGTTTGGTTACCACAACAGATAGGTACATTAAGAATACAATGACACCATGTCACTCTCTCCATTTTTGACACCATTCAAACACCATGTCACTCTCCCCCTTTGACATCAAGAGCAAAGGGTGGACCAAAACCAACATACTCTCCCCCTGAGTTCATGCTGAATTTTCAAGCATATTTTTCAATGAAGTACATGACTCTATGAACTTCCTATTACCAATGACTCATACTTACATCAAAGATCCATCCAGGTGGATTTACATATGAGACTCAACTACCCAACCAAGTGGGTTTACAAAAATTGACTCAGCTACCCAACCAAGTGGGTTTACAAATTCGACAAGTCCTTACAAGACTGAATATTACAATCTTACATCATGGGTCTTAACAAGACCTTTTCATCAAAATACAAATGTGACTTTTCATAACCAACACCTAACACCAAGAGAATGAGAACATATTTTTAATCAGTCTGGAGTCATTAACACTATCACTATGTATGAAGTCCTCTCATCTACATCACATCTTTTGACAAGAGCAGGCCTCAGTTTCTGTGGTCCCACCACTTTCATCAACAACCACTGTAGTACCTTGACAAAGAAGAGAAAGAACATAGAGAACCCCACCACCACCTATGAGGTCAACTCATTTCAGATAATAAAATAAGACCAGCCATTTATCGACGAAGCAGAAAATTGTCGGGCTAATCTTTGTCACATTGCTGGTCAGGTAGAACTGCCAGATAGATACGCTGATCGTGGTTTGAAAAAGTGTTCCATTCCGCTTGTTATCTCTAAATTTGCGTATTTGTTCTTCAATCTGGCAGATGAACATCCCTGCCTTCCGTCTTAGATACTCGAACGCTTCCCTAGGCAGGTTTGGTAAAAATATCAGCAACTTGTTCTTTGGAGGGAACATACTCCAACTTCACCGTTTGCTCAAACACTTGTTCACGTAAGAAGTGATACTTGATGGGAATGTGCTTGGTCTTTGAATGCATAACAGGATTCTTTGAAATACTGATGGCACTTGTATTGTCACATTTAATGGGGACAGGAGGAGTACATTTGATTTGAAAATCTTGTAAGGTTTGCATCATCCAAAGGAGTTGAGTGCAACAAGATGCGGCAGCCACATATTCTGCTTCTGCTGTAGATAAGGCAATAGAATTTTGCTTCTTGCTGAACCAAGATACTAACCGGGGCCCCATGTAGAAGGCACCACCACTAGTGCTTTTCCGATCATCAACACTTCCAGCCCAATCTGCATCAGTGTAAGCATGAAGAGTAAGATCAGCATTCTTTGGATACCATAGACCAAAGTCTTGAGTTCCTTGAAGATATTTGAATATTCTTTTGACAGCCTGAAGGTGAGACTCTTTTGGATTAGCTTGGAATCGTCTAACAATCCCAACTGCATGCATAATGTCTGGTCTAGTCCCAGTGAGATAAAGTAGACTTCCTATCATTGATCTGTATTCTGGTTGATTCACCGTGGGAGAATCATCATGAGAATTGAGATTGCATCCAGTTATCATTGGTGTACTCACAAGTTTGCATTCTTCCATGCCATATTTCTTCAGAATTTGCTTAAGATATTTTGCTTGTGATAGGAATATACCATCTGCAGTTTGATGCACTTGTAAGCCAAGAAAGAATGTTAGTTCCCCAAGTAAGGACATTTCAAATTCTTGCTGCATGACAAAAGCAAATTTTTGACTCATAGATTCTTCGTTACTCCCAAAAATGATATCATCAACATATACAACCACAATCAATAGTTTATCATTTTCAACTTTTGTGTATAAGTTGCTATCAGCAGACCCCTTTGAAAATCCTTGTTGATGAAGATATTTGTCAAGACGATAGTACCAAGCCCTTGAGCTTGTTTGAGACCATATAGAGCCTTTTTAAGTCTACAAACAAGATTTGCATCATTTCCCAAAATGAATCCTTCCGGTTGTTCTATATATACTTCTTCTTCTAGATCACCATTAAGAAAAGCAGATTTAACATCCATTTGATAAATCTTTATCCATGAGTAACTGAGTACAAACATCTCCATGTTCTTTCAGCCACAGAGTAGTTTCTTCAAAGTCTATACCTTCTTGTTGAGTATACCCCTTGCAAACCAGTCTAGCTTTGTTTCTTACAACATCCCCATTCTCATTTAACTTGTTCTTGAAAATCCATTTAGTTCCAATGACATTTTTATCATGAGGTCTTGGTACCAAATCCAAAGTGTCATTTTTTTCAATTTGAACAAGTTCTTCATCCATGGCTTGCCTCCAACATTCATCTCTGCTAGCTTGATTGACATTGAGTGGTTCAATTGTGGATAGAAGAGCCATATGACTAGAAGATCCCACGAGAGTTCTCCTTGTTCATACACCTGATTCCTTGTCTCCCAAGATTTGAGATTCAGGATGATTCTTTTGAACATATCTAGATGGATCTTTTTCAGATAGATCAGTTTCAGGTTCATCATTGGATTCACTGTCTATATCAGATGTAGAAGGCCATAAGTCATCATCATCTTCTTTTGTTGTTTGTTTTTCTTCTTTAGGAGCTGCAGGAGACTCATCAATAACAACATCAATACATTCAACAATCTTTTGAAGCCTTTCATTATAACATTTGTATGCTTTGCTTGAACATGAGTAACCAAGGAAAATTCCTTTATCTGATCTAGGTTCGAACTTTCCAAGCTTTTCATCATTATTTTTGATAAAGCATTTGCTTCCAAAAACTCTAAAATGCATTACGGAGGGAGATTTACCATACCAGAGTTCATATGGAGTTTTATCACTGTTTACCCGAACATGAGCTTTGTTGAGAATGTTTTCTGCTGTATGTGTTGCTTCTCCCCAGAAAGTGTGAGGTATTCCAGAATCATCAATCATAGCTCTAGCCATTTGTTGAATTGTTCTATTCATTCTTTCTGCTACGCCATTTTGTTGTGGAGTGCCAGCTACAGAGAATTGTCTTTTTATGCCATGTTGTTCACAAAATTCAAGGAATTAATTAATGTATATTCTCCTCCTCGATCAGATCTGAGACACTTGATTTTTAGATCCAATTCATTTTCAGCCAGTGCTTTGAAGCTTAGAAAATTTTCAAATGCTTCATCTTTGTGTTTAATGAACCCGATCCAACACATTCTAGAGAAATCATCAATGAATAAGATATAGTATTCTTCCCCACGTGGTGTCTTCTTTCTCATAGGTCCACATATGTCAGTATGAATGAGTTCAAGAGGCTTACTTGATGATCCTTCTTTGGCATTAAACCGTACTCTAGTCTGCTTACCGAATTGACAAGATTTGCATATGATACTTTCTGGTGGATTAATATTGGTAAGATCACGAACAGCTTGAAGTCTGCTTGCTTTGTTGATTTGAGAGAAGCTCAGATGCCCCAGCCTTCAATGCCATAGCCAATTTTCTAAAGATTTGCTCAGGTAAGATTGATCTTTGTAGCCCTTTAGTATATACAGGTTGCTTGGATTTCTTTTTCCTTTTATAATAATTTTACCTGTATCAAGATCACGAACCACACATTCTTTTGAACTAAAAACAACTTTTGTTCCTTGATCACACATTTGACTTACACTTAACAGGTTATGCCTCAATCCATCCACATACATGACATCTTTAGCCTTCACCTTTTCTTTTAGAAACACTGACCCTTTTCCTTTTCTAGAGCATAATATGAAAGAAGTTTTCTTTTGTCACCTGTCATGTGTCTTGAACATCCACTATCGATGTACCATTGATTTTCTTCACCTTCTGCAAATAATGCTATCCCACAATTTTCAACCGGCGGTTCTTTCTTTTTCCACACTTTAGAGCTTGAGGGAACATGTTCTTTTGGCTGGATCTTGTTCCTGCATTCAGATTCTTTATGGCCAAAGTTATTGCAATAAGTACATTCAACTTCACTTTGAAGAGGAGAAAAGTTGTTATAGGTATTCTTCTTTGGTTCAGTATCCAACATTTTCTTTCTTTCTTCTCTTGTCATGATGGTTTTATATGCAACACATTGAACAGCTTTATGACCAAAATTGTGACATGTGAAACATTGCCCATTGAAGTAGAAATTTTTGCGATCATGGAATCTTCTATTTGAATTTACCTGTTGGGTGTAGCGTCTTTGAAAGCTATCCCTGTTAGTGTTCCTTGAATTGAGATGGTCCTGCTTTCCCTATAGAGATCCTTTATTCCCTTGCTGAGTTGCTGAATGTAGTAAACCACCTGTAGCTGCTTTTAGATAGTTTGGTGCTGAAGCTTGAGAAGATTCTCCGGTATATTCAAGACCTGTCTTTATAAGAGGAGAACGTTGTACCTTGATAATCTCATCTAAGGTTTCAGATCCTTTAGCAAATCTAAGATTCAAGGTCTTTGCTTTCTCAAATTCTTTTCTTTGACTTACCACTTCACATTCCAATTTTTCAATATGTTTCTTTGCTTCTTCAAGCTGCTTTTCAATGGTCTCTCTGATTATCTTTTGTTCTTCTAAGAGAATTTTATAATCTTCTAAGCGTAGTTTGAGTTGATTGTTTTCTTCAAGGAAATAATTTTCCTCTAGAGCATCCATAAAGGTATCTTCTTTTTGTTCAAATGCCATGAGAGGTCTAAGATCTTCTTCACATTCTTCCTCAGTATCAGATGACCCATCACTGTCTTCATTAGTATAGTAACTTTTCTTAGAGCTAGATCGGTTCTTATTCCTTCTTACTACTTCCTTTCCTTTATAAGGACATTTTGCAGCATAATGAACAACTTTTCCACACTCAAAACATTTGAAAGGAAGCTTACCTTCTAGGAATCTTCCAGTTCCTAGTTGGTGTTTTCTCACGAAATTCGCTTCTTGTTCATCGGAAATGTAGCTGGATTCTTTGAAGACTTCCTTTTCTTTGCCTCTTGCAGATACCTTAAAAGTAGCTTCTCTGATTTGAGAAGGACCTCCTTGTCTCATTTCAAAAGCAGTCAGAATACCATGTAATTGAACAATAGTAAGAGTTTGCAGATCTTGCCTTTCTTCAATAGCTGAGACTTTAGAGTCAAATTTTGAAGTCAAGGATCTTAAGAATTTTTCAACCAGAGTAGTATCAGTTATGGTTTCACCCAAATTTCTCATTCGATTTACAACATCATCTAGATGAAGGAAGAAACTGGCAATACTTTCATCACTATGCATCTTCAAATTTTCATATTCAATTCTAAGAGTTTGGAGTTTTGCATTTTTTACCTTTGTATCTCCTTCATAGCTCAGAATGATTTTGTCCCATATTTCTTTTGCTGAATGTAGCTGCATCACTTTAGCAAATTCTGATTTAGACATGCTTCCTAACAAGACATTTACTACTTTGGCATTGGTTTCATACTTCTTCCTTTCAGCTGCATCAGTAGGAATACTTGCCGGGTATTGATAGCCTTCTTCCACGATTTCCCATACATCTGCACCAAGACTTTGCAGATATGCTTTTGTTCGTACCTTCCAGAATATCAGATTGCTTCCATTGAATAGAGGTGGCTTTATAGACATCACTCCTTCTTGACTTCCCATTGCGACGGATCTTCTTCAAGCGATCAAGCTTCTGCAGAAGAACCTACTCTGATACCAATTGTTGGGAAAAATACTGAGAGGGGGCGGTGAATCAGTATTTACAGCATATTCAAAACTTTTTACTCTTCTTTACTTCAAAACCCATACGCTACTTTCCTGAAGAAGACTCGCGTATATACGCGGATACCCTTTATCAAACTCGCGTATACACAGAGAACCAATTATGTCATTAATTCTTCACTTAAACCATTCCATCATTTATTCATCAGATATTCAATAAACAGTAAACATGTGCAGTAAGAACAGAATAAACCATCACACAAAGCATCACACATGAACACCGGGATTTTTAGGTGGAAACCCAAGTCGGGAGAAAACCACCGCTGCAGTTGCTCAGCCTTCAATATTTTATTATAGAGAAAACATCTTACAATATATGTGCTGGTGTAGACTCCTACCAGCACGCAGGCACCCACCTGCGCTCGTTTACCAGCCTCTCCTGGAAGGGAGCTCCAACCCCCTGACTCGTTTACCAGCCTCTCCTGGAAGGGAGCTACGACCCCCTGATATCGTTTACCAGCCTCACCTGGAAGGGAGCTACAACCCCCTGACTGAAGGCTACAACCCTCAGCACCCCTTCGGACCACGTTTCATCAATTTTCACACTGGATCCAACAACTTCAATAGAACAATACTTGTAGGCCACGTTTCATCATATTTTCAGACTGGAACCTCTTCATACATTTAAACTCAATCATACAACCAAACTGATGCAGACAACTCAGAACAGTAGAATACAGATAGCAGCAATACAGCAGAATAGATCAGTCATTTCTTACCACAGACTTCAGTAAACCCTAGTTTGCATACGCGCTTTCACTTCACTGATGTCGCGCATATATGCGCTTCCATTCATACAAAACAGCTTATACTTCTGTACATATTACAGAACCAATTTAATTGCGCATACGCGCTTTTCTTTCGGCGAAGCCGCGTATATACGTGCTTCCTCTTCGGCGAACTAGCGTATGGTTCTTCAGAGATTTTAGGTCATTGCATTTCTTCAGAACAGATACTTCACACAGATTTAACCCTTCACTTCAGACAGATGTTCGCCTCTTCTTGGATCTAATCATTCCATAAAAAGATCTAGCAAATACAAGCACATTTTAGATCTAGATCCCCTTCTTCATCATTGGTGCATCATACACTCAGATTTATCATTCAAGTGTAACCCTTTCCATTCAGATCTACTTCAGAGAGAAGTATTCATTCAAGCTCAGACATCTTGAACCCACACTCATGATTTGCATAATGAATTTCATCTCTTTATATAGGTTTATCCTTTTTCAATACCATGAGCCCTTTTTTCAATACCATGAGCCAAAACAACATTACTTCCGATGGTATTCCTGGACGGGGTCAATTAGGCGGATCATTACCCAATACAATGGGTCAATACCATGGTGGTTACCCCTGGTTTTGCACTTTTTGAGCGCTTTTGCCCATACGCGACTTGGCACGTTCTTTCCCGCGTGCATACGCGACTTCCCCTAGGCAAATCCGCGTATGCCTAGAGACATACTCTTTTCATCATAGATTTAAGACACCGAGTTCCTTTTCATCAGTTTCTTCTCGTACTTCATCATTAGATACATCAGATTTACTTCATTAAGAACATATTCTATCAAGCACAACTTCATCAAGTAAGTTGTCATCATCTTCATCAATGTGGGTTGCCATCAAGGACAACGCTCTGCATCATATTGCCAACACTAATCTGGCCATACACCATCGCCCTCCACCCTCGCCAAAGGATTTCAATGAGCAATCTCAACCATTGATCGCCCGAGCTGATCTCATCTGACTGTCCGGGTTATATCCAAAACCTTGAATTTCATTTAAATGCTTTTCCTCCTCCAAAGGGTTTTTAACCTTATATCTTCACATTTTCTTCTATTTTCACAATAATGTGACTCCTTCACATTATTAGTTCACCGTTGATCTCGACCATTGATCTCCTTGATCAGTCATAGATCGACGGTTCTAACTTAATTCTTCCCCCGCATTCCTTTTAACCTCCCGTAAACAGATCTTTACTCACCCACAATCTTTGATCCCAAAAAACACATAATTTCTTAATTATTTTTGTATTTTGCAGGTGTTGAATGTTTTTCCATTACATCAAAGGAAAACCAAAGTCTGGGGATGATGATCCCTCATGCCTTTGAACATACAGGAAGATCATTCCACAGGGTTCGAATCCACGTTTCATCAATGCTTCATGGGCATTGATGCCATATGAGCCCTGTGCGGCCTTGCACATCAACTAGACACAGAAAATTAAATAAAACAACAGAGATTGAAGAATTGAACATTTATCACACAGTTTAATGGATTATGGCTAAGACTGAAATCAAAATCCTAATCCATTAAATTAAACACGATTAAAGGGAAAATAAAAAGATCATCAAACAAAAAGGCCTCCACCGCCACAACAGAGACCAATTGATTCCTCTCAGCTACCACAATGCCACCTGTAGCCACAAGCATTCAACAGAGGCCTAGTTATGATCAGAAAAGAAGATATTTGCCTCAGCGCGGCCAAATAGTTAATTCTGCCAAATGAACTTAATGTAAAAAATATCAGCAGAATTATTACAACTTGAAATAGAGCCTTAAAAGTCAACAAAAGGTCCCACCGAGCTTAAATCTTAAATGTAAAACAATTAATACAGACAGAACACTTGTAAAACTTCTCCATTGAGCCCCTCAAAGGCCGAGAAGCATTAAGTCTGTATTAATTGACCCAGGAGATCTTTTATTAGATCCCACCTCCTCATTCCTTCTACTGCTGTAGAAGATGAGAAAAGGTTGGTTGCTGAACTTTGAAATATACTTGAGCTTGAGACTTCTAGTTGTAAATAGTGTTCACGGTCTCTTGAAGGTCTACTTGTGATTAGATAAGTTAGTCTGAGAAGTGAAGATGATTGCTGAACTGAAACATTGGACTTAAAGCTGTAACTGGTTTGAAGCATCAATACAAGCTGATTTATGGGATCTTGGTCTATGTCGACGATGATGTTATTTCTTATTGTAAATAGTTATTTTATTTCTATTTTCACTTTGTTCATCTTCTCTGATAAATAATTTCAAGCATAGAGTTAGGATTTACTGTATATCAGTAACCTTCTCTAACTGATAAGCTTTATCTATATGTTTTCTTCCAAATTGTGTTATTTAGGAATGATTTAATTAAGTTCAAGCAGTTAGGAATGTCGACGTTCCCTCGTCCTATTGTTTAGCTAAATATTATTCTTGAATGTTATTTTCAGCTTATGTTAAGTAGAGATGAACTAAGGAAGTTATGGTGAGCCCTATCCTAGTTTTATCCCAAAAGACTATTTGAAAGTTTCCCTAAGAGTGTGTTGAAAGCTAGCTAGTTTCAAAGTACTTACCAGATCTTAGACCATTTTTTGTTATCTTATGTGTTTGCATTGAAATTTTACCAAGTAAAGCAGAGCTAGTAGAGGTTTATGGTGAGCCCTGCCCTCTAGTTTCTTCTCCAACAGTTGCTTTTAAAGTTTCCCTTTGTTTTTAAATGTTTTTCTATTGAAAGTGTATCAAAAGCTGGCTAGTTTCGAAGTACTTACCAGATCTTAGATTAATTTTATGTCTTTCTTAAGTGTATGTCAAAAGCTGGCTATTTTCAAAGTACTTACCAGATCTTGGGCTGCTCTTTGTTCTTCATTTGTTTAATTCCCTTTCTTTTTGTATCATTTCATTCCATAAAATCAACTTTAAAGAGATCCTTAGACATAGATGACTTACTCCATGGACCACTCTTGCCCCTTGTTGTTTCAATTAAATCCTATTATGACTCCATAGCCCAATGGACTAAAACCTGCAATTATCTATCTTTTTGGCCAAAGCTTGTTCTGATTACCTGCAACTTCACACCTTTGAAACTCTTTGCATTTAGAACTTTCCACCCAAATAATAATCATGCTCAACCATCCAAAACAAAAAAAAACCCCTGGACTTCATAACTAGCCTAATATCAATACCCAAAGCTTTTAAATATAAATTCATCTTTGCACTTATTGGAGAGATCCCTCTCCAGATTCAGGAGGGCTAGATCCTAGAATCCCAAAGTGGTTGAAACGGTGTTTCTCCTTGCAGTCATACTTTTTCCAATCTTGCTGATTACAAGGAGACAACATTTCTGGCAAATCCACTGGGGAATTTTGAGTGTTTTTTAGCCTAGATACCTTTAATACCTCAAGAAACCCTTGATTCAAGAACATTATGTAGTAAGTAAAAAGCAGCCCTTTCAAGCACTACCAAGTGATGGTATTTATGATGAAACTTGTTTGAATCAGTGACAAAATAGGTAAACCCTAGGATTCTCATAAGAATTTATCTAACCTTGAAGGATCAGCTGGCTTAGCCATAAGAGTAGTCTGTCTTTGTCTCATAACCATAGCTAAGTTTTGAAGCAGATTTATGACACTCTTAACAACCAATAGAACTGAAAAATAACTCAGAAAACAAAAAAAATCTTTCAGATTGGTATTTAATAAACATGGTGGTGGACCATAAAACCTTTTACCTCCAAAAGACCTAAAAACTTCCACTTTACGACTCCACAATCCTTAACAGACCTTAAGACTCCACTGGGAAGAACCATTATATTTGTAATATCATCCAAACTCAGTTAGAGGACTGTAGGATTAAAATTTGTGTAAAAACAGATCAGTTAACCTTTTAAAGATTGTCATATCTGGTTAGAAATTTTCTTGTTTAGTTGGGTCTAAAAACACAACATAGTGGCTCCTAGAAAGATTCATACTAGAGCCTATCCTGACCCATATCCACTGAGATAGTTGATAACCCAGAAATTATCCTTAGGAAGTCTCCTAAGATAAAATTTTCAAATGTTTTCAAATCACCCTTGAGAGCTAATTTAGTTCCTAAAAATCTTGCAGCTCTACAACAAACACAAGTAGACTTAAGAAATCCATTTAGAACTAGGTCTCTTGATGATTTAGATCAGCTAGATTATGAGTCTTCACTTTCATCTCCTAAAACAAGTGAACATCCTAGTAGTAGAGAAACAACACCACCTGATTCACATTTCCATTTCAATTTAGGTGCCTCTCATCCAAGATCAGCTCAGCAACCTATTCCTGGTCTATCCACATCTATTCATCCTACATCCACTGTTCAAACCACTCCACTTCAGCCCACTTTCCCTTTTGTTAATCCACCTCTTGTAAATCCACCTCCACCACATATCATGGTAGCATGGTATGCTCCCTTGGTCCTTCCTATACCACTAGTCAATCTTCCACAGGACTATCAATCCAAAATTCCATTATATGATGCTAGTAATGCTACAAATGCATCACAACATGTGGATAAGATGAATGACTACTTTGACAGAAATGAAATTGATGATGAATCTGTCAAACTAAGAATATTTGCTCAGAGTCTGGGGGGTGAAGTAAGAAAATGGTTTATAGGCTTAGCCCCCAATAGTATCAATGATCTCCAAGCCTTCCATCAGAAATTCTTAAACAAATGGGAATTAAAGAAGAATCCTCTCCAAATCCTTTCTGATTACAAAAATCTCCATAGAAACACTGGGGAAAGTGTACAAGCTTACTGCACTAGATTTAATAGTGTGTATAATGCACTTCCCCCTAATCTAAAACCTCCACAAGGCTTAGCATTAAACAAGTTTCCTAAAGGTTTTGACCTCGAGATGGCCTATCGGCTGAGAGAGAGAGAGAGATACTGCAACTCTTGAAGATATGAAAAAATGGGCTCTTGATGTGGAAGTTAACTTGATGGAGAAAAGAGCAAGAATGAGGAATGAGAAGAGAGTGTCATTCAGAGAGGAATCCACACCCTCTACTTCCAGCTCAAAGATGGAAATAATGATGGAGAAGATGATGAAGAGAGTGAGCATCTTTGAGAGAGCACAACCAAGTCAAAACCAAAGTGCTCCTCAAAACAAAAACCAGGACCAGAATCATAATTTCAGAAGAAACCAACCCCCAAACAGACCTAGGGAAGATGATCAACAGATCACTCCTCCCTTTCATCAAAACTATGTGAGTGAGGTTGAGGAAATAGATGAGAAAATAGAGAAAGATGATATCAACATGCTGGGAGTATATAATGATGACTTTGAGATTCATTATGATAGAAAACAAGGTATTTAGACACCCTATGATGACCAAAGAGATGAAAATGAAAGCTATTATCAAGACATGGAAAATGTCATCATAGAATCTCAAAGGGAGTATGACCTTTGAAGAAAAACCAGTCAACAAAATCCCAACACCAAAACCTCTGACAAATCTTTACAAAGTAGCACTGTAAACAAACCCAAAATTGTCAAACAGAAGGAAAAAGAAGTGGCTGAAAATTCTGATAAAGGTAGAGAGAAAGGCACTCAAAACAATGAAAAAAAGAATGCAGACCTTATCAGTACTGACACTTCAGCTAGTACTCCTGTTAAAACAATTTGGTCAAATGTAAATAGAGGAAGTTAGCAAACATATTTTACTGACAGAATGGCAGTTAACAAGGCTGAGACAAGTACTTCAAAGAATCAAATTCCTTTCACCCTGGAGCAGGAAATTTCCAAAATTAAAATCTATGTTCCCCTAACTGAGTTAGCTGCCCAAAATGTATATAGGACCCAAATTTTGAAGGCTTTAAACATAGAGGATAATAATGACACAATCAATCTCAACGATGACCAGCCAGAGCTTATTTTTGGTCCTAAGATTGAAGGTAGGTATCAAGAGGGACCTGTTCCTACCTTTTATGTGAGTTTAAACGTTCATGACAAGATTTTGCACAACGCTATGCACGAATCAGGGGCCTCTCATAATTTAATGCCTAAAGCTGTGATGGAGAGCCTGGGTCTAGAAATCACCAGACCTTATAAAGACCTTTACTCCTTTGACTCGAGTAGAGTAAAATGTCTAGGATTAATCAAAGATCTTTGCGTCAACTTAGCCCAAATTCAAGCCAAATACTTAGTCATGGACATTGTTGTGGTTGTTTCCCTCGAAGTATGGACTGTTGTTATCTAGATATTGGGGGGATAAGTTACAAGGAACTATGCAGATGGACATGACCTATGCGACCATCCCTGTTTTCAATCAAACAAGAAGACTTTACAGGGAGTCCCATATGTAGTATATGGTGACTAGTCAAGACAGACCTCAAAACTTTCCTCTGTATTCTATAAATATAGGCCTCGATTCATTTATCATGTTTAACGATGAAACAGTTAGTGAGCAAGTCACTTTAACAGAATTAATGGTTGATAGGGAGGAAGAGGAAAACATCACAGAAGTGTCAAAAGAGTTTACTGAACCTTTAAACTTTAGCAAAACAAACACAGGTCTTGAACTACAAATCCTACGTCCATCACTCTTTAACCTTGACAATCAAGAGAATAACCCTCAACTAAGTGAAAAACCTGAGGAGTTAAACAAATTCAACCAAGCGCTGATATTCAAGAATCATCCGAAAGCACTATAGTTGAGGAGGACAGTACCCAAGATGAATCTGAAACTACTCCTCTATGGAGTATGTACTTTGACGAGTCGTGCACTAGAACTAACGCTGGTGCAGGTGTCTGGATTTTCAACACTGATAACAACCACACAGAAAGCATTCCCTGTAGATTAAACTTCAGTGTTCAAATAACATAGCGGAATACGAATCCCTGCTTTTAGGCTTGCATTTGTTGAAAAAGTTAGGAGCCAAAAGAATCAATGTATATGGGGATTCAGAGTTAATCATTAGGCAAGTTAATGGGGAGTATAACGCTAATCATCCCAGACTTAGGGCCTACCGAAACGATGTCGTGGAACTTTTAAAAACTTTTGAGGAGTCCCAGTTAATTTTTGTCTCGAGGAAAAGAAATATTTCAGCTCATAGTTTAGCCTTTGCAGCTGGAACATGCTTAACGCCATATGAAACCAAATAATGCACAACTTAGATTAAATTTAGACCTGCCATTCTTGATAACGAAAAATATTGGTAGGTGTTTGATAGAGACAAACAAATAGAAGACTTCATGCAATTCAGAAATGAATTTGAACTACACAGTTCTGACTCAAATTATGAAATAGACTGCAATAGTGAAGAAAATTTTCTTGGTGAAGAAGAACCGTCTCCTGAACTTGCTGATATAAATCTGTTGACTAGAAAACCTGAAAATAAAACAGAACTGACTGCAGAGTTAGAAACAAAGGAGTTAGAAACCCTGCAATACAAAGATCATAGTTTGCCTAAGGGTCTGGCCCCTTTAGAAGAGTTGTTTGATTTCAATGATGTGGCCAAGAAGCCAAAACTGGAGCCTGTAGAGACTGAAGTGGAAGAGTGCAATATAGGCAGTGAACTAAAACCTATGATTATTAAACTGTCTAAGACTTTACCAGCTCACATTAAACTCAAATAAATAGAGTTGTTTAAAGAATTTTCTGATGTTTTTGCGTGGAGTTACATAGATCTTAAATCCTATGACACTGAAATAATACAACAAAAAATCCCTCTCAAAGAAAACCAAAAACCATTCAAACAAAAATTGTGCAGAATAAACCCTGTTCAGTTGCCTTTGGTTGAGAAGGAAATCAAAAATATGTATGAAGCTGGTATTATTGTCCCTATTAGATATTCTGAGTGGGTGTCTAATCTGGTGTTAGTTAAGAAGAAAACAGGAGAGATCAGGCTTTGTATAGACTTTAGAGACTTAAACAAAGCTTCACTGAAAGACAACTACCCTTTACCTAAGATGGATCATATTTTACAAAGGGTGGTAGGGTCTAGAAGAATTTCTTTGCTGGATGGCTACTCAGGGTACAATAAGATCTTAGTCCACCCTGATGATCAACTAAAGACAACATTTACTACACCTTGGGGCACTTTCATGTATGTGAAAATGCCCGTTGGTCTAATGAACGCTGGAGAAACTTTTCAGAGAGCCATGGACATAGCATTCTCGGAAGAACTGGGCTACTTCATCATTATATACCTCGATGATGTCACTGTGTTTTAAAAAACAGATGAAGAGCACTGAGAACATTTAAGAAAAGTTTTTGAGAAATGCACGAAATTTGGGATATCTTTAAACCCTAAGAAAACACTAATCGGTCTCCAAGAAGGTAAACTTCTTGGGCACATTATTTCAAAAGAGGGTATTAAGATAGACCCAAAGAGGATTGAGGCCATATCGCAAATCTCTCATCCTCGAAACATCAAGGAGTTGCAATCTTTCATTGGAAATATTAACTTTTTGAGAAGGTTCATAACCAACTTGGCCGAGCTCCTTAGGAATATAACAAACATGTTGAAGAAGGAGCAGGGGGTTAAATGGACCTTGGAAGAAAAGAAGTCCTTTGAGTTGGTGAAACATGCGTTAACCAAAACACCGGTTCTAATCAGTCCTGATTTTTCAAAAAAAAATTATATTTTTTCATTTTCCTCAGACCATACTATAGCTGCTGTCCTTTTACAGAAAAATCCACAAGGACAAGAGTAGCCTATTGCATTCTTTAGCAAGGCATTGAGGGATGCCCTTTTGAAGTATAATACTATGGAAAAGCAAGCCTTTGCTTTGGTTAAGGCTTTAAAAAACTTCAGAGTATACATACTTCACTCACACATCATTGCCTTTGTCCCAAATTTAGTTGTGAAAGACATTCTAACACAGGACCCAGATGGTAAGAGAGGTAAGTGGATTGTTGTTATTCTTGAATATGATTTAGAGATAAAGCCCACTAAACTCATCAAAGGCCAAGGTCTAGCTAGATTAATGTATGAATCGAATTTTGAAGTTCTTGATATTAATATGATAAATGATTTGGATGATCAAGAGGAAATCTCAACTCCCATTATTGAAAACCATTTTATGAATTCCTCTTGGTATGCTGATATTCTTTATGTTCTGCTTAATTTAAATACACCTCTTGGTTTGACAAAAAAAAGGCAAGGTTTTTAAAGTTAAAAGCTGTAAACTATTGCATTATAGATAAATGTCTTTATTGGAAAAATGCAAGTGGTATATTGCTTAAATGTTTACCTAAGTATGATGCAGAGAAGGTTAAGCACGAGTTCCATGAAGGAGAGTGTGGAGGCCATTTATACTAGAAGATAACATCCAACAAAATCTCGAGGGCTGGTTACTACTGGCCTACTCTTTTTCTTGATATACTCAAAATGATCATTGTCTGTCATAGATGCCAACTTTTTGAAGGAAAAAGAAAGCTGCTACCCTTACCTCTGCATCCAATCACTGTTGAAGCTCCTTTTCAATAGTGGGGACTTGAATTCATAGGAGAAATCCATCTACAATCCTCTGCTCAGCATATATGGATTCTCACTGCCACAGACTACTTCACTAAATGGATAGAAGCCATCCCCTGTAGGCAAGCCAATGATTTTGTTATCATAAAATTCATGGAGAATAATATTCTCTCTAGATTTGGCTGTCCTACCAAGATCATCACTGATAATGCAGCAGCATTTGGATCAAAGAAGATGGTTGAGTTCTGTCACAAATATTAGATAACATTGGGACATTCCACGACCTATTACCCTCAAGGTAATGGACTTGCAGAATCCTCAAACAAGATTTTGGTGAACATAATCAAGAAGCTGTTGGAGGACAATAAGAAGTCTTGGCACACAAAACTAGTTTATGCACTTTGGGCTGATAGATTGACCTTGAAGAAATCTATTGGCATGTCACCCTACCAACTTGTGTATGGCACTGATGAAATTTTTCCAACCAGCCTTGGTGTGCCAGTTATGAAGTTGATTCAATAGGTTTAGTCTGAAGAAAATGATATGATCAGAAGGATAAATCAGACTATCCACCTTCAGCAAACCAGAGAGGAGGTTTATAACAAAGCATTGCAGAAGCAGGACAACATCAAAAAAAATTTTGACAGAAGAACAAAGGCCAACAATTTCAGTATTGGGGACAAAGTTTTAAAGTGGGACCCAAGGAGGGAAGACAAGGGCAAGCATGGAAAATTTGAAAACTTATGGCTTGGCCCTTACTTCATTCATTCAGTTGCTAATAATTCCTTTTTCTTACAAGAGTTGAATGGAGCAGAATTGTTTGGGGGTCCTGTCAATGGCAGGATGCTTAAACGTTACTTCTCTTGATCCTATTATGTTCTAAAATCCTTTTTATATTTTTTCCATTATAAATATTTCACACACCATTGCATTCAAAGTTAGAAAAATAAAAAATACAAAAACAATAGAAGAAAGAAAAGAGGGCAGATTGTAAAAAAAAAAAGGTATAGCCCCATACCAAAAAGAGAAACAAATCTGAAAGTGTGCAAGCTTAAATGCCACTCCTGAAAAAAACACTTCTAATTAGTCATACAGCCTAATCTTGACTAATTAGTTTTAAATTTACTGTTGATAGGATAGTGAATTTGATTTTCCAAACTGTTTAATCTTGGCTTATTAGTAGGTAGATTAGGCTAGAAATTAAAGGTTCAAACAAGCTCAAAATCTGAACCTAACTTTTCAAAAGAAGAATGACTCAAATTTGTTTATTTCTTGAGTTAAGAACAGAGGTAAAAACTGGTTAAATCAGCTCAAAATATGAACCAAAGGACAAGCAAAGAACAACTCAAACAAAAGTAAAAACAAAGCCGTAAAAAGATGAAGGAAGTGCTTTGAACTTTCAGATCTAAAGCCTTCCATTTTGATTTAATTTTCTGCAGAATAATATCTATTTGCAGCTTGTTTTTTATGCCATAGATCAGCATCAAGTTAGACTGTTCAATCCTGACTTGTATGCTTTTTAAATTTCTGTTGTATAATTTAGAGAATAAAAATTGTTAGACTGTTTAATCCTAACAGATTATTATATTAGGTAGAGAAGCATATGAACTCAACAGTTTAATCTGAGTTCATGGAGAAATAAGGAGTAGAATTAGATTAGTTTTATTCTTTCAAAAGAATAAAATGTTGTAAAAAGATTTTTCCAATCCAAGTGCACTCTAAAGAAGAAAAAATGTTAGATCAGTAGGACTGGGTAAGTAGAAAGCTTGTATTGATGAAGTTCCATTGTTTTCCATGGCTGCTAACATTTTTTAGAACAAAGAATATCATCCAAGTAAGAAAGTTGCAGCCCAATGGATAAGGCACTAATCAGCCTCCCAGAGAATGCAAGTCTGAAGTTCTTGATGCCTTCAAGAAGGCACCATCCCCAAGTGGAGCCACTGTTAGCCACCTATAAAATTTGTTATATCAAAAGGTGGCTAAATCATTTTTTGAGCCTTCAGGAAACAAGTTTATTGCTAAAAATTTTATCTCTTGAAGACTCATGGAGACATCATGCCCTTGGATCAAATCTTCACTGCTGTTTCCATTTAAAACTCTGAAATTCCACTGATTTCATAGAGAAAAGACTGCTGAAAAAGATATTTTTCCCTTCCCTCCACCTCAAAACTAACCTTCATTTTGCCTCCTCTTTTCCTCACAAAGTTCCTCTATTTTCCCTTTTTTCCATTTCCCCCTTCATAAAATCCACCTTGCAGAGTTTGAAACTCCTTTTTTAACTCTGCCGAAACCCCCAAATCCATCAAAAAACTCTGAAAATTTCATAAAAAATAAGTTTCTTCACTAAGGGTTTAAGCCCCTTTGGGCCAAGTACTAACCACTTCCCCACCATATGCCTTGGTGCTGGAACCAAGCGCTAAGCCCTTTCAGCACTCATCGCATCAGAAAAATCAGAGTGAACAAGTCTTTTTGTTGAGTTGAGACCTCCAATGTGATTGGCCCTTTATTACATAGCCCCCGATCCTATAGCCGCTTAATATAACCTTTTGGCCCACAATCAGGCACTAAAACATTGTTTATTTCCATCTCTGATGCGTTTTTTCCTTTGTTAAATCATAAAACCCACTTTCCTAAGTTTTGGTCTAAAACTCGCCAGAGCAATGTTTTTAATGTAAATGGGTAGATTGAAAATCCTGCATCAAAAGTTCCGATGCGATTAAAGCCCCATTTGTATAAACTCCCGCCCTCCACTTCACTCCATATAACTTACGCCCGGGACCAAGAGTTGAATTCCCGAGCGCTAATCGCATTAGAGAAAATCGAAATGGTTAGATTGAAAGACCAGCACCGAAGTTCCAATGCGATTAGCCCTTGTACATATCAAGCCCCAGTCCCATTCATTTCCATACACCCAACGCCCCACAGATGGGCACCAAGACATATCATATATATATCCCGCTCCTCCCATAAAACCTTTGTATATTATAAAATTTTGGGTTTTCATAAATATTAAAGGGTTTCCACCGTTGCAAGTTTTTGAAACAATATCCACCGTTGATCCAAAATGATCAAACGGGCAGCGCATCATCGCATCGTCATTTTTCATCGGGCGCATGTATTTACCTCTCCCCGATTGGCCATCCCCTGATCAATCGTGAACCATCGATCTCCTCCCCGTCTTCCCAGATCCGACGACCCTCGTTTGCTTCGATCACAAACCTTTCCTCCGCCTTCAAACCCCTCCGATTTATTTCCCATCGTCGATTTGATCTCCAGATCGACGGCCAGCGCTCAATCTCATCGGCGCCATACAAGTCCTTTCCCCCACCGATCGTCAAGCCCCGATTGCATCTGGGCCATCCACGTGTCCAAATCGGACGGTCCAGATTGCATCTCCTGACTTTGGTTAAAAACATACACCCCGCTTCATAATGTTGTTTTGGCCGATCTCAGCCGTTGATCTCTGTAGATCAATGGTCCTCATTAACCCTTCCTTCGCCATTGTATCATTTTCATTTGATCGCCAGATGCAATCTCCACAATTGATTCTTAGATCTAACGGCTCATATTTAATCCGACAGGCCTGCCTCCTGTGGGTCCTGCCTTCTTCAAAATTTGATCTTTGCCATCCATCTTAGATCCAATGGCTCGGATTGAAACCACCCATCTTCCTACCGCCCGCGCATCTATCCCACATCGCGCTCGCTTCCCCACCATTAGATCTAAGGCCCCAGATCTAACGGCCGACATTCTATATCGCGTGACTTCAAGTGCAAAGGTTAATTTCCCAAGGGCCGCGCGATATAAGATGTTTTTCGAGGCCACGTGTCGAGCGGGAATTCATATCACGTTCAAAAAGGCAAAACCACCTCCCTGCCTTTTTCTCACGTGAAAACAGTTGTTTTGCCCTCCGAAACTGCTTTTCCCCATTTCTATTATAATTCATCGCGCACAGTGCCTGCCGTTGATCTCTGCAGATCAATGACCCAGATATAATCTGGCCATACACCATCGCCCTCCATCCTCGCCAAAGCATTTCAATGAGTAATCTCAACTGTTGATCGCCCGGGCTGATCTCATCCGACGGTCCGGGTTATATCCGAAACCCCGAATTTCATTTAAATGCTTTTCCTCCTCCAAAGGGTTTTTAACCTTATATCTTTTCATTTTCTTCTATTTTCACAATAATGTGACTCCACATTATTATGTCATCGCTGATCTCGACCATTGATCTCCTTGATCAGTCATAGAGCGACGGTTCTAACTTAATTCTTCCCCCGCGTTCCTTTTAACCTCCCGCAAACAGATCTTCACTGTTGGATGCTGCCATCCAACAACCATGCTCCCACCCACAATCTCTGAAGCAGTTTTCCCAAAAAATGCAGGATTTCTTAATTATTTTTTGTATTTTGCAGGTGTTGAATGGTTTTTCCATTACATCAAAGGAAAACCAAAGGTTGGGGATGACGATCCCTTATGCCTTTGAACATACAGGAAGATCATTCCACAGGGTTTGAATCCACGTTTCATCAATGCTTCATGGGCATTGATGCCATATGAGCCCTGTGCGGCCTTGCACATCAACTAGACATAGAAAATTAAATAAAACAAAAGAGTATCAGTGTTGAAGATCCAAAAACAGCAGAGATTGAAGAATTGAACATTTATCACACAGTTTAATGGATTACGGCTAAGACCGAAATCAAAAGCCTAATCCATTAAATTAAACATGATTAAAGGGAAAATCAAAAGATCATCAGATAGAAAGGCCTCCACTACCACAACATAGGCCAATTAATTCCTCTCAGCTACCACAATGCCACCTGTAGCCACAAGCATTCAACAGAGGCTGAGTTATGATCAGAAAAGAAGATATTTGCCTTAGCACGGCCGAATAGTTAATTCTTCCGAATGAACTTAATGTAAAAAATATCAGCAGAGTTATTACAACTTGAAATAGAGCCTTAAAAGTCAACAAAAGCTCCCACCAAGCTTAACTCTTAAAAGTAAAACAATTAATACAGACAAAACACCTGTAAAATTTCTCCATTGAGCCCCTCAAAGGTCGAGAAGCATTAAGTCTGTATTAATTGACCCATGAGATCTTTTATCAAATCCCACCTCCTCATTCCTTCTATAAATACTGATGTAGAAGATGAGAAAAGGTTGGTTGCTGCACTCTGAAATATACTTGGGCTTGAGACTTCTACTTGTAAATAGTGTTCACGGGCTCTTGAAGCTCTGCTTATGATTAGATAAGTAGTCTTAGAAGTGAAGATGATTGTTGAACTGAAACATTGGACTTAAAGTTGTAACTGGTTTGAAGCATCAATACAAGCTGATTTATGGGATCCTAGTCTATGTCGACGGTGATGTTATTTATTATTGTAAATTGTTATTTTATTTCTATTTTCACTTTGTTCATCTTCTCTGATAAAGAACTGCAAGCATAGAGATAGGATTTACTGTATATCAGTACCCTTATCTGACTAATAATATTTATCTATATGTTTTCTTCCAAATTGTGTTATTTAGGAATGATTTAATTCAGTTCAAGTAGTTAGGAATGTTGGCATTCCCTCGTCCTATTTTTTAGCTAAATATTATTCTTGAATGTTATTTTCAGCTTATGTTAAGTAGAGATGAACTAAGGAAGTTATGGTGAGCCCTGTCCTAGTTTTATCCCAAAAGACTATCTGAAAGTTTCCTTAAGAGTGTGTTGAAAGTTGGCTAGTTTCAAAGTACTTACCAGATCTTAGAACATTTTTTGTTATCTTCTGTTTTTGTCTTGAAAGTTTACCAAGTAAAGTAGAGCTAGTAGAGGTTTATGGTGAGCCCTGCCCTCTAGTTTCTTCTCCAACAGTTGCTTTTAAAGTTTCCCTTTGTTTTTAAATGTTTTTCTATTGAAAGTGTATCAAAAGCTGGCTAGTTTCGAAGTTCTTACCAGATCTTAGATTAATTTTATGTCTTTCTTAAGTGTATGTCAAAAGCTGGCTAGTTTCAAAGTACTTACCAGATCTTAGGCTGCTCTTTGTTCTTCATTTGTTTAATTCCCCTTCTTGTTGTATCATTTCATTCCATAAAATCAACTTTAAAGAGATCCTTCGACATAGATGACTTGCCCCATGGACCACTCTTGCCCCTTGCTGTTTCAATTAAATCCTATTACGACTCCATAGCCCAATGGACTAAAACCTGCAATTATCTATCTTTTTGGCCAAAGCTTGTTCTGATTACTTGCAATTTCACACCTTTGAAACTCTTTGCATTTAGAACTTTCCACTTAAATAATAATCATGCTCAACCATCCAAAACAAAACAAAACCCCCGGACTTCATAACTAGCCTCATATTAATACCCAAAGATTTTAAATATAAATCCATCTTTGCACTTATTGGAGAGATCCCTCTCCGGATTCAGGAGGGCTAGATCCTAGAATCCCAAAGTGGTTGAAACGGTGTTTCTCCCTGCAGTCAGACTTTTGCCAATCTTGTTGATTACGGGGAGACAACAGTTCATATTATGCTAGTGAACTCTTTTATTCTCTACCTAGACTATTCATCTGTCAAGATTAAGCTATTTTCCAGGCTTCATTCTCTAATATCCTGACGTGAAATTGAAAACATGATTTGAACGAGGATTACGCTATCTGATTTACCATGGGCTGTGGCATTAGGACAAGATGCACACAGACATTATTTTTGTAAATAGAAAGTATGAGGGATGTGTTTCATCATTTGTTAATCATCCCTATCTTTCTCTTTGGTTCATATTTGAGCATTGAGAACCAACATCTTTTATTCCTACTCTATTCCTACTGACAAGTCAAGCTTAAATGATTTGACAATCCTTCTTTCACTAACCTATCGGCATAAATTCAAAACATGTTCAGCCATGATTAGGCTAGATGTCTGAACAAGACTCTTTTTCTCAAAAAGTAGTGGCATTTAGGCTTGCACATTTTCAAAAAACTCTTTTTTGGGTATGGGGCTGTTGTGTAACCAGCTTCAAAAAGAGTAGAAAAGAGATATCAACGCCTTAGAAATGAGCCTCTTCGAGGGGGCAACCTCCAATACATTACATAAATGAACAATTCTTGGATGATTCAATTTACAAAACCTCCTTTCTATATATAGGAGTCCATCGGGCCATAATGTAATCCTAGTGGGCCACAATGTAATCCTAGCCGACCTAACAATAATAATTTAAGGGCACAATAATAACAAAATGGGGGTTACAAGGGTACAATAATAACAATAAGGGGGTTACACTAACAACAATAAGGGACTATACTAGTAATATAGGGACCTAACATGCCCTCTCCTTCAAAAAAGTGTTGTCCTCAACGCTTGAGTAGCTCTGGGTGCTTCTGTATAAAATTCTCATCCTCCCATGTAGAATCTTCAGTGGGTAAGTTCTTCCACTTGATGAGATACTCTGAAATTGATCGATTTCGTAATTTTCGAGTTCTTGTTTCCGTGACTGCTTCAGGTTCCAATATCATTTTTCCTTCCTCATCAAGTTCTGGAAATATTGTTTGAACTGGAAGATTTTCACCTATAACCTTCTTTAAGCATGAAACATGGAAAACTGGATGTACTCGCGAAGAAGCAGGAAGCTCCAATTTGTATGCCATAGTGCCAATCTTTTGCAACACCTTGTAAGGACCATAGTATTTTGGTGATAATTTATTATCCTTCTTAGCTTGCTTGAGGGACATTTGTTTATATGGTTTTAGCCGTAAAAATACCCAATCTCCTACATCAAAACTTCTCTCGCTGTGATGTTGATCTGCCTGTTGTTTCATTCGATTTTGTGCCAAATTCAGGTTATCCTTTAAGAGTTGGAGAACTTCTTGCCGATGCTCGATGTGATCTTCCACTGCTTGAACCTTTGAATTTTCCCTTAAATATGATGTGATGGATGGTGGATGATATCCATAAAGTGCCATAAATGGGGTCATTTTTGCTGCAGTATGGAAGGAAGTGTTATACCACCATTCAGCAAGAGGTAACCACTCGACCCATTGTGTTTGTTTATCAGATACAAAACAACGAAGATATCCTTCCAAACATTTATTTACTATCTCAGTTTGACCATCAGATTGAGGATGATAAGTTGAGCTATGAGCTAATTGAGTACCCAAACAAGAAAATAACTCCGTCCAAAAATTTCCAGTAAAAATGGGATCTCTGTCGCTCACAATAACCCTTGGGCTTCCATGTAGCTTTTGAATTCTGTCCATAAATGTAGTAGCAACTGTACTTGCTTTAAATGGATGAGATAATGCACAAAGTGTGCATACTTGGTAAGTCTATCAACTACCACCATGATGACACTCTTTCCTTCGGACTTAGGTAAACCTGTGATAAAATCCATTGAAATCTCCTCCCAACATTGACTTGGAATGGATAAAGGTTGTAGAAGTCCCGGGGTCTTAATTGTTTCCACTTTATTCTGCTGGAAAACCAAACATTCGGCCACAAACTTTTGAATATCAGATTTAAGGCCATCCCAAAAAAATTCTTTCTTCACCCTCTGGTAAGTTTTTAAAAATCCTGAGTGTCCTCCTAAAGGAGAAGTGTGCAATTCCAAAAGAATCTTTTGTTTTAGTTGGGAATTCCTACAAAGATATAAGCGATCTTTGTACCATAAGGAATCATTTTTCCAACTAAATGTATCAGATGTACTAGGATCTTGCTGCAACTTTTGAATGAGTGTCCATACATCTTTGTCCTTCTTCCATTCATTTCTTGCTTCAGTTATCCAATCTAGTTGGATAATAGAAATGGCACAAAGCAATGCTTCCACCTCTTCATTCTTTCTTGAGAGTGCATCTGCAACAACATTAAGCTTTCCCTTTTTGTAGATTATTTCAAAGTCATAACCCAACATCTTTGTGACCCATTTTTGCTGCTCTTCTCAAGATAGTCTTTGTTCCAAAAAGTGTTTAAGACTATCATGATCAGTTTTTACCTTGAAGTGTCTTCCCATTAGGTAAGTTCGCCATTTCTTTAGTGCATGCAGTATTGCTAACATTTCCTTCTCATAAATAGGTTTCTGTAAATAATTTCCTTTGATTGGACGACTTTCAAAAGCAATGGGTCTTCCTTCCTGCATTAAAACCGCACCAAATCCATTTCCTGAGGCATCACATTCCACAATAAAGGTTTTTGTGAAGTCTGGCGTAGCTAAGACCGGTGCTAGGCACATTGCCTCTTTAAGACGTTCAAAGGCCTTAGTTGCTTCAGGAGTCCATGAAAATGCATCTTTCTTCAATAATGTTGTTAGAGGTGCTGCTATTCTCCCATAATTTTTAACAAACTTGCGATAATACCCTGTTAACCCGAGAAATCCTCGCAACTGCTTTATGGTTGTGGGGACTTTCCATTCCTTAATGGCTTTAATTTTGTTAGGGTCTACTTTAACACCCTCGTGAGATATAATATGACCCAGATATTCCACCTCTCGTACTCCAAAGAAACATTTGGATGTTTTTGCATATAATTGTTTCTCCTGCAATAGTTTGAGCACCCTGTCAACATGTTCAACATGATCCTTCCAAGACCAGTTGTAGATTAGCATATCATCAAAAAATACTAGCACAAATTTTCTAAGGGTGGGTTTGAAAATGGAATTCATCAACCCTTGAAATGTAGAAGGTGCATTGGTAAGGCCAAAAGGCATGACCAAAAATTCATAATGACCCTCATGAGTTCGAAATGTCGTTTTTGGAATATCTTCAGTCTTCATTCTAATTTGATGATATCCTGAACGAAGATCCAACTTGGTAAAATAAATTGCTCCATGTAATTCATCCAATAATTCATCAATCACAGGAATGGGAAATCTGTCTTTAATGGTGAGCTTATTGAGCTCCCTATAATCCAGACACATTCGCCATGATCCATCCTTCTTGTGTACTAATACTACAGGAGCAGAGAAAGAACTTTGACTGGGTTGAATTATACCCGCCTCTAACATTTCTGCAATCATACGTTCAATTTCACTTTTTTGGAAGTAAGGATATCTATAAGGCCTGATGTTTGGAGGAACACTTCCTGGAATCAAATGAATAGCATGATCATGATCACGAATAGGTGGGAGTCCTTTGGGAGTTTCAAACACCTTGGAATGATTGTCCAAGACTTGTTGGAGATCTACAGAAATAGATGATTTTGATGTCAGAACTTCTAGTGAGTATAATTGTGCAATTACGCCTCGTTGTTCTTTCTTTAGAAGTTTTTTCATGACATCAGAGCTTATTATCCTTCCCGCCTTCCCTTCAATACCCCATAATTCGACTTCCTTTCCTTCTAAAAAAAATTTCAAGAAAATTTCTTGAAAATTAAAAGCTACCGTCCCCAAAGATTGTAACCATTGTACTCCTAGTACAACATCAACACCTCCCATAGGAATGGAAAGCATTGAAATATTCAATACATATTCCCCCATGGTTAGCTTGATATTATGGCATTTTCCAGAGCAATTTATAGTTCCTCCATTTGCAACCATCACTTGACATTCGGGTGCTGGGTATAGGAAACAATTTAATTCCTTGGCTACCTTACAATGAATAAAATTATGGGTGCTACCTGAATCAATCAACACTATTACCTTTTTCTTCTTGATTTGTCCTTCTATCTCGAGAGTTTGAGGAGTGGTAATTCCTGCCAGTGCATTACACGATATGGTCGGATTCATTTCTTCCTCTTCTAGGGCTGGTTCCTGGTGTATATCCTCTTCTTGTTCATTTTCTTCTTCCTCTTCACAATCTATGTAAAATAATTTCTTCTCAGCACACTTATGACCTTTAGTGTATTTGCTATCACAACCGTAGCAAAGCCCTTTTGCTCTTTTTTCTTCCAATTGTTGTGGTGTCAACCTTGTAGGTTGTGGAAATCTAGATGTAGCCACACTTCCTTCTTTATAGAATTGAGTAGTAGACTTCCTTGTTGCTATAATTTTACATTCAACTTTTCTTGCCAACCTGAATGTCTTCTCTAATGAATCAGGTTCCAGAACACGAACTTCATGTTGAATGTTATCCTTTAAACTGCCTAAGAAGAGATCAATCATGTGTTCCTATGGAATATTAGTTACCCTTATATTCAATTTTTGGAAGTCCTCAATGTGCTGCCCCACTACACCCTTTTGTTTGAGATTTATCAATTGGCTAAAGAAGGTGTTGCTCTTTGTATCCTCATAATGTGCTATCATTTCCTCCGTAAAAATTGACCAAGTGGCAATTTTTTTACGGGAGCAAAGCCATCGATACCATACAAATGTATTTTGTTCTAAATGTAAAGTTGCAATGCGTACCTTTTGTGTGTTTTGCACATTATGGAGATCAGAATATTGCTCCATCTGTAGTATCCATGTTACAGGATCCTTTCCATCAAACTTTCTCATATCCATTTTTGGAATATGGTGGTTCTTCCCGCCAACATTAGAGTTTATGAAATCATGATTAACATTTATTTTGTTCTCATCATGAGGTTCATCTACTATCTTTTCACCATTAGGAAACATTTCTTGTATCAACTTGGTCAAATCTTCGATGTCTGCTTTTAGATCATTCTTCATGTTTTTCATGTTGTTTTCCATGTTGTCTTTCATGTCATCCATCTTAGCTTCGATGCCCACTTCCATGTCATCCATCTTAGCTTCCATGCCTTTCTTCAAACCGTCCATCTTCACTTCCACGCCATCCATCTTAGCTTCCATGCCTTTCTTCAAACCGTCCATCTTCACTTCCACGCTTTTCTTCAAAACTTCCATTTCATTTTTTGTTGCTTTTTGCGAGAGTGAAATTTGTTGCACTTGCTCTTGTAATTTTGATAGATCATGTTGCAATTCTTCATCTTCATGAGTCATGGTAGAGCCTTCTGAAGGCTTAATGGGTGTTGAATTCTTTTTAGGTGCCATTTTAGAATCCAATATGGATACCTATTCTACAATAGGCCCTTGCAATCAATTCAATTTTATTCTTCAAACAAGACTTATGCAATTCGGAAAAAAAATACACACCTTTTACTTGCTTTGAGGAGCTCGATATTGAAATTGTATTATCTCTGTGATTGCAGATCTTCAATATCTGAAATTTATACGAGTAATCTTTTATCTTCTTCTTTTGAATCTGTTAAATCTGACTGACTAGAACTCAGCAAATTGTCTGTCTGTAATACCTAATTCCTGGACTGTCTAGAGATAACTAACACTTGCACAATCACTTTTTTTGTCCTTTAATCTCTAAATGATAAACTAAATTTCAAAGACTGAGCAATTTCTGCACTGCTTTACTTTACTTTCACAATCATGTTCTAGAGATTTATTGAAGTTTTCCCACGATCACCTCTTTGAGATGCAATTCAGGAGCCTGAAAACGCACTACCTTCCACAGATCATATCTCCAAAAATATTGCGAATCAAGATCTGAAATTTTTTTGACGAATTTCCTCAAGATTTCAGCTTCGCACCATATGAATTTCAGACTCTGAACCTTCGTAAAAACAAATTTATAGCGCAAATGCCACGATGACCTGTTTATGAGCCTGAAAAGATACCTAACTTCCACAGATGATATCTCCTCAAATAGTGCGAACCAAGATCTGAAATTTTTAGACAACCTTCCTCACGATTTCAGCTTCGCACCCTAAAAATTTCAGCTTCTGAAGCTTCGTAGAAAAAAAGTTATAGCGAAAATGCCACGATGACCTGTTTGGAGCAGCGAAACCCTAGAATCCCAAAGCTCTGATACCAAATGTTGTGTAACCAGCTTCAAAAAGAGTAGAAAAGAGATATCAACGCCTTATAAATGAGCCTCTTCGAGGGGGCAACCTCCAATACATTACATAAATGAAAAATTCTTGGATGATTCAATTTACAAAACCTCTTTTCTATATATAGGAGTCCATGGGGCCATAATGTAATCCCAGTGGGCCACAATGTAATCCTAGCCGACCTAACAATAATAATTTAGGGGCACAATACTAACAAAATGGGGGTTACAAGGGTACAATAATAATAATAAAGGGGTTACACTAACAACAATAAGGTACTATTCTAGTAATATAGGGACCTAACAGGGGCTGTACATTTTCTTTTCATTTGCCCTCTTTTTCATTTTTTCTTTGTTTTTTGTGTTTTCAAGATTAGTATTTTAAAACTAAAAACTAGAAATATTCTCATAGTGCTGAGCTTATTGGCCTTCCTATCTATCCTTTTCTAACCTATACATTATATACATTCAATTGGTGAACTCTCTTTTCCAATACAACCAATCAAGCAGATGATTCCATGAGGGACCTTGGTTCAACTCTATGAGTGTTTTGAAAAAATAGAAAGGCCATTCCCACCTCACTTGTGTTTGAACAATAGTGCCTAAAATTTTCTTTAAACCTTGCATCAAACTACCCTTGACATATTTTACTCCCTCTTCAACTGCCTCTAAGAAAATAGCAAAGGGATCTTGAAATAATACCTGGCTTGGAGGATTTGAGTAGTAAGTTCCATCCATGGCTATTTCTTGCTCCTTTTTGGTGTTCTTGGGATTCTTTTGAGAAAGAACCTCTTCCACTTCCTCATGATCATCTGAACTGGCAGCTTCATCATATATAACATTATTGTCCTCCAAAAAACCTGATGTATTTTAATTGAGTAGGATGAATTTGGTGTGAAGGCCATCATGTTGATGAGCAGGAGCACTCTTTGGCAATAAATCTTCTTGAGAAGGAGGTGCAACAACTCTTATGCGCTCATAACTTTCCATGCCTTCATTTTCCATTTGAAATTCAATGGGACTTGGTGGCTGCAAATATGGAGCTAAGGAAAATTCTATGTCACCAATGATTTCCTCAACCATCTCAGGAAAAGGCTCCTCATCACCAACTTTCTCAAGAAGTTCATTATCTTCCCCAACCTCAACATCAAAAATGAAAGACTGGTGATTTCTAATCACATGAAAATTATTCTTGATGGATTGAAATGAACTAGAACAAAGAGGTAGAGATGCTTCACTTAATTCCAAATTTTCTAGAATTTCCTCATCAGTGTCATAGCTGAATTTTATTGGCTGATTATTGTTCCCAAGTGGATGAAACTGAACTTCCTCCCACAAACCAACTGTTGATTGCTATCACTATCATCATATAGATCAAAATTTGGAAAATCATCAAAATAAGTAATTTCACCAATCAAACATATTAGATTATCAGATGGTTTTTATTTGGATTGATCTACACATCTTTTTTCTGATTTGTGGTAGCTGGGATTAGTAGGAGAGTGAATAGAAATTTTCTGCTCATATGAAGGTTTAGAGGCTAGTTGCATGCTTATAATCTGATTGATTTCCTCTTCAGTTAAAAGAGGTGGCATTTTTCTCTTTCTTTGGGTAGCACTACTATAGTTTTCTTCCTTAAATAAAGTCTGATTTTGAGGCTGAATGTCTTCTTGAGCCTCACCTATAAGAGATGATGAATCATCACTTATGCCTTCAGAAATATCCTGTGGGTATTCCTTTTTTTCCTGACTAATTTCATCCTCAACCAACTCTTCTTGGATTTCATGATAGAATTTTTGAGAATGAAACTCATGAACTGATTCTGATAATTCCTCAGGATGCCAATTTCCTAAATATTCATCAACGTTTACAAGGTATTGTATGAGATCTTCAGATTGATCACAATAATTTTCAGCTAATGATAAAGATGAACAATTTTCTTTATAATGCTCATAAAATACCTTGTGGAATTCCTTTAAAGAAAACAAACTACCAGGCTTCAGCCATTCATACCATTCTCTTGCCTTACCCTCTAATGTTGCCATAAATTTTTTCATGAGGAAGTCCTCATGCCATTCAACTTTTAACCTCCATACATGCATATGAAATTTGATGAAATGTAACAAGGGGTCATCAAATTTTTCATTTTGAAATGTAGGTAGGTTTTTTATCCAATATATCTGAGGCATTTTGTTTGGGAATCCAGGGATGTGATCTCTGTTCATTTGATCATATCTCCGTTGCAACCTTGGATTCATGTTTGTAAATTAGAAAGGGTCACTGTATCTTCTCAACCAGTCTAGAGTCTTCTACCAGTGGAGTATTTAAGGTCTACAGAGTGTTGTGGAGTTGCCAGTGGAAGGTTTACAAATTTGATGTCCACCATCAGCAGGATTAGGATTGATTTACTCATTCATAGGGGAGTCTGTGAGGACTAGTGTGGTCAACAGGGCTACTGAAGACTACTGGAGTCACCAGGTGGATGATGTTTACTATTTTAAGGATGTTCTTATTGTCCATCATCAACAAATAAATACCAATATAACGATGTTTGTGGGTTTTATGAGGCCCTAAGGAATACTTAGATTTTCACTAACTCAGAAGGTCCCACCGTGATCGCCATTATGTTAGGTTCCAGTGATTTGTTAGATTGGTGAGAGAAAATGCATAGGGTAACATTAAACCAGTCTTTGGAGTCCTAGGACCTAGCCTTCCTGGACTCAGAGAGGTCTCTCTCTATTTTGTGCAAACGATGTGAACTTGTTTTCTTTTAGGGTTTGATTTTAGGCTAGTTGTTAAGTGTAGGGTTTGTTTGTTTTGGTTGGGAAAGATGATCAAGTATAATAGATATAGTGAGGAAATATTCAACTCATTGGACTATGGAGTCAATAAAATTCATGGAAAGTTTCAACAATAAATCTGGGTGGATCGCAGGGCAAATCTAGCATGGTCAGATAGATTCTCAAGGTTTTTGTGAAATGAAATGAACATCAAGTTTGTGAACAAAGTAGGGAAAAGGGAAATTAAGAATCCTTTGTCATGAAATTAACCAAGAAGGGTCTTCAACACCATTTAGCATAAAGAATTAATCAATAGACAGGGCACACCAATAACTCTTTGATTCAACTCAAGAAAATAAGCATTTTAGACAAACAATCCAATGAAATATAGAAGGCGAGAAACTCATTTAACTTCTAGTGATTTTAGCTTCAAGGTTAGAAAAAATTTAAGATAAAAAAATGACTTTAATCAAAGAAGAGGGAACACCTAAACATCATTGATCATAGCCATAAATATCTCCAAGAAAACTATTCAAGCATGGACAAAGGGTATGATCGAAACATAGCCTCTTTGGCAAACCTAATTAGTAGTACTTTAGAGAGAGACCTCAAGAACAATGTTTTAGTGACATAAAACAAGCAAGGCTAACCATAAAACATTTTTTATACCTACTTTATTGAACCATTCATGAGATAAACAAGCTTAGGGGGTCTAGAGAGCAATTAAGAATTCTCTAAAATGGCCTAGCGGAGGAAAACATAGAGGTAGTGAAGAACAAATAGAGCTAAGGTGCCTTTGAAAACATTTATTAGTCTAAAAACTTTGTCCTACTTCAATAAAGAAGGATGAAACACAATGATACATAAGAAAACAATAATTGAATAGAATCACATCACCATTAACCAAGCTCAGGGATCTTGCAAGCAACCTTCTCCATCATCAATCAAGACAAGCCATTCACAAACTCCACAACACCAATTTCTTCTCCAATCTCCAAAAAAAAAACTATGTATTGCTCCAAAGAGTCATCAAATTCCAAACTTTAACAATGAGGCCATCATGCTCTATTTATCTAGAAAATGAGGGAAAAAACCCTAACTAGGGTTTGAAAATGTCAAAATCATCCATAAATGTCATTATGCCCAAGAGACCATGCAAGGCCCAAGGCACAAAATATCTCATGAAATAAATGCTGAAATAACTCGTAGCATATAATTTTGGATTGATTTGCCTCAAAAAACATTAAAATATCATTTTGCAATTAATGAGTGTCTTTTGTTGACTTTTGGCCAAAAATGCACAGTGAGGTTTGAACGTGCAGCACCTTCTTGGGCAGAAAATGGGTCCACTTGCAGCCAAGTTTTGGTGACCTTCCAAATGTTGGCGTTTGCTTCGTGATGGCCCATTGGCAAGCTAGCTGAGCCTACTTTCCCAATCTACCATTTACCAAAACTGATCTAGGCGCAGTGTGAGGTCTATAAATGAGATAGAAAGGAGAAAAATTACGTGTTTTTTGGCATTTTGAGGGGTTAAAAATACTCAAAATGCTTTGAAATTTGATGAGCATACTATACTTGAGCCAAGGAATCCAAAAATGTTGATTTTTCCTCCTGAGGATTCTTGAGATGAAAGCGTAGGACCAGGGGTGCTACGCTTAGAGGCCTTTTTGAGTTTTAGCCCTTGAAACTTGGTTTCTTCAACTTGCTCTTTAATCTTTGTTTTCCTTTATCACTTCTTGGTAGAAGAGAAAGGCATGGTCCCTTGCCTTTTAGAGGCAGCAAACACAATCCTTTGTCCTCTTTGATATGTCAATGGAAGAGGTTTAATTGTGATCATTTGGGTGTCTTCATCATGGCTGCCATCATTTGTCTCTATGGCTTCCTCTTCATTACCTTGACTGCTGCCTCCTTCCTCATTTATCTCATCTTAATTTGCATCCACCTCCATGTCTTCATCCTCATTTCTGAACTATGTATTTCCAACATCATCACTGCATTTACCACTACTATGGACCTCACTGCTTTTACTATCATTTTGACTCTGAGTTTTACTGTTGTCCCTAGCATCATCATCATCACTGTGAAGCTAATTGTTTTCACTATTTTTATGACTGTCATGAATGTATTCTTCTTCACTAATTCTTGCTTCATTATTCCCAATATCAGTTTCACTACCCTTGGATTCAGTGGCTTCCTCTTCATCAACATCTTCTGCATCATCTCCATCTACACTCTGGCTGCTTTCTTCATCTTCAACACCATTATCATGATTGATTTTGTCCTTTGTGTTTTCACAGCTTTCTGTAGTTTCATTTTTCTTCTCATTGTAGCTTCTTGCCTCATCATTACTGTGAAATTCATTTTCACTACCAAGCTCTTCATTCTTTCCTTCATCTCTGTCATGACTATGAGCCTCACGGTTTTGACTGTCACTAGGGCTCTTAGTCTCACTGTTATGCTTAGGATCATCCTCTGTTTCTTTGTCACTTGCCTCATTTTCATTATTATCCACCTCCATGTCTTCTTCTTCTTGTTGGTTTGACTCATCATCACCCTCATCTTCATTTCGGTTTGATTCAATGTCACCCTCACCTTCATGGTCACTAGCTTGTTCACTGCCACTTTCTTCTTGATTTGATGCATTGGGAGAGAATGAGGAAGGGAGGTTTCCTTGAGGAGAGGATACATGTGTAGATGATGAGGCATGGTCAGTCTCCTGACATGGTGATTAGTGTTGCCTTTAAACAACCCTAGGATTTCTTGTGAAACTTGATAGGATGAGTGAAATGAAATATGGTGAGGGAAACTCTTGTAAATGAGTGAGATGGAGGTGTGGGTTTATGACTGATTTTCTTTGAGCTTGGAGGAGGGAAACTTGAACTGAGTGCAATTACCCTAATTGACAACCCCCTTAACTGATAATTTCTTGTTTGAAGGTCAAAAAATGTTGTTTTACATGAGGACCTAGGGTTTCCAGTGACTAGGTTTTAGTCAATTTCCTCTAATCATTAAACCATAAATACCACTTGGAGGATAAGGAAAACATGCACCTACCAGTTTTTTTACTCCTTTGCAGGTCCTTGGATGTAGCTAGAAAGTGGATCCCTTGTGTTTTTGACAATTTTGTAGGTGGAAGGAGGTTTTCTACCCTAAGCGCAACGCTGGGCAAAAAACTGGGTCTGTCGGTTCCTCCTGGGCGCAGCGCTACCCGAGTGCAGGCCTACCGGGCTCCTGAGCGCAGCACTGCACGCCCTTTGTGCCTGTCGGGTCCTCCTCCTGGGCGAACAGGTAGCACCCAGCTGTAAGCGTAGTGTGCCCCCTTATAAGTGCAACACAGTGTAAAATAACATTGTGAAATATGCCCTAAGCGCAGCACCAGATGCTCTAAGCGCAACACCTTCTCCAAAGCATAGCGCCAGGCGAATTTTCCTAGAATTTCACAAAATTCAGAAATTTCTCTTTCAATTCTTTTCAATATTTTTTGCAAGTGACAAATGAAATGGGTGATTAACCAAATTATCTTTTATAGTCTTAGAAAAACAATTTTATCTCTTGCAAACCCACTTTCTAATGTTTTTTTTTAGTCCCTTTATCACTTTGACTGATATCTTTGACCTTTCACAGTAAGTGACTTGAAAACTTTTAAATGGCATTTTTTCGTTTGGTGGCAGCTTGGCATGGAAAATTTTAGGGGCTAATATTCACAGGTGGGCTAATTTTCCATGATTTTTCCAAAAAAAAGATTCGCCAATTTCCCTTTTTTCTAAAAATGATTTGCCCAAATTTTAAAATATAAAATTATTTTACCTTAAAAATCGCCAACAATATATAGATACTATATATAAAATCATTATAAATTTGAATAATGTTACAAATATATCAATAAATATTTTATAATTTGCATATTAGGGACTAGTGAGATTCTCCATTGTTTTAAACTTCAAGATAGTTTTCCATCCTTAAAATTTTCCCTACAGCTTGGTTAGCACTGTCATGACTTCTTTTGTTGGCATTGTGAAGCTAAAAGAATGTTTTCACCCCTTTTAAGATTTCTGAGCATGGGTGACCTGAAAAACATGGTTTCTTTCTCTCTCACTGATTTTTGGTCATGAAAAACTTAACTTTTAAAATGACCATAATCATGTTTGTCATATCTCATTTTTGGCCACTTCTGATCTGTTGCAGGTGCCATGACATAATGTTTTTAGCTGTCTGATGTTTTTTTTTTTTTGGTGTTTGACATATTTTTGTTATACAACAACAACCTCATAATCAGTTGTGTTTTTCCATCTTGAAACCCAACTATATGCTTTTATTCCTTTGATCATTGAGTGCAAAATGACTGAAAATGAAGGCTTGACCTTCCTCATAATGATATTCTTTCAGGTTTTCCCTTTGAGGCAGTGAAACACTTTACCTTGGAAAATCCTAGAAGTCACCTTCAAAAGCCTATTCAAACTCTCATTCTGTTGTCATCATGGAGACTCATTATCTTCATTTCACCTTCTTTGCCTAACTTTCCAAAACCTTAGGTTTTTGGGCTATTAGAGAAGAATCATTAGTGTTGTCTTCTAAGGTCTTTATAGCCCTTTCAAGTTCATTCATTTTTGTTCAGTTCACCTCACCTTTTTCCATTTTCCATTTATAATTTATAAAATTCTATAATTCATGCTTGGTTGTGCTCGTGTGCCTCTGTCCTTATGTTTTGCTGCCTTGATCTTTGCTTGGCATACTGCTGGCCCAATCTGTCTTGGGAAACCCTGATTTCTCTTGAACATAGGATGATTCCTCCTCCTTTGTTGTAGATGTCCTTTAATGAGGAACAAGCCTCTTACCTTACCAATTTTAGTGCTGATAGTCACCTTTACACTCTTGCAGAAATGTAAAAAATGAACAGTTGCCTTTTGTAGAATTTTGTCTTTGACAAAGCAGTCCTCCTTGGAGATTTTCTTGATCTAACTTGGAAAAACCGGTGCTGATCTTATTTCACATTTGATTCAACTTTTAGCACACAGAAAATAGTGATTTAGAACACCAATATTAACCCTATAACCTATGAAACCCTAGGGACCTAGTGGAAAACTCTTTGACTGAAATCTTGGCTTAAGGTCTTCAAGTATGAAAAAACAGAGTTTTTGCCAAATTGATATATTGAAGATCCAAAATCCAATGTACTTGATTTATCTAAAGAGCCTATAGAGATATTTATAGAACATCAATGCTTGAGGCATTTGATGAACATGGGAAAGGGTAGGTTGTGTGGCAACCCTAGATGGAATGTGGAAGGGTTAAGCATAGGAAAAACATAGTACTGAGGTTATGGGTGTGAAAATGAGACAAAGATGAACGTCATAAGACCATGAGGGTTCTTCTAGGAGTGATAGGCTACCCAAGGAGTGGCAGAGTAGTAAAGTAGCAAAAATTTTGTTTTAAGGATAATGAAGGCAGTGAGATTTCTAAAACTCACAATATTCGTGAATCTTGTTTTTAGAAATCTAGGATAAGTATTTAGTCATCAACAATTAGAAAAAATTACTGATGAATAAAAAATTGAAGATCAAGGAGAAAATGTTTAGATTCCATATATTGAAGACTTTTCTCCAGAATAACTTGATGAGCTTCAACAAGACACCATTCTTAACAGAAGAACAAGAACATCAAAACGAGGGAGTGTAGACTATCTTCGTGTGGGGCTCAAAGGCACAAATCCAAGCAAGGCCAAATGGATTGAGATTGGAAAAGTGAGGGAATTGTACCCTCATCTGCTAAACAACTAAAAGTGATCTTTTGGGGTCCAAAAGCTTTCAGTGGGGAAGAGTGATCAGATGCTCAAAATTATGCTAAAAACTGAAAGTTGTTGGAATGGTGTGGAATCTGAACGACTGCATAGATCTCATCATTTTGAATTTGGTGCAACTCGTTCCATGGAAAACCAACACTGTATGCCCCTAGAAACACATTATGTCCACTTTGTCAAACAAGGAAATTTTTTGAAAAAAAAGTGCAGGGACAACCCAGTTAGTAGTCCATACTGCTGACTGGGCATGCCCATGTGGCAAGTTGAATGGTCAACATTATATTCCCTAGCAAATGAGGTTTTTCCACATGGAACTTCGTCGTTGGTTTGAAATGGAAGAATTTTATTGGTTTATGGGTGGCCAACCATAGGCTATCACATGGTACAGCCAGGGGCCACCACGTGGCAGCTTGAGGGCCACCAGAATTTTGGTCAAGGTCTGATCAGAGTGTGCAGGGGTCAAACTTGAAACCCCCATGAAACTAGCACATATCCTCTACCACCGCACCATTGCATTAGTTCTTAATATGTAGTGGCTGTGGGTTATAATTACGGTTTAAAATGTTTATGTTTGGGGGAGGGGGACGGGGTCTAGCCCCAGCCCTGGTCACTGCACCTGGGGGTGGGACCATGGGCGAGCTAACCACCCCCCCCCCGCGGGCAAATTTTACATAAATATAACATTAAACACTGGTGCCATGTCTCCACACAAGTCGTTGAGAAGGCGATCATTAAACCCTGTGGATTTTAAATATGCAAGTGAGTTTTGGGGGGTAGGAGTTAAGGTCTCGGCGCCCGGCCATATGCCCAAGTTTTTCAGAAACATGACATTAATGGTCAAATTGGCGCGCTGACAATTTTGCCTGGAAATTGGGCAATTTGGCACTTGATTAGCGAATTTCAAGGCAAAATTGTAGTATGTTGTTGGATTTGGTGGAGTTTGTGGTGCGGTTAGTGCCAAAACTTGGGGAAGCCACAACTAAGTCAGTTTTGATCAAATTCGAACGAGAAAGAGGTTAGAGAAGTATTTTTGGGCATTCTGGAACCATTGGAGCAAGTTTCAGAGTTGTTTGAGCATTGCAAATGTATGTAATCACACTTTTGAGCATAATCACAAAAAAATTTTCATCATGTGTTGTTGTGTTACTCTTTATGGTGATGTTCATGTATGTTATATTTTTTTTTTTAGTGTTTTGTTTATGTTAATTTGCTCAAGAAATTCACATAAAAAATCATGGTTAACTTGCAATTTACCTCATAATCCTCAAGAACTTTGTTATATTATGAATTGGAATTTAGCATAGAAAATACTAATTTCTCCATTCATATCAACTATGCACTGCAAATCCCTTAGTCTACCTCTCAATCTAACACCCATTTCTAGCTCAATCAACATTTTTATGAAGCAAGTTAGACTATGAATTTTTCATATTGATGTTATCTTTTCATGAGTGATTTCCAGTTGCAGGTACTTTATATTAGCATGAAAGGATGATTATAAAAGATAAGGAGAAGGAGATAATGCTAGAAGACACTTGGGAAACTGTGAAGACAAGATGATCATTGAGCAAGAAGATGAAGGGACACTAGGTTACAACAGAAGACCAAATATTGGGACCACATGAAGACTCCATACCATTCAACCCCTTGGAGGGTGAAGATGAAGAACAAAGAAAATCTTTCATGAAGATGAAGTACTAAATATACCTCTCATGAAGATTGAAGACAAAGCAACAAGAGAAACAACTTGGAATTTCCACTTCATCATAAAGTCTATATCATCATTGTAAAGTTGTGATTTTTACTAGTGCCATCACAATGTCATGTGTTTCCATGTGTCCTACCAGATCATTTGTGAATGTAATGATGTAATTATCAAAAGGAAAGGAAAAAATGTAATGTGTGGAAGTCCAAGAGTCATATTTGGAATATGAAAAATCACATAGTCATATATGGACACAAGAATCTTTAGGAAAATTCCCAAATTCATATAGAATTCCAAAGGTCACATTGTAAGTCTAAGAGTCACGAGGGAGGCTCAAGATTCATGGGGATATGAAAGGCCATTACTCTAGTTATAAATACACCCTCGTAACTCAAGCAAATGGATTTTGGAAGCTTAGCCTTTAGAGGGCTAACCTTGGCTTCTACAACTTAGCATAGGAGATAAGATCAGTCTTTGGAGAAGTACGAATTGACTTAATGTTCCACTATTGGAGTTAGTGGCTTGTCATTATAACTATGTACTTAGATATTTCACGTAATAATCAAAAGCTCATTGAGTCAACGCACTTTCATGCATATGTTGTAAATGTTGTAAGACTATTATTTGAATGTTTTCGATATATGTTGTTCTAATATGTACTAAATAAATTGAACTATTTTGGCGGCTTTGATTCTTATCTTGTTGAATGTGTGTTGTATTTTCTTTAATGTTCGTTTTTTCTATGTGAACTATTTCTTTAATAAATAATGAATTTTTCATTTCTCTCAAGTGACCCTCTTAGATAGTACTATTACTTTACTTCCAGAGACTTACTCTTACTTTCCCCTTGTGAAATTCTCCTTTTACACATTGAAACTGGTGTTTCACAGTGTCAACTTTCTTGCTGATTTCAAAGGTTATATGCATACTATCTTATGTTATTAATTTCCACTGAGGAAAACCTTTAAGTTATGGTGGTTGGGCCAATACTTCGGATGGGGATCCTACTCCAAACGTTGTGATGTCTAATTGGGACTTCACATCGGGGAGACCCCTTGGTTGACGAATTTTGAGCACCATCAAAATTGGTGCTAGAAGGAGGGTGTGTTGAACCCTTAGTTAAACTGAGAGGGGGGGGGGGGTGAATCAGTTTAACACATTCATGGACTTTTAAAACTTTTCATTAAACTTTATCAACACCTTCATTTCATGATCAACATAATATGTGAGCAATCTTAATTTGTGAGCAACAATTAATAAGCAGATTAGATAATGTACCAGCAGTCTTAATATGTGAGCAGCAAGTATTAAGCAAAATAGATATACCATATCAACACATAGAGATCATGCACATAGACACCAGATATAAGTGGAAACCCAAAAAGGGAGAAAACCACATCTTATTATTGTTGTGATGCAAAGGCAAGCTCCAACTCCCTCACACCACTGATTTTCTGTAGGCACCAACCTACAGGAGGCTCCTACCTCAATTCTGCAAGCTACAACTTGCAAGGAAGCTCCAACTCCCATCAATTTTATGTAGGCACCAACCTACAGGAGGCTCCAACCTCAGTCAGCTACAACTGACATTTTATCAAGCTACAACTTGATGTGGAAGCACCAACTCCCATCTATTTTCTACAGGCACCAACCTACAGGAGGCTCCTACCTTAGTCAGCTACAAGTAACATCTATCAAGCTACAACTTGATAGGGAAGCTCCAACTTCCTTACTCTAAAAGAAAAACACTTGCTGATTTACCTTGGATATCAACTCTGTTCTGTACCTTCTCTTCTGCTGTTCAACAGTCCTCATATCTGTCCTTATATAATTTCTGCATCTTCTCAGATTCACCATCAGCTTCTCCTTCTTCTTTGCTCAACTCCTCCTTCTACTCTGCCTCACTGCTTCATTTTTGCATTCTCTGACTTTTCACAGCATCTCGTTCTGCTCCTCCTTCTTCTTATCTTCTTTGCCTCAATTCCATACTCTGCATTCTCTATGCTCACTCTCTCTAACCTCTTGTAGCTTCCTTATTTTCTTCAACTCTCTTCAATTCTGCTGCACACTCTCTTCCTCTCTCACTTTATTTTCGTAACCTTCTCCCCTTGGATATTACCCTATTTTATACAAAATATCTTTATGGTTTTTTGTATTCTACTGGGAATTCGAAATGGGCAACCATGTCTCTTTGCCTTCTGCCTCTTTTATCTGCTCATTCAGAAAATATAACTGTAGGTACCAATTTAACATTACAGTGGGATATTTCTTCTCGTCCGGAGACTTGCCAATGCATCACAACAATATAAATCAATTAAAACATTTACATTTCACCTTTTCGATTACATAAAAACAATTTCACTCAGCCCATTTTCTGGTCTTTGGCTTTGCTGGTTTTGTCTTTTTCTGCTGCTGTTAAGAAACTGTTCTCCATACTCTATTTACTGCTACTCTGTGCACCTGCGCATGTACACCTATCAAGTTCATTCTTGTGCATATTCCTGTTCACCGTGATTGTGTGTCTACTGTATACATATAGCTGCGTTACAATATATATAACTGCTCACTTTAAATATGGGAAAATTCCAACGCTTTGGTTTCCTTTACTAGCAGTTTAAATAACTGAATGCGGAGGCTTTAATATCGCCATGGTTATAAACCCAATATATGTCCTCTATGCAAGGTTCTCTCCTTCTATTATTTCAAGCAATTAATGTTCTTTCTCGGCATTATTATTTTGATATTCGATCCTTAGAATCAACCCTTTTATATAATGCTCTGCGACATATCCATCATTGAGCGCACCACTCTAGTTATTTCTTTTCTCTATTGAACTCCGACACATTTAACATTTGAATAAATCACTTAATTGAATAACTCGGGCCCACAGGGTTATTCAACGCATATCACAATTCTTCATAGTATATGTTGGTCTATACGTAACAAACCAACAATAAATCTTCTCTTTTCACATATTTTAACATATACGACGCCTTCAATAGCCGATGCAATTAATCGCAATTGAATTCTTCCGATTGCGATCAAATGCCAATGCGATGAATCCCTTTTCGAGTTCTTTCTATTGCGATTAATCACAATCGAAATATTTTAATATAGTGCTCCGAAGTTCTGCTTCTTTCCGATGTGATTGACCATTGTTCATTTAAAAGTGCTGATGTGATTAGGCCAGAACTCAAACCTATAAAGTCACAGTTTATAAGCCCATCGGGTCTGGAACTCAATCGCAATCGCAATTTGCAGTTGCATGTTCTGATATAATTATGCTCCGATGCTCCGATGCGATTGGGTGAGGGTCCCACTAGCTATCACATCTCCGGAACTTAAACATATATAAATCGTTGTTTAAACCATATCAGGTCAGGAACTTCAATCGCAATCACAACTTCTATTGTCATGCTTCACTGCCACACTTTTCTCCGATGTGATGTAACACTGTTATGCTGTAACTCAAACATATATTAATCATGATTTATAGACCCATCGGGTCCGGGACTCAATTGCAATTGCAACCTGTTGTTAACCTGTTCTGTTGTCAATTTTCCAATGCGATTGGGAAAGGGTCCCACCATATAAGGCTTTGTTAGCTTTGGTTCTTTTGATCTTGAGCTCAATAATATGAAACATATGCCTTGTATTATACCTTTGGTCCCTTGTCCATAAAGCGCTCCATATATATATATATATATATATATATATATATATATATATATATATATATATATATGCTTTGGACCTTTTTGTATAAGGCGCAATATATGTAACGCACTACATATATTGTATCCTCCAGCTTCGGTAATGATTCTCGGAATTTTATGTAGGGGGGTCTCACACTACATATAATGTTCTCCATCAATATTATATTAAGTCTTTGGATCATACTTAAGCCCAACACTAATATATGTAGTAATATAACCTTTCGGGCTCCAGAGTTATTTTAACTCGCCTTTCTTATAATTAAATAATGCTTTGTCTAAAGTTTATCACTAACCATTAACGCAACAGTTCATCCGAGCCCACCTTCGTTGTGCCTCTGTTGCTCAACCTCTTCCTGTACTGCTCGACCGTCTCTTAATTTGTCACACTTCCAATATTCCAAACTGTGTTGAAGCCATGATTTCTAGGAAATTCAAGGCATATCCACACAAAATTCTTCATGTAGAGTTTATTCCAGGTCTAATCTAATTCTAACCTCTCTCCAGCATTCATCTGCAAACTGTATTAAACCCCTAATATATAAATAAACCTCTATATTAAGCTCCTTCAGGCCCTTCCAATCTTCACTTCTCTGTCTCTTCAAATCTGCTATTAAATGGCCTTCTTCTACTGTCCCTTCTATGCTGCCTTGCTACCTCTATGCTGCTCTCTTTGTTTCCTCTGCTACTTATATTATGCTCTTTCTGCTGCCTCTGCTACTTCTTTGACTGATGCTACTCCCTTACTTCTCTTTTTGTTCTCTCTTCTACCTCTCCTTTTTCTTCCTCTGCTCCTTGGCTGATGTTTCAGGTGCTCCTCCTTTGTCATCTCCTTTTCCATCAATGACAACATTTCCAACAGTCTCCCCCTTTGGCATTGATGGCAACACATCCATCGATAATCCAATGCTTCCTCCAAGTCTTTCTCTACCTGGCTTCTTTTAGAAGACCCTTTCTTCTATTACCCGCTTTTCCTCCCCCTTTGACATCAATGGCAAAGGGTTTCACATTTCTCAGTGTAGATTCTGTCTTTTCATTTCCTCTCTCTGATATGTGTTTAGGCCTTCTTCTTTTGACTTTTTACCCTGCTGATCCAGACTGGTGTACAAGACTTGTTGAGAGAACACTTTGAGGATAATTGAACTTGAATAAACATACAGTCTCTGTCTGATGTAGTGTTCCAATAAATTTCTGTTGAGGAATATTGTAGATGGAATATCTCTTCTTCTGCAATATTCGTCTTGAGGTTCTTTTTCCATAATCATTTGATCCTGAGGACCTGTACCATACTACTACTCCATTGATAACACCTGATATTCAGTTGATAGACGTGCTGCTACTACCAAGTACCAATTGATATTACCTTGATAAAATATGCAGAGATTTGACTTTAGCTTGGACATGAATCCATAATTAATACATCCTTCATAAATTCTACTATTGAGCTTTCCACTGTTCACACCAACAGTCATCAATATCCTAAAACTGATCTTATCATTATTAACCATTTTCTTATTCTGTCATTCTGGTTTAATAGAATGTCACTGCACTCTCCTTTCTAGGACTGCTCCAGAATCATTGCCGCTTTAAAAATCAATTCAACAGTTCTAATATAAAGATCTTCAGGAAGACATCTTCAATTCATTTTCTATGTATCTTCATGGGCTGATTACTCAAAGATTTATTACTCACTTAACTGCATTCCTCCAAGTGGAATTTTTGTAGATGAGAGATGTAATGAACTGATGATAGGCACCTTTCTTACTCATCATTCTTAATGGGGTTCATTGTTAATTCTAGAATTATGATGCATTCTGTGATCATCCTTTAATGTGCTGATATCTTCTTAGCTTGCATGTTCGTTGTTGATGTTTCCTCTATCATCATGGCTTCTTGTTGTCTTCTCTTCTTCCATCAATCTATCAGCTAATTAATAATTCAGATGATCTTCTTCCTCTATAGTTCTCTTTTATAGGAATTTCCTTTCCCTTCCTGATCTCATGGTTGTTCATATTCCAAGGTCATATTCCAAGGAGATCTTCTGAGACTGCTTTCATGGGGACTATTTATGAACTGCTCTCCCCCTGGGATGTTGCTTCATATTTGTCACTGATTAGATATTTCATTTGCTTCCTAGAGCAACTCCCCCTGAGCCTATGATGGATTTATTATGTTATTGAGGTAACAGGATCCCCCTTTCTCTTTTCCTTCCATACTTTATTAGGGTTCTTCATAATGTCTGCTTTTCTTTTTCATTCATAGTTTTGATTGATCGGTTTTGATTCCATCCTCTGTCTAGAGCTCTTTAATGTATATGGAAGTTTGCAGTCTTTTGCTTTGTGACCAAGCTTGAGGCATACATAACATCTTATTCTACCAAGGTATGTTTGAGCTGATGTACAATAATTTGTCCCCTTTTTTAATACAATTTACATTCAACATATTTATGTCCAAAATTATTGCATGCATAACAGTAGCCATTGAAATATTTTGTGTACCTGGTGGAAGATTTTCTTTTCCATTTGCTTGTTTGAGGGGTTCTTCTCTTTTGTTGCATCCTTTGCTGGTTGGACTGGGTTTTCTTTGTCTTACAATATGCTACAGTGTGTCCTTGTTTGTGGAAGGAAAAACAAGTGATGCTTCCCATAGGAGGAAAGAACCTTCTTTGACATCTTCCAAATTTATTCAATTCATCCTTAGGAGCATATGAGCCTTTAGTAGTTGATTGTTTCATCCTCTCATTCTCTGTTCTTTCATGTTACTGCTTGATTCTGTTTTATTCTTTACAAATATTGTTCTTGTTGGCTTCTTCTTCTGTGGGAATCTTCTGAGCTACTTCATTTTCCTTTACAACTTTTACAAAGATGATTTCCTTGTTATCTTCTGCCTTGGACTTACTAGTTTCTCCTTCATATCCTATCCCAGTATTTATGAGAGGTGACCTTTACGCATTTAGAATCTGGTCCAACTTTCCAGAGCCTTTCATTAGAGGTGTATTCATTAATAGTTCTCTTTGAGCTTTTTTTAAGTTCTTTCTTAGGCTCACTACTTCTTCTTCCAATCTTTCACATTCCTGACTTTTCTCTCTCATTTGTTGCAGCAGAGTGTCTTCTACTTTCTTTGCCTCTTAAAGCTGTGTCTTTAGGCCAATAATCTCTTTCTTATCTTCATATTCTTTCTCATCACATATTTGTACCAATATCTTAAGGTATTTGTTTTCATTCTTCAATTTTTTTATTTCAGTCAGAGCTGTGTCAAGTTTGGCTTTTTCTTCAGCTGCAATTTCTTCATGTCTCTTACTACCATTCACACTAGCAGATACCTCATTTGATTGAACATCTTCTTTTTGACATGAATTTCTCTTTTTCTTAATTCTCTTCTCCTTCTTGACAATGCAATCCTCAGTGTCTACTCCATGCATGAAATGCAGTCTGTCCCAGATTTCTTTTGCTGAAGTTAAATCCATTATTAACTCAAGATCCTTGTTATGAGGATTGTTATAAATCACACATTTTGCCTTGGCATTCCTCTGTTGTTCTTTCACCGTGGGTGAGTATTTGCAGTAACCATCCATACAAGCTTCCATACCTCAGGTTCATAGGCCATTAAACCGGTTTTAACCTTATCTCTCCATTCAGGAAAGTTTGCTGTATTTAACACAGGTGCATTTTGATAGTCCATGACTCAACCAGATCTCCTTCAAGCTATTAATCTTACACCAAAGGAACCTGTTGTGATACCAATTGTTGAACCCTTAGTTAAACTGAGAGGGGGGAGGGGGGGTGAATCCGTTTAACACATTCATGGACTTTTAAAACTTTTCATTAAAATTTATTAACACCTTCATTTCATGATCAACATAATATGTGAGCAATCTTTATTTGTGAACAAAAATTAATAAGAAGATTAGATAATGTACCAACAAGCCTAATATGTGAGTAGCAAGTATTAAGCAGAATAGATATACCATATCAACACATAGACATCATGCACATAGACACTAGATATAAGTGGAAACCCATAAAGGGATAAAACCACATCTTATTATTGTTGTGATGCAAAGGCAAGCTCCAACTTCCTCTCACCACTAATTTTTTGTAGGCATCGACCTACAGGAGGCTCCTACCTCAATTCTGCAAGCTACAACTTGCAAGGAAGCTCCAACTCCCATCAATTTTCTGCAGGCACCAACCTACAGGAGGCTCCAACCTCAGTCAGCTACAATTGACATTTTATCAAGCTACAACTTGATGTGGAAGCACCAACTCCCATCTATTTTCTGCAGGCACCAACCTACAGGAGGCTCCTACCTCAGTCAGCTACAACTGACATCTATCAAGCTACAACTTGATAGGGAAGCTCCAACTTCCTTACTCATTCAAAAGAAAAACACTTGCTGATTTACCTTGGTTATCAGCTCTGTTCTGTACCTTCTCTTCTGTTGTTCATCAGTTCTCATATTTTTCCTTATATCATTTCTGCATCTTCTCAGATTCACTATCAGCTCCTCCTTCTTCTTTGCTCAGCTCCTCCTTCTTCTCTGCCTCACTGCTTCATTTCTGCATTCTCTGACTTTTCACAGCATCTCGTTCTGCTCCTCCTTCTTCTTATCTTCTCTGCCTCAATTCCATACTTTGCATTCTCTATGCTCACTCTCTCTAACCTCTTGCAGCTTCCTTATTTTCTTCAACTCTCTTCAATTCTACTGCACACTCTCTTCCTCTCTCACTTTATTTTTGTAACCTTATCCCCTTGGATATTACCCTGTTTTATACAAAATAGCTTCATGGTTGTTTGTATTCTACTGGGAATTCGAAATGGACAACCATGTCTCTTTTCCTTCTGCCTCTTTTATCTGCTCATTCAGAAAATATAACTGTAGGTACCAATTGAACATTACAGTGGGATATTTGTTCTCTTCCGGAGACTTGCCAATGCATCACAACAATATAAATCAATTAAAACATTTACATTTCACCTTTTTGGTTACATAAAAACAATTTCACTCAGCCCATTTTCTGGCCTTTGGCTTTGCTGGTTTTGTCTTTTTCTTCTGCTGTTAAGAAAATGTTCTCCATAATCTATTTACTACTATTCTGTGCACCTACGCATGTACACCTATCAAGTTCATTCCTCTGCATATTCCTGTTCACTGTGATTGTGTGTCTACTGTATACATATAGCTGCATTACAATATATATAACTGCTGACTTTAAATCTGGGAAAATTCCAACGCTTTGGTTTCCTTTACTGGAAGTTTAAATAACTGAATGTGGAGGCTTTAATATCGCCATGGTTATAAACCCAATATATGTCCTCTATGCAAGGTTCTCTCCTTCTATTATTTCAAGCAATTAATGTTCTTTCTTAGCATTATTATTTTGATATTCGATCCTTAGAATCAACCCTTTTATATAATGCTCTGCGACATATCCATCATTAAGCGCACCAGTCTATTTATTTCTTTTCTCTATTGAACTCCGACCCATTTAACATTTGAATAAATCACTTAATTGAATAACTCGGGCCCACAAGGTTATTCAACGCATATCACAATTCTTCATAGTATATGTTGGTCTATACATAACAAACCAACAATAAATCTTCACTTTTCACATATGTTAACATATACGATGCCTTCAACAGCCGATGCGATTAATCGCAATTGAATTATTCTGATTGCGATCAAATGCCAATGCGATGAATCCATTTTTGAGTTCTTTCGATTGCGATTAATCACAATCGCAATATTTTAATAGTACTCCGACATTCTGCTTCTTTCCGATGCGATTGACCACTGTTCATTTAAAAGAGCCAATGTGATTAGGCCGGAACTCAAACCTATAAAGTCACAGTTCATAAGCCCATCGGGTCCGGAACTCAATCACAATCGCAATTTGCAGTTGCATGTTCTGATATACTTATGCTCTGATGCTCCGATGTGATTGGGTGAGGGTCCCACTAGCTATCAAATCTCTGGAACTTAAACATATATAAATCGTTGTTTAAACCATATCGGGTCCGGAACTTCAATCGCAATCACAACTTCTATTGTCATGCTTCACAGCCACACTTTTCTCCGATGCGATGTAACATTGTTATGCCGTAACTCAAACATATATTAATCATGATTTATAGACCCATTGGTTCTGGGACTCAATTGCAATTACAACTTGTTGTTAACCTATTCCGCTGTCAATTTTCCGATGCGATTGGGAAAGGGTCCCACCATATAAGGCTTTGTTAGCTTTGGTTCTTTTGATCTTGAGCTCAATAATATGAAACATATGCCTTGTATTATACCTTTGGTCCCTTGTCCATAAATCGCTCCATAGAAATTCATATATATATATATATATATATATATATATATATATATATATATATATGCTTTGGACCTCTTTGTATAAGGCGCAATATATGTAACGCACTGCATATATATAAGCTTTCACTTCCGCCTTTATTGTATCCTCCAGCTGAGGTAATGATTCTCAGAATTTATGTTTATGTATCCTCCATCTTGGGTAACGATTCTCAGAATTTTATGTAGGGGGGTCTCACACTACATATAATGTTTTTCGTCAATATTATATTAATTCTTTGGATTATACATAAGCCCAACACTAATATATGTAGTAATATAACCTTTCGGGCTCCAGAGTTATTTTAACTCACCTTTCTTATAATTAAATAATGATTTGTCTAAAGTTTATCACTATCCATTAATGCGACAAGTCATCCGAGCCCACCTCAACCTATATTCTTATATCCAAACTTTAAATAAAAATCCAGCCATCAATATTTAAAACAACATTGGACCCATGGCATACATACCATTTCATCTCTACCTCTGCCTTCGCTATGCCTCTGCTGCTCAACCTCTACCTCTACTGCTCGACCATCTCTTAATTTGTCACGCTTCCAATATTCCAAACTGAGTTGAAGGCATGATTTCTAGGAAATTCAAAGCATATCCACACAGAATTCTTCATGTAGAGTTTATTCCAGGTCTACTCTAATTCTAACCTCTCTCGAGCATTCATCTGAAAACTGTATTAAACCCCTAATACATAAATAAACCTTTGTATTAAGCTCCTTCAGGCCCTTCCAATCTTCACTGCTCTGTCTCTCAAGATCTACTATTAAATGGCCCTCTTCTACTGTCCCTTCTACGCTACCTTGCTACCTCTCTGCTGCTCTCTTTGTTGCCTCTGCTACTTGTCTTTTTCTCTTTCTGCTGCCTCTGCTACTTCTTTGACTGATGCTTCTCCCTTACTTCTCTTTTTTTTTGTCTCTGCTACCTCTCTTTTTTCTTCCTCTGCCCCTTGGCTGATGTTTCAGGTGCTCCTCCTTTGTCATCTCCTTTGCCATCAATGAAAACATTTCCAACAGTCTCCCCCTTTGGCATTGATGGAAACACATCCACTGATAATCCAATGCTTCCTCCAAGTCTTTCTCTGCCTGGCTTCTTTTAGAAGACCCTTTCTTCTATTACCTGCTTTTCCTCCCCCTTTGACATCAATGGCAAAGGGTTGCACATTTCTTAGTTTAGATTCTGTCTTTGCATTTCCTCTCTCTGATATGTGTTTAGGCCTTCTTCTTCTGACTTTGTACCCTACTGCTCCAGATTGGTGTACAAGACTTGTTGAGAGAACACTTTGAGGATAATTGAACTTGAATAAACATACAGTCTTTGTCTGATGTAGTGTGCCAATACATTTCTGTTGAGGAATATTGTAGATGGAATATGTCTTCTTCTGCAATACTCATCTTGAGGTTCCTTTTCCATAATCCTTTGATCCTAAGGACCTGTACCATACTGCTACTCCACTGATAACACCTGATATTCAGTTGATAGACGTGCTGCTACTACCAAGTACCAATTGATATTACCTTGATAAAATATGCAGAGATTTGACTTTAGCTTGCACATGAATCCATAATTAAGACATCCTTCATAAATTCTACTATTGAGCTTTCCACTGTTCACACCAACAGTCATCAATATCCTAAAACTGATCTTATCTTTATTAACCATTTTCTTATTCTGTCATTCTGGTTTAACAGAATGTCATTGCACTTTCCTTTCTAGGACTGCTCCAGAATCATTTCCACTTTAAAAATCAATTCAACAGTTCTAATATAAAGATCTTCAGGAAGACATCTTCAATTCATTTTCTATGTATCTTCATGGGCTGATTACTCAAAGATTTATTACTCTCTTAACTGCATTCCTCCAAGTGGACTTTTTGTAGATGAGAGATGTAATGAACTGATGATAGGCACCTTTCTTACTCATCATTCTTAATGGGGTTCATTGTTAATTCTATCATTATGATGCATTCTGTGATCATCCTTTAATGTGCTGATATCTTCTTAGCTTGCATGTTCATTGTTGATGTTTCCTCTATCACCATGGCTTCTTGTTGTCTTCTCTTCTTCCATCAATATATCAGCTAATTAATACTTCAGATGATCTTCTTCCTCTATAGTTCTCTTTTAGAGGAATTTCCTTTCCCTTCCTGATCTCATGGCTGCTCATATTCCAAGGTCATATTCCAAGGAGCTCTTCTCAGACTGCTTTCATGGGGACTATTTATGAACTGCTCTCCCCCTGGGATGTTGCTTCATATTTGTCACTCATTAGATATTTTCTTTGCTTCCTAGAGTAGCTCCCCCTAAGCCTATGATGGATTCATTATGTTATTGAGGTAACAGGCTCCCCCTTTCTCTTTTCCTTCCATACTTTATTGGGGTTCTTCATAATGTCCGCTCTTCTTTTTTATTCATAGTTTTTATTGATCCGTTTTGATTCCATCCTCTGTCTAGAGCTCTTTAATGTATATGGAAGTTTGTAGTCTTTTGCTTTGTGACCAAGCTTGAGGCATACATAACATCCTATTCTACCAAGGTATGTTTGAGCTGATGTACAATACTTTGTTCCCCTTTTTTAATACAATTTACATTCAACAGATTTATGTCCAAAATTATTGCATGCATAAAAGTAGCCATGGAAATAGTTTGTGTACCTGGTGGAAGATTGTCTTTTCCATTTGCTTGTTTGAGGGGTTCTTCTCTTTTGCTGAATCCTTTGCTGGTTGGACTGGGTTTTCTTTGTCTTACAATATGCTACAATGTGTCCTTGTTTGTGGCAGGAAAAACAAGTGATGCTTCCCATGGGAGGAAAGAACCTTCTTTGACATCTTCCAAATTTATTCAATTCATCCTTAGGAGCATATGAGCCTTTAGTAGTTGATTGTTTCATCCTCTCATTCTCTGTTCTTTCATGTTGCTGCTTGATTTTGTTTGATTCTTTACAAATCTTGTCCTTGTTGGCTTCTTCTTCTGTGGGAATCTTCTGAGCTACTTCATTTTCCTTTACAGCTTTTACAAAGATGATTTCCTTGTTATCTTCTGCCTTGGACTTACTAGTTTCTCCTTCATATCCTATCCCAGTATTTATGAGAGGTGAACTTTATGCATTTAGAATCTGGTCCAACTGTCTAGAGCCTTTCATTAGAGGTGTATTCATTAATAGTTCTCTTTGGGATTTTTCTAAGTTCTTTCTTCATAGTATATGTTGGTCTATACATAACAAACCAATAATAAATCTTTGATTTCACATATGTTAACATATACGACAACTTCAACAGCCGATGCGATTAATTGCAATTGAATTATTTCGATTGCGATCAAATGCCAATGTGATGAATCCATTTTCAAGTTCTTCCAATTGCGATTAATTGCAATCGCAATCTTTTAATATAGTGCTCCGACATTCTGCTTCTTTCTGATGCGATTGACCACTGTTAATTTAAAAGTGCCGATGCGATTAAGTCGGAACTCAAACCTATAAAGTCACAGTTTATAAGCCCATCGGGTCTGGAACTCAATCATAATCGCAATTTGCAGTTGCATGTTCTGATATACTTATGCTTCGATGCTTCGATGCGATTGGGTGAGGGTCCCACTAGCTATCAAATCTCCAGAACTTAAACATATATAAATCATTGTTTAAACCATATCGGGTCCAAAACTTCAATCACAATCGCAACTTCTATTGTCATGATTCACTGCCACACTTTTCTCTGATGCGATGTAACATTGTTATGCCGTAACTCAAACATATATTAAACATGACTTATAGACCCATCGGGTCCGGGACTCAATCGCAATTGCAACCTGTTGTTAACCTGTTCCGCTGTCAATTTTCCGATGCGATTGGGAAAGGGTCCCACCATATAAGGCTTTGTTAGCTTTGGTTCTTTTGATCTCGAGCTCAATAATATGAAACATATGCCTTGTATCATACCTTTGGTCCCTTGTCCATAAAGCGCTCCATATAAATATATATATATATATATATATATATATATATATATATATATATATATATATATATATATATATATATATATATACAGACCTTTTTTTATAAGGCACAATATATGTAATGCACTGCATATATATAAGCTTTCGCTTCCGCCTTTATTGTATCCTCCAGCTGGGGTAATGATTCTCAGAATTTATGTTTATGTATCTTCCAGCTTGGGTAACGATTCTCAGAATTTTATGTAGGGGGGTCTCACACTACATATAATGTTCTCCGTCAATATTATATCAAGTCTTTGGATCATACTTAAGCCCAACACTAATATATGTAGTAATATAACCTTTCGGGCTCCAGAGTTATTTTAACTCGCCTTTCTTATAATGAAATAATGCTTTGTCTAAAGTTTATCACTAACCATTAACGCAACAGTTCATCCGAGCCCACCTCAACTTATATTCTTATATCCAAACTTTAAATAAAAATCCAGCCATCAATATTTAAAACAACATTGGACCCACGACATACATACCATTTCATCTCTGCCTTTGCCTTCGCTGTGCCTCTGCTGCTCAACCTCTGCCTCTACTACTCGAACGTCTCTTAATTTGTCACGCTTCCAATATTCCAAACTGAGTTGAAGGCATGATTTCTAGGAAATTCAAGGCATATCCACACAGAATTCTTCATGTAGAGTTTATTCCATGTCTACTCTAATTCTAAACTCTCTCCAGCATTCATCTGCAAACTGTATTAAACCCCTAATATATAAATAAATCTTTGTATTAAGCTCCTTTAGGCCCTTCCAATCTTCACTGCTCTGTCTCTCCATATCTGCTATTAAATGGCCCTCTTCTATTGTCCCTTCTATGTTGCCTTGCTACCTCTCTGCTACTCTCTTTGTTGCCTCTGCTACTTGTCTTATGCTCTTTCTGGTGCCTCTGCTACTTCTTTGACTGATGCTGCTCCCTTACTTCTCTTTTTGTTGTCTCTGCTACCTCTCTTTTTTCTTCCTCTGCTCCTTGGCTGATGTTTCAGGTGCTCCTCCTTTTTCATCTCCTTTGCCATCAATGACAACATTTCCAACAGGGTGAGATGACAAGTTGTTGTTGTTGAGTCTATTTTGAATGTATCATCTTAAATGGACCATTCCCAAATCATACTCCCAGGGGGTTTTTCAAATAGATCCAACAGTCAAATTTCTATCCCTAATGAGTGTCTTTATAACTTGTCTCAGTTAAAATTTGATGGTGAGGGTGAAATATCCATAGTCGAGCACATCTCTAATTTTCTCTATTTTTGTGAATTTTATGAAATTAAATGTGAAGATGTTGCTTGTGTGCTTTTTTTTCTCACCCTCGAAGGTCGAGTTAACCGATGGTGTCATACCTTACCATCTTCTTCCATCCATTCATTTGATCATTTTCTCAAGGAGTTTCAACAAGGATTTGATTACCAAGATGTTTTAAAGAGAATTGATCAACTTATAATGGAGCCTAATGAATCAATTGAGGATTTTTCTAATCGATTCCTTCACCTTTGTTATGAATTTATTGAAGAAGATATGTATTGAGATTTCTTTAAACAAAATTTTGAGTGTTTGGTTCATATCTCTTTACATGGTGAGTCTGAAACTCCTGATGATTTTTCTCTCCCAACTTCTCAAATACATGAGACACCGCTAATTTCAGAAGAGGAACCTCCTCTTCAAATAAGAAAATATGAAAATCAGATTGTTGATCTGTCTCTTTAACCTTCATATAATTCCAATGATTAAGATCCAATGGAGGAAAACCTGGAATGGTTCATGGATTGTAGGGTGAATACTAATGCTTCCCTTCCTCAAGATGATATTAGCATTAGTAACCTCAATCTTGAAACTAGTTCCATTGAAAGTATTACTTCTTCGAGGGATACCTAACATCCTCTACCTTCTGCATGCCATGACTCTTTGTACCTTGATCTGCTTGATCAATCTGCCCCACTAGCTTGTTCTTCAGACTCTCTTGATTTTGAAGTTGTTGGTTCAAATTGTGATCAAGTGCAAGGTGGTCATATTACACAGATAGAGGAGCAAGAAAGTGAAGATACTTTTGATCTATCTTCCCTTTTTCAAGACCATTTATGTCAATATGTTGTTCCTTCATTCTTGGATGATTTTCAATCTACTAATCTGGTAGTCAATCAAATGAATTTAATTGGATTAATCAATCTATAGTCTTAGGAAACCATCATTCTGATGATAATGACTATGTTGATGTATACGATGATAAATGCCCAAGTGCACCAGCTAATATTTTGTTTTCTTGAGAATATTTTGATTTGAAATATTTAGATCTAGAATCTGATTTTGTTAAAGAATATGTTCTTATGGAGATTTCCTCTTCATCTCACCATACCTTGTGCTTTATTGTTTTTAAGGCATCAACCTACAATAAATATACTCCATTCTCTTCAAGTTCTTCATCTAATGAGTTAAATTCTCAATTGACACAAGGTAGTGAGGTTATCCATGATGAAAAAGGAAACAATCAAATCATTGAATGTCCATTCTACCCCTTGTCATTTCCAGTTTTGCATGAATAAAATTCTTCTCCAGGTTACTCATGAAATTTTTCCAGTATATTCATCCTTACATGTGCATTTAAAAGAATCTTTTGACTAGAACAATCTGGGTGTTGAAGTTGTAAAATTTGATCAAATTAGTGATAGAGATGGTTGCCATCCAATTAGTGGTGGTATTATTGAAATCAATGGTAGTAAATATCCTTACACCACACATCATATGATTCAATCTTCAAAATGTGATTTCATAATCCTTGAAAGTTTTGGGACTTGTCAGGAATTCGAGGAACTTCAACTTTCGTTGATGGTTATGTCTGGTAAGATCCCCGACCTAAGTCAAATCTAGTTTTTGTCACAAAATTATTTTCTTTGCATGGTTTCACTTAGGATGTAAATCCATTCTTGAAATATTTTTGGTATTTCAAATATAGTCTCTTTAACTTTCAAGGTTCAGTTTTTGATTTTATTCAAGATTTTATTTCTTTGATTCATCTCTATGCAAGGCTCTTGTACTTAAAATAGAGGTTTGGAATGTGTATCTCTCATCGAATCATGGAACTGTGACACTTATCATTTCAAAGATTCTCTTTGCCCAGAGGAATCATGCCTATCAGATACATTTTAGAATAGTCAACTCCTAGTTTTTCCTGTGAATGTTATAATGATAATATTTTTCTTTATCACACTTGAAATCCTCTTGAGTGCTAGTGACTGCATGAGTTATTTGGTAAACCAAATTCCTCTTCACTCATTGCATTATGACTGGATTTGATGTGTTTTATATACTTACATTCCTTTTCACTTATTTAGACGATTATGATGCTAGTGTAGTTTGTAACCAGGTACAAGGAAATGATTTGTCATATTTGTCGTGTAAGGGATATGATACTATTGTTGAAATCATTTGTAAAGATGATCAACCTGATCTATCTTTGTTTTCTACTAACCAAGAATCTCATGCAAAAAATAATACATCTTATCATAATGCTTGTTTAGTATTTGTCATTTGATTTATCATTTTCTCACCATCATATCCAGTGACACACATTTTATCTCACTATATAAATACTTGTCAAGTAGCTAAGATGCTTCAACCTTCGCTGATGGTTATGTTAGGCCCTTAATATCTTGACAAGCCTTCTGAATATGATCAGATTCATTTTCCCTTACAATATATTATCTAGATCCCTTGATTTTAATTGAAAAATCATATTTTCAAACATTTCAAGGTTTTCAAGAAGATTGTTTTGAATTTCATTATCCAATCTATGATAAATTGGAAGCATCGTACGTAGAAATCCATTTTGCTAATAACAAGATTCAATATTTCTTGATGCTTGCCAAGAAAGACAACATAGATAAAGGTGCATTGACAAGAAACCTTCGAGGTTTGTATGGTTATTATTTTCGTCGAAAAGGTAAGGTTGTTGGTTGGTTAAGGTTAATTGTTATGGCACACATTTCTACTGACGGAAAATACCTTCAATTTTTTGTGAAAGTTATTCATGTTCTTATCTTTTCTATTGCACATTATTATAATTCAGATTTAATTGTTGACATCTTCTTGTTTACAGGTTGGGAGAAACTATCATGGTTACATTGGAAATCTCATTACACTTTACCCTGATCTTCTAGCTGGTTAGTTTAGGAGTAGGTCTAGAGATATTCTAGTTTCCCTTTTTACACTCATCCTGCATTTTCTCTCCATCTAGTTTTTGTATTTATTTGGTTTTCTTACTTATGTCTGCGGCTTATTTTCAACCTCCATTTTATTGTCTTTCTGGTTTTGTTTCCATGTTTTGTCCTATCTTTTCTTTGTTATTTTGCTTAATAAGACTTTGCATGAAAGATGTCTCTCGTTGGCTCAAAGACAATGTGATAAAACTTGAAAAGGGAAATTGCGATGACAAACAATTCTTGGCTTATATGTTATCCTCTTCTCTATTTTGGGTTTACATATATTTAAAGTCCATGATGTCTGAATGGAAAATATGATTCATTTTATATAGAAATTGTCCCATCAAACTGTGAAGCCCGTATCTTTATTAGGATATTCATTCCGACTTAACCTTCTATTAAGTAGTGTTTTGACATGTCGACTCAATCAAGTAGAGAAGGGAAAGGAGAAAAAATTTCAACAAGCATATTAACTTCAATTATATTTCAAATCCCTTAAACAAGGAACCAACCTCTTTCGCTCTCAATAAGTTGGGATCTCTCTTCCACCATCAAAATAAATAAGTGCCTTTGCAAATTATATTCGTAGCTAAATAAAGAGGTGAATAATATAAAGACTTCATGTGTAGAAACAACCGGTTCTTCCTCAACTAAAGATTTTCATGGATGTGAGACCCTTAGTGCAGGTGATTCACTTTTCTCGATAAATGGAGCTTCAACGATATTTTAGATAATGGTAAGATGGTCACCCTGGGAAGGTATTACTTTGTTATCTTTATTCTTCATATTTCCATATATGTTTAAATGTCGTGGAATTAAAATTATGTCACTTTTATTTTTCATGAGGATATTGAGGAGAAAATTTTTTCACTAAGGCTACTCTTGAGATGCTTTGTGGAAATTTGGATGGTTTCCTATTTCATTATGACACTATCCTTGCAGTTTATGTTAGAAAATTATATATTATAGAGAAATGGAACACATTAAAATATGCTGAAATACAAACACATAAAACATATAAAACATGAGAGATACATATATATGTGATTCATCTAACTTGGGCTACGTCCATGGAGAAACAACTAGTCCTTCCTTTATATTATCTAGCAAAATGAAGAGACACAACCTCCAACAGATTCCTTGTAATATCCTCTACTCTCTCACACAGTCCCCCTTTCTCTTTCTCACTCAAAATACACACACCATACACAGCTGCAATACTATTCCCTCATATGAACTGAGGGGTTTCCTTCTAGGGAAAAAAAATTAAATTAAACATAACTTCTACTTTCAGATCATTTGCCTAATGAATGACCCAAATTGAATACGAAATTAAAATATTTTACAAGGAAAATTTATATCTATTTTTAGCTTTGGGGGAACCGCCCCCGAACCCTCGTCGGGGGACCGCTGGCCCCCAGACCCCCAGCCGGGGAGGATCGACCCCCCTCAGACCCCCACGGGAAGGAAAAGTCCCCACGATGTGGAGGGGTGTACAATGTTCCTAAGTATACATCTGGATGAAATAAAGACCTCTAAATCGTGATGATAATCAATCTCCACACCCAACCTGTTAGCATTTTTATAACAACCTTGGTATCAAAATTTCTTGGAATCAGTCCTAATGAATGAAGAATCCCACGCAAAATAAACCAACATGTATCTTCATTGCCAAAACAATCATATCTAGCAGGAAATATTTGCAGGGATATTGCAATCTTATTTTTTTGCAAGGGAGCGACAATACAACAGTTGATTTGCTTGCATGGGAACATGCAATATGACCAACATGGGGGGATATTAGGGCTCTATTTTGTCTTTCTTTATATATCTTTTTATTCGAAAACCCCTCACGCTTTTGTTTAGTGTATATGGCTATTGTCATCATTTTTTTCATTCTTGGAGACAAAGTAAATATTTATTATTTAGCACATCTCGCTTGTTTTAACAACATTTGATATTTAAGCCATTACTAATGACGTATTTTGTGTTTGTAGGTTTAAATAGGATCAATTAACTTCTTACACATATTGAAATGGGCCTTGATCCTGCACTCACCTCCATATACTATGAATTAGGTTCCTGCACCATGCATCAAGTTCCTGCACTCTATATTCTTGCACTAGTTCATTATAAGTTATAGGCTACCTGCACTAGTCAAGATCATTGCTTGGTCAATGATATACATTAATTAATAACTAATTTTCAAAGTATGACATGTTCCTGCACTGGTTCATTATAAGTGGTAGACTTCTTGCAATAATCAAAATATCATTGGTTATGCCACGAGGAATTTACTTAGCTATAAATTTGATGCATAGGATGGTGATTAAGGTGGCCAACTAGCAAGTCAAAGGAGATTTTATTTCTCTATTCAAACTGAGATTTTGTAGTCAATTTATAATCACAAACGAAGGAATTTTTCTCTAAAAATTTCCTTGTACTAGATCTCCAAGAAATAATCTGTAATTTTACCAAATCGAATTGTTGTGATTCATACTGAAATAGTTAATGTCTGTTCGAGTTGTTATAACACAGTGTTGTAATCAAAGTTGTATAAAGGGTATGATGGACATGTGCATGAGGAGGTCGGTTCCAATGTAACAACATTCTAGTATAGTTGATTTGGGGACCATCCCTCTCCATTTGTTGGAGATTGATCTTGCTTGAACCATGTAAAAACTGAGTTTTCAAGATTAATAAGAGAAATTTCATGCCAAGTTATGTTTTGTCCTAAATTTCATGATTACAATCTCGTTGTGATCCAAATCGCTAATAGAGTGTTTGATTTGGCCAGGATGGCCACCAAATAAACTTGACACCACTCTAATTTGTTTAATATTAAGGTGGATTTTGATTTGTTGAGTGAGTGTGTTTAATTTTTCATTTATTGTATGAATGGTGCTTGTAAGATCATATCATAACACTAATTTTTTGTCAATCTCTTTCTTTTTAAAATCGATGTCCTTTTATTGGCTTCCTTTGAATGCGATGTTGCATAAATTGGTCTTGTAAGTAAAAACGATTTTTTTTACAATGAATGCTAGATCGAATGATATGTATCTCCATGTGTTTTTTATTGACTATGTCGACTTATGATTTGAAATCTTTCCTCTACAGGCTTTGATTGCGCAATTTTAATGTTTTGGCCTTCCAAAATTGGTTCAGATCCAATGGGATCTTTGTGACTTCGTGCTCTAGAAATACAAGATGTACTCCTATCTGTTTATTTCACCTTAATAATTGGAATGATTATGATTTAAAGTTAAGGCGTATGGATATGTTGGTATTTTAGTCTATTGAGATATTTCTTGCATCAATCCACGAATAAATTGAATTTTAAATAACTTTGTTCACATACGCCATGTTGGCCTGTGACCTCACATAACATGGAGAAGTGGTACTTGTAAGGAAAACACAGGGCAGACTCCTGAACGAGATTGGGTCAAGTCGTGAATGCTAAACCAAGTCAGGTCATGAACGCGAGGCAAGTTTTCCACGACCAAATAAGAAATGACCGGGTGCACCCAAAGAGACAAGGTCGGAAAACCACAAAAATTGAGCAGTGAGGATCGTTGGATCTAAGAAATTATCAACAATGGTGATTCAAATTTCAAATCACAAGTTTTTCAGGATGGGCGCAATGGTAAATGTTAAAATGAGTTAAATGTGATTTTCGATGAGGTGGACCCGTTCACCCATGGTGCACATGCAAGCCTTGCCTGTTACCCGCACTTCGCAGCCCACAAGATTTTAACCTTACCTCTTAAGACTTATGCCAAACCTTGTTTTTCGTCGATGTGATGAAGCGTGACCCATCCAACCTTTATAAATCACCCAAATCCGCATGCAAACCCTTTTATTCCACATTTTCCTTACCTTTTCCTCTTCGCACTTTGTAGCATTTAGCGCGTCACATATCACATTTCGCAAAATTTATAACTTACCACTTAAGCGCCTGCAAAGTATTTTGTGTAAGTTGTAATGTGGTTGGCCCCACCATAGCAGCTCCAACCCCCCAATTCTGGCCGCTTGCAATACAGTTGTAATATGAAACCTCATACACTTACTGCATAACCATTCGCTGCATTATAACTCTGCCAATGTACTGGGCTCCACCATCCACGTCACCTCCTTTCTCCCCGCGCTTCGCCTTTCACGGATTTAAGAGTTTACCTCCACGCTTATAAAATAAAAATTAAATTTTGCAATCTGTGGGCTGCGGTCAGGTCCCACTTCCCCTCCACATCACTTCCCTCCTTCCCACGCTTCACACTTCACACCGTTTAGAGTTTATCTCTACTGCTTCATGTTAAAGTTTGTGATTTGTGATGCGGTCGGGTCCCACCTTCCCTCCACGTCACTTACCTCCCCCCTGCACTTTGCACTTCACATTTTTTGGTGTTTACCTCCTCCTCACTTATAAAAAAAACTTAAATCTTGCGACTTGCAATGCATTTTGGTCCCACCATGCTTTCTGCCATTTCCATATGGTCTTCGCACATCCCATCACTGCTAATTCCTTTGCATGTCTTTGTCAGCTCCACTTCACCCCAATGCATCCAACGGTCCTTAGCACATTTCACCCCCCTCCCCCACTCTCACAGCCTTCGAAATTTACCATGGGGGGGGGAGGGGTTGGGGGTCCGAAATCAACAGTATCCATTACCACTCACTCCTCCACATGTTTTCCTCTCATTATTTCACACCCCCCTTCTCTGATACCACTTACCACTTAAGAGCCCCTCTGAAATCCTATTTCTTGTTTTCAAATATAGCAAGATTTTTTGGTAGAGCTGCGATTACGGTTTATTTAGTCCCTCCAAGAGCTCCCCACTAAAGAATTTAGCATGCACATCACAACTGACCGTTCCGCAACGTGAAGTTGAAATCAATAGAATTAGGGAGTGGAGTATGTCGAATAACAGATGAAATTACATGCTGAAGTTTCAACTGCTCACTTGTTCTTAGCCACTTCTTGCCACTCCTCTGAAGATTGTGGAATTTGGCCTCCCTGGTTAACTACTTTTTTTCTTTTTACTGTTTAGATAGTGATGTTTTGCTGGTAAAATCTTGATTTTATCCAATTCTGTTATGATTTTTCTGTTGCTAGAGTGATTACTTGATGTATTCTCTAATAGTTTGTTAGGATATTTTGGTTTCACCTATGTGGGTCGATCATGACAGAATATTTGATTGTAAACCCCCAAGGAGAACTCTATATGGAGTGAGTTCTAAGATGAAATAAAGGTTCTGGAATTTTGAAGAAATTTGTTGTAGTTTGTATGATTGTGCTCCCTGTGCTCTGAGACACATATTTGGGAGATCTTTTTAAACTTAATATGATACAGAGTTGTTATTTGGATTCTAGATGGAGCAATGAGTAGTATGTATCTATTTCTTTCTGTTATTAGTAATCTCCTTTTTAATGTGTAATCATATTTCATGCTATGCTGCTTTGAAGGTTTTGTGTAATGTTGCTGCTAGTGGTCTGCAATTTTATTCATGAACTTGTCTCTGTATAATGCTCAAGCGTTAATGCTCATGTCTTAAGCTTGCTAAACTCCCTTAATTCGTGCTCCACGAACTATTGTTGTTGTCCATACCTCATTCATATCTGTTTCCTCTGATTTCATAGAGGACATATTCTTAAATCTCTTAATCCTGTCTCTCGTGGGTTCCTTCTCCGTTCCCTCTCAACACCTCTGCATATTTTTAAGATTTTTGCTCATTGTTTTATACTCAGCCCATTTAAAATCCATCTAGCCATGCAGCCTCTTGAGCCCTCTCACAGTTTGGGGAATTCACATGAATCGACTCCAAGGTCTTCTCCATCCATGAACCACCAAAACCATTGTTCTCTTATTCCATATTTTTTCAGAGGCATTTTATACAATTGTCCACATTTAACCTCTAATTTTAGATTTCCTAGGCACTGGTCTTATGCAACTCAAGTCTGTCTCTAGGAGTGAAAACATCTTTTTGGCGTAGTTTCCGGGGAAACGAATGAAGAAATATTTTCTCTGGGATACAACATTATCTTCACCCTTAAATTAGGTGAGAATGAAGGGTTGAGAGTTGCACATTCCTCACCTTCGCGACTCCACTGTAAAAATAGTCCTAATGAGAAGTAATCCTGGCTTTCATTAGGCCTCACACCAGATTCAAATCCACCATCTACCTCCACCTCTAAATTATATGGCTGTGCCAAGTTTCCTTTTGAACAAGTATACCCCCTTGGCCCTCCCTCCGCCTCTAAATGATATGTCGCAAGACTATCTAGAGTGGTTGCCTCATCTCACCGGGGAAGATAATAACTCTGCACAGAAACATATTGAAAACTTATACACTTTTTATGAGAATGTAAATGTAGAGCACTTAGATGTGGTATTAAGGCTTTTCATCCAATCCTTGGAGGGATAAGCCCGAAAATGGTTCAAGTATTTAGCCAACAACACAGTCCACACTTGGGAAGAAATGGAAAATTTCTTCACATTGAAATGGGGAGAAAAGAGGGACCCATGGATATGTCCTCACAAAGTTTGATGCTCTCAAGAAGAGACACAATTAGGATGTAACAAAATTTATAAAGAGGTTCATTAAGCTCTATAATAACCTCCCCGCTGAAATAAAGCCTCCCCAAGTAGCTACTAAGGTGGTTTTCGCAGGAGCTTTCAAGCTTGATTTTGGGTTCACCTTAAGAGAAAGAAGATCCACATCTCTGGATCAGATCCAGACCGATGCATTGGAGTTAGAAGAAAAAATTGCTTCTACTGGTAAACTCAAGGGGAAGACAAAACATGAAGCTAGAAGAAAGAAGCGGGAGGAGGCTTCTACCTCAAATCAGGAGAATGAATCGCAGGAGTATGGACTTGAAGAAATGAATAAGCTGGTCAATAACATCTCAAATAAGTTGGTTAAGCTTGAATTGGAGGCTCAGAATCCCCCTCCTCGTTCCAACCAAATGATCCCTAACCAGTGGTTTAATCCTCAATATCAGAGGCCCCCTCTACAGTTGTTAAAGCAGGATGACGAAGTCACAAAAAACCAAGAAGATCAATTCCCCGCCTACTTTGATGATGGGGAGGGTGAACCCATTCTGAAAGGGGAACAAGAAGAAGAAGAAGTCCCTCCAAAGGATCGAGATATTGATAATTACTGCAGACAGGTCACGGATTTCATGCAGGCTCAACTCCACAAGAAGTATGACCTCAGGTCCTCCAGAAAGAGAACCTGACGACAAGAGAAAAAACCCCTCCTAGTCCCGCTAGTAAAGGGGAGAAGCTGTTAGAATAGTCAGCCCCTCATAAGGCCACTGCATCCACTTCCACAAAGCAAGGAGCTGATCCTCTGAAGGATAAGAAGCCCACATATATACCCTTGAAATCTCCTAACCCTCCTAAAGAGTAGTTCAAAGAAGCCATTACAGAAAAAAGGCCCATGCCCTTTAATCTCCAAGAAGAACAACCCATGGTGGTTTTTGGACTAAATGTAGAAAACCAGTTTCTAGCCTATGCTGAAGAAGAGGGAGGTGATTTTACCTTCCCTGAATAAGGGGAAGAGCTTAAGTATTACCCAGAGGACAACACTAAAAATCAACATCATTCTAGTGATCCGGAAATAGGGGCAGCAGAGCTTAATTGTCTAGATCCACAAGAGCACCTTCAACCAGTAGTGTTGTATTTGGAGATTGAATGCCAATCAAGTGTGCCCACTGAAAGCCAAGAAAGCTTGCCAAAAGAAGACCAATCAAGTTTGTTGATTGAAGATCACTCAAATATTCCTTCTGAGTGTGCAGACCTTCATAAAATTTCTTCATCATTAAGTTCTTCATGGGATGTTTAGGAAACACAATATTTTGTTATTAATCAAGATCCTTTACCTGAGATGATCGAGAGTTTACAGCTCCCCTGCAAGCCTCCGTATGACAAAGGAAATGATGAAAAGCACACAAATCAATTGATTATAATGGAAAAGGAGAGGAAACAAGAGTCATCCTTGTTGCCTAAAGACAATCAGTGGCAACACATAAGCAAAGCAGCAGTTTGGAATGAGGTTTGTTTTCTTGTTACAAATCCTTCAGAGAAACTCATGTTGCATGTTTCCCATGATCCTTTGGGTAGTATATTGTAGCCATTAGCAAAGGAATAATTTTCCAGGTTCATCAATCGATTTATGAAATTCAGTGGAAGAAATAAGTTGCCACATTTTAAACCCATTTCTCTACCTACAGGAATGGGATGCCAATTTCAGTTAAGAACTCATTTGCTTGACTGGTTACATTAGGAGTCTGATTATTATTTGATGGGATAATTTTTTATCATACTAGGTGTAGGTAGGAGTGCCAATAATCTTAGTACTATGAACATCTTTCCAGTTTCAACATAGTTCATATTTCAACATTCAAGATTTTCAGTGTGTGGCAGTGATTTCCATTTTGATAGGTGGCAGTGCACAACTCAGTTGTAGTTTCGATTCAGGCTTACAATATTCATTTGCAACTCCATGAGCCCAATAAAGCATAGGCATTCGAGTATGCAGGTTCTCAATGCACTGAGAACAACACATTGTCCCCAGATGGAGCCAATGTTGGCCTGTGACCTCAAATAACACGGAGAAGTGGTCCATATAAGGAAACCACAGGGCAGAGTCCTGAACGAGATTGGGTTGAGTCGTGAATGCTAAAGCAGGTTGAGTCGTGAATGCGGGGAAAGTTTTCCATGAACAAGTAAGAAATGACTAGGCGCACCCAAAGAGACAAGGTCGGAAAACCACAACAAGGGAATGGTGAGGACCGTTGGATCTAAGCAACGATAAACGACAAAGATTCAACTGGAAGATCACAAGTTTTTTAGGATGGGCACAAGGGTAAATTTTAAAATAATTGAAATGCGATTTGCGATGAGATGGGACCCGTTCACCCATGGTGCACATATAAGCCTTGCTTGTTGCCCGCACTTCGCAGCCTGCAGGTTTTTAACCTACCTCTTAAGACATATGCCAAACCTTGTTTTTCGTTGATGCGATGAAGTGGGACCCATCCAGCCTTTATACATCAACCAAATCTGCATGAAAACCCTTGTATTCCACATTTTCCTTACCTTTTTCCTCTTCGAACTCTGTAGCGTTTAGAGCGTCGCATATCACATTTCGCACAATTTATAACTTTCTGCTTAAGTGCCCGCAAAGTATTTTGTGTAAGTTGCGATGCGGTTGGCCTCACTCCGGCTCCTCACTTCTGGTCGCTTGCAATACGTGTCGTATATTATGAAACCTCATACACTTGCTACATAACCATTCACCACATTATAACTCCGCCAATGTAGTGGGCTCCACCCTCCACGTCACCTCCTTTCTCCCCGCACTTCACACTTTGCGGATTTAAGAGTTTACCTCCACGCTTATAAAATAAAAATTAAATTTTGCGATCTGCAAACTGTGAGTGGGTCCCACTTTCCCTCCACGTCACTTGCCTCCTTCCCATGCTTCGCACTTCACACCATTTAGAGTTTATATCTACTACTTCATGTTGAAGCTTGCGATTTGTGATGTAGTCAGGTCCCACCTTCCCTCCACATCACTTACCTCCCCCCCGCACTTCGTACTTCGCATTTTTTGGTGTTTACCTCCTCCTCGCTTATAAAAAAAATTTAAAGCTTGCGACTTGCAATGCGGTTTGGTCCCACCATGCCTTTCGCCATTTCCATCAGGTCTTCGAACATCCTATCACCGCTAAGCCCTCCGCATCTCTCTATCACCTCTGCTTCACCCCAATGCATCCAACGGTCCTTAACACATTTCGGACCCCCCCCCCCCCCCAAAACTTTGAAATTTTACCATTTGGGGGGGGGGGGGGTCCTGTTAGCCCCCTATAAATTTTTTGAAAAACAAAGTAAGGGGCTAAATTTTTTCTGAGCCTTCAATGAATGCATCTCCCCTGGAGACACATCATCCTTGAAGCCTCCTGTGCCTTTGCCCTATGATGAAATCCCCTCTGCTGATTCCCATTATGAAGCCTCTCTATTGTGAAGGCATGTGCTCCAAAGGCTCTATTTTTCCCTTGTATCCCTGCAATATATCTCATTTTCACTGTGTTGTCCCTCCTTCTAAATTTCCTTCCCACCCTCTTTTTCCCCTCCTAAACCTCCTTCATTAATCCTCTAATCCCCCCAAAATCCGCTTCAGATTCTACGATCACCCCTTATTTGGTCTAATTCCCTTTTCTTTCCTCTATCGTTATCTTTCTTGGGCCTCGAATTGCATTAAAAATGACCCAAAAGTCATATTATCCATATATGTGGGCCTAGCCCCTTTTGGCCAAGCCCCTGCCTCTTTCCCCTCCATGCGACTGGGCGCCGAGACCAGGCGTCGAGGTAAAGGCGCGTACCACATTTGTATCGGGCGCATTTTACACCGTCGATCTGTATAGATTGGACGACCATCGTTTTCCCCATAGCACCCATCACCCGCCTCCATTTACCATTCAGCACATTCTTAACCGTTCGTTTACCTGCCAGATCTACGATCCATATTCACCTGCCCAGTGGTCCCCGTAACCGCGCCAACACTGTTCAAAACCGCCGGGTTTCATCGCACCACTTTTGATGGGCGGGCGGTTTTTCCATTTTCACAGCGATTCCATACATCATTTGATGCATGGCATTGGTACAGCTAGAAAACCACCCTCCCATCGCGCGTTAAAGTTCGTCCGAGGACACGAAGTGATATGCGTATCAGCCGTCCGATCTAGGGGGCCCCATCCAACGGTCGTCGTTCCGCGAAGTTGCGCGCAGGTTAATCCATGGCCACCGTACCCCTGGCCCACTGTCCATTGCCCTCCGATGTGGTGTCCACCGTCGATCTCCTCCCGAGATCGGACGGTCAAGATTTGTTTTCAGTCCCGCCGTAACCCCGTCCTGCCACGTCATCTCTCCACGTGTTCCATTGTATATTCGCCCATCCATCCATATATATTCATTCAAAGGGTCAAATTTAAGGTTTTTACGTTAAATTTCTCTGCATTCCACCAACCTTTCCACCAAAAAATTTCTCCACCATTCCTCTGCATCGTTTTGCCAGTTCTCTGCAGTCCCACTATCATCCTCGCAGTCATCCACACCATCCGACCCCATGCATGGTTTTCCTAACAGTTTTCGTATTTTGCAGGGTTTCAAGAGGTGGAAAACTGCCATGGTTCATATGTATCATCGTGATGGTGCGTTGCACAGAGAAAATTTAATTTGGAAGGTGGTACTACAGGGAAATACCTGTAAAGGTAGTGGCGGCATAAATGTTATCAAAGGACAATTCAACCTCCACGAAAACCTATCCGGTGCCATTAAAGCCCGAATGTTGCAGATCAAGATATTTATGAAGCGGCAGAGAAATACCAGCAAATGATCAAGGTTTTCAACATTTAGTATTGAGGATTTTAAGCCTTAATCCAGAGTTCTAAAGAAAGAAGTACCAGATCGAAAATTCCGAGGATCACATAGAAGGTCCAGCGCACATAAAACAATACCACCAATTTTTCAATTCAGCAGAATGTCTCTTATCGAGCACAGACACAATACACATTATGGTTTTAGTATACATTGTGTCCAAGAGAGATTTTCCATTCCTAAATACAATCCTACGCTATTAGAAGCATTAGTGGCACAGCATGGTAGACTTGAATCATTGATTTTTTTTTTTTTAGTTCACCAGAAGTACTACAGAGTTCGGCAGCCAAAGTACAATCAGAGACATACCGTGAGTAAATGGAAGCCTGGGAAAGATCACTCTTTCTCCCAAAAGAGTGCCAGTGATTAATGCACAGAATTTAAACAGAATGGGCTTCGGCCCTCTTTCTTTTCTGAGTTTAATGCTTCATTTAGTGTTTCACCTACCTTCTCCGCTCCATCAGAGCTATAAATTCATGAATAAACTCATTGTAAAGGTTGTTGATTAGTTATCAGTGAATTGCAAGTAGTTTATTTTGAGACACAGTCTCTGTGTAAAGTTGTAAGATAGGCTGAGGAAGATGTTTTCAGATTGAGTATTTAGCTATTGGCAATGTTGTACGTGACTGGTATTTCTATTTAATATGACAAGCACATTTCTTTGGATCCTGATCTAGAGCAGTGGTGATGTGTTCCTATCTTTGTGTTTTAATACATTTCATTTCGTTTCTACTGGCTTGCATCAGAATATTGGCATAGGATTTACCCTTGTTAGGTAGCCTATGTTTCTGCTCTCCTTGCCTTTGATGTTTTTCTTTTGAATGTGTCATCTAAGAATTGATTTCAGTTGATTTAACCAGTGTAGTGGATGTTATTGCCTGCTCTCTGATGTATGAATTAAATGAATCTGTTTAGATTTTTCTTGTTAAGGATTTAGCTGGAAGATTTGGGAACAATGGGGATTAGAGTTAGCGCTGTCCACTAGGATCCTTGTGCGACCAGCTGGTCTTTAACTTTGTGCCCTGAATCTGTGTTGTCTCCTCCTCTCCTACCATTCCATACCACAATCATCTTTAAGATCCAATCTTTTAGATGACTAGCCCAACTGAAAGCTTGCACATTGGATAGTAAGCAAATCCTTTCCTGACTCCATCGCCCAATGGTTTGAATGCTCCTTGAAATACTTCACCTCTACCTAAATATAATTTTCTCATCCTTGTCTTACATTGAACCCTTCATTCCTGATAACCAACAACCAAACAAATAATCAAACAAACAAACCTTGTGCCTATAACTAGGCTAACATCTTAAACCTTTGAGCTTTAAAGTCATACATCTTTGACATATCATAGAGAGATCCCTCTCTGGACCCAGGAGGGCTAGATCCTGAGGTCTAAAAGTGGTTTGATGTTGTCTCATCTTTTGGTCTTGCTAATTTGGCCAAAACATGGGAACCCCAACATAATGGCGACTCCGCTGGGGACTTTGAGTATTACTCACCTTTCTACGTCATAAGAACCTCAGAAACCTAGAATCTCTGGTTAGGTTGGCAGTTAAACACTCCTATTCACACATCAACCTTTATACCATTTGTTGTGTTTCTCCCATACTCTTGGACAGAGTCTAGAAGGGGCCAGGTAGCCTCCAGATCTCACACTCTTTCAGAGGTGACATATCTGGTAAATGCCCTCCCAGTCAATATTTGGTTAGATTTTGCTGTGTTTGGAAGATATCCTTGAAAGGGAACATCTCATAAGCACTGTGGTGGATAGTATTCCCTCCCAAAACATCCTAAACCTTCCACCTGGCAACTCCATAATTCCTAAACGACTTAAAGACTCCACTGGTGATCAGTAGGCCTGTTGATTATCTTGGTTCACATTAGACTCCACTGGGAGACCAGCCTCCGTAACAACAACAACCACAGTAGAAGTAACAAATAGGGTTAAGCTGCTTGGTTAGAAAACAACATTCTGGCTTTCAGAACCATTCATACAAGAGCTTACCCTAACGTAGACCCACCTGAAATAGTTGACAACCCTGAGAGCATCCTCAAGGGATCTCCTACACCTATACAATCAACTATTTCTAGCCACATCCATAGAGCTAAATCTACACCAGAAAAATTTACAGCTCTATCTGATCCACTTTTGGACCTAGGCACTCAAAATAGCTTACCAAGAACTAGGTTGTTCAGTGTTCTAGAACAGCCAGACCCTGAGTTTCCTGTTTCACCACCTCAAAGTGGTAAGCACCTCAGGAATAGACATACCCCTCCATATACACCTCCTGATATCCATTTCTTTCAAAACTTGGGGCTCAGTCACCCTAGATCGGCTCATCAGTTTTCTGCTGGTCACAATATCCCTATCATCCATATACCAGCTGCCCAAGTCAACCCTTTACCTCATCAAAACATCATCATGGCAGCCTGGTATGCACCTCTAGTTTTACCTCAGCCTCTAGTACCCTTACCCAATGATTATCGATCAAAGATCCCACACTTCACTGCAAAAGAGTCTACCACAGCCCAACACCATGTAGATAGGATGGAAGATTCTTTTGACTACATGGAGATAGATGATGATATGGTCAAAATGAAAAACTTTGCCCAGAGCTTAGGAGGTGATGTGAAGGAACGGTTTAAAGGCCTACCTCCGGGAAGCATTAATGACCTTCCATCTCTATATCAGACTTTCATAAACAAATGGGAGGTTAAGGCCAACCCTTGCCAACTCTTGGCAGAATATATGAACCTTAACAGAAATGTAGGAGAGAGCATCCATGATTACACAATGAGATTTAACAACATTTAAAATTCCCTCCCTCCACACATGAAACCTCCCCAAGGTATGGCCTTAGCAAAATATCCCGAAGGCTTTGATGCTGACATGGCCTACTAGCTTAGGGAGAGAGATTACAACACGTTGGAAGACATGCAAAAAGGAGCAGTGAGTGTAGAGGCAAATCTGATTGAGAAGAGAGCAAGATTGAGGGCTGAGAAAAGGGTAACATATAGATATGACAATGTAGCTTCCACATCTGATCCAAATTATGACCGTTTATCTAAAAATGTGGAAAGGCTACAACAAATGATGGAAAAAATGGTTGTCTCAGTCAGTAACCAAAATAGAAATCAAAACCATAACCAAAACCAAAACTTTAGAAGAAACAATGACACTCCCAACAGAAAAAGAGAATCAGATTAGCAAGTTATTCCCCCATTCCAAGAGAACTTCCTTGATGAAGATGAGGGAATCGTAGAAGAGTCTGAGGGAACTACAATAAACATGTTTGAAACAGAGGATTCAATCCATAACTGTTACTCAGAAGAAGATCAGCCCTCACCCTCATATTGGGACAAGGAATGGTTAGAAACTAAGGATTACAGATTAGGATTCAAAAATGCCATGATGCAGGTCAGAGAAAAATATGAACTTAGAAGAAAAAAGAGCCAAGAAACTCCTAAACCAAAAGCTTCTGAGGTCACCATCAATAAAATACCTGAGAAAACTTCTAAGGTAACTGCTGAAAGTCACAAATCAGCAACTGAGAGTTCTGGAAAGGACAAAGAAAAAGACAACCAAAACACTGATACTCTAGGTAAACCAACTAGCAGCACTAGCACTGCAGTTAGTGCCCTTGATAAAACTGTCACAAACACTGTACATAACAAGTCATCACACTGATTCAGCCACCAAGGCAGTGGCTAACAAAACAGAGTTGAACATTCCAAAGAGTCGGTCCACCTTCAATTTGGAGAGTGAGATTGCAAAAATTAAAATCTCTGTCCCACTCTCTGAGCTGGCCACTCAAGATGTATATAAAGGCCAAATTTTGAAAGCATTAAATTTAGGTGAGAATAGTGACACTGTAAATCTGAATGATGATCAACCCGCCCTTTTTTTTGGTCCAAAGATAGAAGGAAAGTTTCAAAAATGGGTAGTGCCCCCTTTCTATATCAGTCTCAATATCCATGATAAGATCCTCCACAATGCAATGCATGATTCTGGGGCATCACACAACCTGATGCCTAAGGTAGTGATGGAAAGATTAGGCCTAGAGATAACCCATCCCTATAAAGACCTATATTAATTCGACTCTAGTAGAGTAAAGTGTCTTGGCCTGATCAAATATTTATGTGTGAGCCTTACCCAGATTCCAGCAAAATATATGTTCATGGATGTTGTGGTGGCAGATGTGCCACCCAAGTATGGCATGTTATTGTCAAGATCATGGGGAGCCAAGCTGCAAGGGACAATGCAAATGGATGGGGCCTATGCCACAATCCCAATCTTTGGCCAACTTAGAAGACTGTACAGGGAGGCACAAATGAAGTTCCTGGTTAGTAGCCCTGAAAAGCCTGAAAATTCTCCTCTATACTCTGTACATACAGACCTGGATTCCTTTATCCTCTGTAATGATGAATGTTTGGGGGAACCAGAATCTGAAAACGTAGATACAAGCAAAGGTACACATGATGAAACAAAGCCAATGGACTTTAACATAGTGGCTACCCTAGACTCAGTTGAGGAAGACGTAGAAAACTTTGAACAGTGCACTGAAACAACAACGCAAAGTGAGCCAAAAACAAAATGCAATCAGCCAACTAGTCACCCCTCTAATTTCCACACACATGACGAAAAACAAAACGACCCACAGCCTAGTGCAACCCCTATAATACTACATGATGGAGAATCCAGCTGTAGGGAAGAAAGTGATGATAAAATGAAAAATGAACCCTTGTGGGAGATGAATTTCGATGGGTCATGCACCAAGAGAACTGCTGGAGCAGGGGTGTGGATACATAACATAGAGAGTGACTATGCAGAGAGTCATGCTTGCAACCTGCACTTCAAATGTAAAAACAACATAGCAGAGTACGAGGCTCTTATCCTAGGCTTAAACCTGTTGAGAAAATTAGGAGCCCGTAGGATAACTGTGCGTGGGGACTCTAAGCTGATTATCAAACAGGTGAATGGTGAATACACAGTGAAACATCCTAGACTGAGAGCTTACAGGAATGACACTATGGATTTATTGAAAACATTTGTTGAATATGAATTAGTGTTTTTTCCTAGGAGTCAAAATGTCATTGCAAACGGATTAGCTTGTCTAACTAGTTCATACCCTAAGACTCCAAGCGACCAACAGATCATCATTCAAACCAAATTCAGACCTACAGTGCCGAATAATGAAAAATACTGGCAGGTTTTTGAAGGAGATAAATAGATTGAAGATTTCCTGGTAGGCAGAGATGAATTTTAATTTTATGATTCAGACTCCAAGTCTGACAGTAGCTGCCTAAGTGAAGAGTCCTCAGATGAGGAAGAGACACCCTGTGACATAGAAATAAACGCTTTAAATGAACAGATTGGAAATCCAGACGAAAAATGTGAAAACGCAGATAGTGAGGAAGTAGAGGTGCTATAGGCCAAAGATAAGAACCTACCTCAAGGTCTGGCCCCTTTAGAAGACCTTTTTGACTTTGATGATGTAGCAAAAAAGCCCACTATAGAACATGCAGACTCTAATGTCGAGGAATGCAACATAGGCACTGAAGATAAGCTCAAAATGATCAAATTGACTAAGTCCCTGCCTGCAGACATGAAGAAGAGATACATTGACCTATTCAAAGAATTAGTTGATGTGTTTGCTTGGAGTTATGAGGACTTAATGGCTTATGACACAAACATCATACAGCATAAAATACCCTTGAGAGAAAATCAAAAGCCCTTTAGACAAAAACTTCGCAGAATAAACCCAAAGCAATTTCCTACAGTGGAAAAAGAGATTAAGAAGATGTATGAGGCAGGAATAATTGTACCTGTGAGGTTCTCTAATTGGGTATCCAACCTAGTGGCTGTGAGAAAGAAAATAGGGGAGATCAGATTGTGCATAGATTTCAAGAATATTAATAGAGCCTCACTTAAAGACAATTACCCTTTGCCAAAAATGGAACATATTCTTCAGAGGGTAGTAGGCTCTAAAAGGATCTCCCTGCTAGACGGTTTCTCAGGTTACAACCAAGTCTTAGTAGTCCCAGAAGATCAACTCAAGACAGCCTTTAACACTCCATGGGGCACTTTTATATATGTAAAGATGCCTTTTGGATTGATGAACGCTGGAGCAACCTTCCAAAGAGAAATGGACATAGATTTTCCAGATGAAATAGGACACTTCATTGTCATCTACTTGGATGACATAACAGTCTATTCCAAGACTGAAGAAGAACACCTAAAACATCTGAGAAAGGTGTTTGAAAAATGTAGAAGGTTTGGTCTGTCACTGAATCCTAAAAAGACTGTATTTGGGCTACAAGAAGGAAAACTTCTTGGCCACATCATATCTGAAAAGGGGATTAGGATAGACCCGCAAAGAGTTGAGGGAATACTACAAATCACACACCCAAGAAACATCAAAGAGTTACCATCCTTCATTGGGAAAATCAACTTCTTAAGGAGATTTATTCCCAACTTAGCAGAACACCTTATAAATATGACTAACATGCTAAAGAAAGGTGTAGGAGTTAAGTGGACTGTCGAAGCTAAGAAATATTTTGAATCGGTAAAACTTGCACTGACCCAGGCTCTTGTCCTAATCAGCCCGGATTTCTCAAAGGATTTCCTGATTTTTTCATTTTCCTCCAAGCATACATTAGTTACAGTTCAACCTCCACGAAAACCTATCTGGCACCATTAAAGCCCAGATGTTGCAGATCAAGACATTTATGAAGCCGTAGAGAAATACCAGCTAATGATCAAGGTTTTCAACATTCAGTATTGAGGATTTTAAGCCTTAATCCAGAGTTCTAAAGACAGAATTACCATATCGAAAATCTCGAGGATCACACAGAAGGTCCAGTGCGCAGAAAACAATACCACCAAGTTTTCAAATCAGCAGAATGTCTCTTCCCGAGCACGAACACAGTACACATTATGGTTTCAGTATACATTGTGTCCAAGAGAGATTTTCCAGCCCTACATGCAGTCCTACGCTATCAGAAGCATTAGTTGCACAACATGGCAGACTTGAATCATTGATTTATTTTTGTTTAGTTCACCAGAAGTACTACAGAGTTTTGCAGCCAAAGTACAATCAGAGACATACCGTGAGTAAATGGAAGCCTGGGGAAGATCACTCTTTCTCCCAAAAGAGTGCCAGTGATTAATGCACAGAATTTAAATAGAATGGGCTTCGACCCTCTTTCTTTTCTGATTTTAATGCTTCATTTAGTGTTTCACCTACCTTCTCTGCTCCATTGGAGCTATAAATTCATGAAGAAACTCATTGTAAAGGTTGTTGATCAGTTATCAGTGAATTGCAAGTAGTTTCTTTTGAGACACAGTCTCTGCGTAAAGTTGTAATATAGGCTGAGGAAGATGTTTTCAGATTGAGTATTCAGCTATTAGCAATTTTGTACGTGACTGGTATTGCTATTTAATATGAAAAGCACATTTCTTTGGATCCTGATCTAGAGCAGGGGTGATGTGTTCCTATCTCTGTGTTTTAATACATTTCATTTCGTTTCTACTGGCTTGCATCAGAATATTGGCATAGGATTTACCCTTGTTAGGTAGCCTATGTTTCTGCTCTCCTTGCCTTTGATGTTTTTCTTCTGAATGTGTCATCTAAGAATTGATTTCAGTTGATTTAACCAGTGTAGTGGATGCTATTGCCTGCTCTCTGATGTATGAATTAAATGAATCTGTTTAGATGTTTCTTGTTAAGGATTTAGCTGGAAGATTTGGGAACACTAGGGATTAGAGTTAGCCCTGTCCACTAGGATCCTTGTGCGACCAGCTGGTCTTTAACTTTGTGCCCTGAATCTGTGTTGTCTCCTCCTCTCCTACCATTCCATACCACAATCATCTTTAAGATCCAATGTTTTAGATGACTAGCCAAACTGAAAGCTTGCACATTGGATGGTAAGAAAATCATTTCCTGACTCCATCACCCAATGGTTTGAATGCTCCTTGAAATACTTCACCTTTGCCTAAATCTCCTTTGCTCATCCTTTTCTTACATTGAACCCTTCATTCCCGATAACCAGCAACGAAAAAAACAATCAAACAAACAAACCTTGTGCCTATAACTAGCCTAACATCTTAAACCTTTGAGCTTTAAAGTCATACATCTTTGACATATCATAGATAGATCCCTCTCTGGACCCAGGAGGGCTAGATCCTGAGGTCTAAAAGTGGTTTGATGTTGTCTCATCTTTTGGTCTTGCCAATCTGGCCAAAACATGGGAACCCCAACAGGTTCTAAATAGGAAGTTTCCATTACCACTCACTCCTCCATGTGTCTTCCTCTCATCATTTCGCACCCCACTTCTCCAATAATGTTTACCACTTAAGACCCCCTTCGAAATCCGGTTTCTGATTTTCGAATACAACAAGAGTTTTTGGTAGAGCACACAGTTACGGTTTTTTCAGTCCCTCCAAGAGCTCCCCACTAAATAATTTAGCATGCATAGCACAACTGACCGTTCCATAACGAGAAGTTGAATTCATGAGTGTTAGGGAGTGGAGGATGTTGAACAACAAGTGAAATTACATGATGAAGTCCAGAATGATCACCTATTCGTAGCCACTTCTCACCACTCCTCTGAATATTCCGGAATTTGGCCTTCCTGGCTAACTGCTTTGTTTCTTTTTATTATCTAGATAGTGATGTTTTGCTGGTAAAATCTAGATTTTACCCAATTCTGTTATGATTTTTATGTTGCTGGAGTGATTTCTTGATGCATGCTCTAATAGTTTGTTATGATATTTTGGTTTCACCCGTGTGGGTCAATCATGACATAATATTTGATCGTAAACCCCCAAGGATAACTCTATATGTAGTGAGTTTTGAGATGAAAGAAAGGTTCTGGAATTTTGAAGAAATTTGTAGTAGTTTTGTATGATTGTGCTCCCTGTGCTCTGAGACACATATTTTGGAGAGATGTTTAAACTTAATATGATACAGAGCTATTATTTGGATTCCAGATGGAGCAATGAGGAGTATGTATATGTTTCTTTCTGTGATTAGTAATCTCCTTTTTTATGTGTAATCATCTTTCATGCTATGCTACTTTGAAGGTTTTGTTTAATGTAGCTACCAATGGTCTGTAATTTTGTTCATGAATTCATGTTTGTATAACGCTTAGGAGTTAACGCTCATGTATTAAGCTTACTGTACTCCCTTAATTCATGCTCCACGAACCTATTGTGCTATACAACAACCCCCATTTATTTTAATAAATGGGGACCCTTTAGAAATAAATAGGAAATTTATTTTTAGCTTTAAAAACAAAAAACTTAGGAAATAAAAGTTTTCTTTTGAGTTTTCCACTTTATTTATTTAGTGCATCGCAAATTTCATAGCTTATAACTTAAAAAGGCTTACAAACCTCTACTTTACGCGGGTTGTGAAATGCGCTAACCTTTTTCGAAGTTATGTTTTAAAAAGCTTGCAAACACTTCAATTTTCGTTATAATCTCTTTATCGCATCACACCTTACTTAAAACAACCAAATCATAAGGAAATTCAATATAAGAGCGACTGCGTGGACCCGATGAGCCAATAAAGTAACAAAAATAAATCTCTAAAGTCCTATTAAGCACAGCCGCTTGAATTTTTAATGCGCATTTCACATTTCACATCACTTTACCAAAAAACAAATTCATTATCACATAAAAGTTGCGATGTGTAGTTTGCACATATCGCATTTCGCAGCATTTATGGGTAAACATCATAAATAGTAAATTTATATATGGCGATATCGAATTAGCGACATTTAATTTCTCAAGCATCGAAATAACTTATGTCGTATCAAAATGAAATTCGAGATCTAACGGCTTTAAGTTGATTGATAGATATTTCGTGTAAAGGTGTAAGAGATTTGATTTTTGAAATTATTATCGATGATATCATATTTGAAAAGATTCATATCTATTCATGCATGTTTGATATGAATAACAGATTTAACTCTCTGTTCTCTATACTTTTAATTCTCTCCCTACTTACTTTAAATCAGGAAACCACTTTACGAATTAAGGAAGATTGAAATGAGCAAGAAGGGTAAGGAGATTTCTCAACTCTACCTACTGAAGACTCATACATGTCTTCCTTATTTTCAGATGCTACCTGTAACAAGGATTGTGGCAGTTCTTCATGGGAAACAATGTATAAACTGCTCGAAGATGAAAAACAAAAAGTAATTACTAAAGTCTCTGCAACAGGTACGAAATCTACTTCAGACGCGACCTACTTTGATGTTGCATTTTCATTCGTCCATAAGGTAGCTGCAAGACCAAAAATTCTCCCTTACACAAACATGGTTAGGTGGGTAATTGACCACTTGGGCATAGATGGCAAGAAATTCAAAGATTCAAAGGGAGAAAACATAGGGTCTTTCAAGGCAAAAGATTTACAAGCAATGTACCATCTACCCTCCCCACAAAAAAAGTATGACAAAGTTTTTCTGAAAATATTTAAGGCATAACATCCAGATCTCATGAAAGTCATCAAATAATGGAAGGAAGATCAGGGAAATTTGAAGCGAGATAATGTTATGAAACCAGCTCCAAAAATAGAAGAAAAATGAAATCAACACCTTATAAATCAACCACGTTGAGGGGACAACCTCCAATACATTACATAAATGAACAATTGTTGGATGCTTCATGTTGTTGACGGATGTTGTCGCTCCTAGAGACAACCTAGAGTTGCCATAGACCAGTGCCTAGGACATCTCATCATAACAAGGAGCATATAATAAAACTTGGGTTTCAATCCAAAAGCTCTCCTGCTATCTCTTGTAAACAAGGAAATTGATTTGAATGGGACCAGAACTTACAGAAACTGCCACAGGGAAAGTAATGTTGCAGAGACAAGATGCAAAACTCTAATATAAAAGCATCAGACAGTTAAGAGACAATTTACTGTAAATAGGGCCGATTCAAGTAATATGCCATAGAAACTGAATATCAGAAGGTGTATGCAGTGTAAGAAGTATAAGGAGATATTAGTTGATTTTGGTTTGATACCCAGATACAAAACAGAACCACATGTGGGCTTATTAATCTAAGAATCCATACATGACAATGGCGTTTTAAAAGCACCCTCCCAAAGCAACTAATATAGAAGAAAGATGGATGAAATGAACATGAAACAGTATATCATGCCCGAGCCATATTTAAAGCGCTTGAATGATCTAAGTATGGGTATCAACTAGGATAAATCCTTACCTAACATCAGAGAGCCACTCGCATTCCAATACATGATACAAGAAGATGGATAAAATGAAATGTTGTATTAAACACATGAAAGGAAGTTACATACTGTGGGATACCAAAGACCAGAATCCTCAACTACAGATAGAACTCCTCCTCACTGAGACCCTACGGGCTCTGAGCCTTCATGCAAGAGCTTTTACAAAATGTCTACCAATATGCCTTTCACTGCACAATTCTCTGATAAAAATCTGGAACCCCTAAAATGTATTTCTTCCCGGTTTTTATAGAAGAAGGAGAAGAAAAACTCATAAAAGAAGTAGGTGAAAACATTTAATTGTTTTATTAAAACAAAATGGTGAAAACTTTCATGCCCATACTATTTGATGGCTATGAAATGCTGGATGTACTTGACAATCCGCTTGCAGAAATAAATGCACTGAGTAGAAAATATCATCAGGAACCCAGTATAGAGATACATCCACCTGAACATTTTGTCCTTTCCTGAAGAAAATTTAGCTGAAATAAAACCTTGAGAGCATCACTTTTTGTGTTTTTGTACTTTCTGCCTTCTGAACCCTGAATTAGGATTTAAAATATTCAATGCCGGACGCTGAATCCCTTGATTTTCAACTGATACTCTTTGCTGTGACATAAATGTTTTCATCTACTAAAATCTACCTTTTGAATTACTCTGAGGGGTTTGAAATATTTACATCTTGCTTCATTAATGAAAGCCATGTCACAGCAACTACCCAGGGCTTTTCCTCATAAATTCTGCCTTCGCAATCTGATCCCTCGGTGCGTCTTCGATTTCTGTAATGGAGGCGATAATTAACTGGCAATTTTCCATTGCCGCAAACCTGCAAAACCCACAAATTCGTCAGGAAAACAAGTGCACGGGGATGGAAATGCAATGGAGATGACTTGGGTGACAGGGTGATGCCATGAAACGGTGAAAGAATGCAGGGTGGCGGTGAAAACACAGCGAAACCATGGTGAGAAGACTGGACAGAGGTTCCTATCGTAAAACGTTAAAATATGACGTATAAACAAAATATATGAATAATGGTGGAGGAATATGATGAACGCATGTGATGATGACATGGATATGGAACAGGTCAACAGCTGGGTAAACAAATTATCAGAGCCGTCCGATATTTAAAGGAAATCAATGGTTTAATCTGCATTGGGCGGTGATGTGATGGTGGGCCACGGGTGTCATTAGCCTGGGCTAATGTTTATGCAACTTCGATGAATTATCGTCGTAGGATGGAGGCTCACAGATCTAATGGTTCATGCGAATATCGCTGCACGTCTTCAACCGAAAGATAACGCGCGATAAAGGGTGGTATTGAAGTCGTACACTGGGATGTGTGGTGTGTGATGAATGGAATTGCTACGTTTTAAGGAATACCGCCAACCCTGGATGGGTGGTGCGATGAAAACAGGTCGGTTTTCGAGTGAGGCGCGGTGGGGCCACCATAGCAGAAGAGATTCTGGGCCATTGGTTTATGTTTTGATCGAACGGCACAGAGCGCGTCCGATAGACATATATGTTAAGTACTTTTGGGACTAATGCTCAGTTCTGAGCCCTGTTCACATGGACAATAAAATTTTGGGGGCTAGGACTGAAAGAGGCCGGACCTCTCATGACTTCGAATACGTATTTGTGGCCTTTCTTATGCATTTCAGGGCAGGAAAGGTAACGGTAAGTGAAAGAATGAATTCCTCTTGCCCTGACAGGAAATTTGAAAGGTTCAAGCGGGATACTGGCCAAAAATCTTAATGGGGGCTAACATGGTCAACATCGACTCCATCTGGGGATGACACGTTCATTCCCGGATGTGTCAAGAACTTGCAGACCACCTGATCATCTTTTTGTGCAGACTCTGCCCTTCAAAACCCTTTCTCTTCGTGATTCATTATAACACTCGCATCATTCAGACAACAATCAAACAAAAATTAATATACAATATGATACAATCAGGCCACCTCGACCTGAATCAAAATTGGAAGTAGGGCTTTAGAAATTGGCCGTTTACAGGGGCATCAAGCAAGTCACCCTTTAAATTCTCCAATATGAACGTATTATTGCCTCCCAGTTCCATGATTTTAAATGGGCCGAACCAAAGTGGATCGAACTTGCCATGTTTTCCTTTTTCAGCCCTCCGGACGTCCCACCTGAGCACCAGATCACCAATCTGCAACTTTCTATCTTTAGCATGCTAATAAAAAATGTGTTTCATTTTCTCCTGATATTCTGCTAACCTTTGATTCACCTGGCTCCGTGTTTCCTCTAATTCTACCAATTGATTGATCCTCCTGATCATATCATCAGGTTCCTCCTAATTGTCTTGCATGAAACGTGCCACTAGTAAAGCCAGCTGCACAGGAAACACTGTTGCTCATCCATATACTAATTCATATGGATATTTCCCAGTTTCTCTCTTACTAGTGATTCTATTAGCCCATAGAGAAAATTTCAATTGGGAATCCCAATTTTTATGATTCTCACTTATAGTTTTCTTCAAGGCCCTCACCAAAGTTTTATTAGAAGATTCTGCCAAGCCATTCCCCTGTGGATAATAAGCTGTGGATTGATTGAGTGCAATATTATATTGTTGGCAAAAATTCACAAATTTTGTAGACTTGAAGGCCTGTGCATTATCAGTTACTATTCTAGCGGGGCAGCCAAACCTAGATATAATGTTTTCTTCCATGAACTTTATGATGACAGCGTCAGTAGCATTCCTTGCAGGTATGGATTCCACCCATTTTGTAAAATAATCTGTGGCAGTTAATATACATTTATGCTGTCCACTTGAGGGTGGGTGAATTTCACCTATAAAATCTACTCCCCATTGTTGAAATGACTCATTCACATGAACTGGAATCAGGCGCAGAGCTGCCAACTTTTGTCTTTCTGCAAAATTTTGACATTTATCACATGCTCTGACCCAAAAAAAAACATCTCCAAATAATTTTGGCCAGTAGAAACCAGCCTTCAGGATTTTATGAGCTGTAGCCCTCCAGCTATAATGTCCTCCGTAGATTCCCTCATGAAACTCCATCATTATACTCTCTACTTCATCCTCTGTAAGGCACAAGAGTAAAATGCCTGAAGGGTCCCTCCAATATAGCTGGCCATTAGAAACTATATACTTTTGTGATTTCAATCTTAAAGCCCTATATTTTGCTTTGTTACAACTTGGAGGACAGCTGAGTGTCAAGAGATATTCAACTATTTCTTTGTACCATGGACTGGTGAGATACTTCACGTGTACTTTTTGAGTAGCCATCTCCAGACCTTGCTGCTCTTTTTCTCTCTCAGACTCTTCATTTGAAATCATAGACATATTTATGCCCAGAGCTTGATAGTTTTATTTAGATAGAATTTTTGCAAGCCCCTGTCCTTTGATCAACCTGGTAGGGTGGATATCAAGATCATACTCCTGTATTCTAGCAATCCACCTTCCCATTTTTCCTTCACTGTCTCCCTGAATAAGAATGTCTTTAACAACTGTTGTAGGGACAAATGCAGTGACGTGAGACTGAAAAATATATATGAGAAAAGCTTTGAGAGATTTTACCAGGGCATAGGCTTGCTTCTCCAATATATTATATTTCAGTTCTTCATCATGGAGAACCTGACTGAAGAAGGCAATAGGCTGCTCATATCCTTCTTCATTTTTCTGCAATAACACTCCAGCTACTGTATGAGGTGATGCAAAAGAAAATATCATAAATGGTTTAGTATAATCTGGCCCAGCTAGTACATGAGCTTAGAAAGTGCCTATTTTATCCTGGTGAATGCCTCTCTAGATTCCTGGGACCATTTTACTTCATTATTCTTTTTTAGCATATCAGTTATGTGCTTAACTATCTCAGCATAGTTAGGAATAAACCTTCTCAGGAAATTGATTCAGCCTAAAAATACCTGCACTTCCTTCTTATTTCTGGGGAGAGAGATGCTATTTATAACCTCTACTCTTTTAGGGTCTATCCTTACCCCATCTTTAGTTACAATATGCCCCAAAATTTTGCCTTCCTCTAATGCATGTTGACACCTAATCCTATGGATGGGTGTGCACATTTATTTTTGTATATTATTTGTTATTAGGAAATAAGGAAGGCCAAGAGTCATTGGGAGCTGAATCCCAATAGCCTCACCTCCCATCTATAAGAGCATGTACATTCTTCAGCTAATATACATTGCAGATTTGAGGAGTTACCTCCTGGTTTGACATGGAATATACATTGCAGATTTGAGGAGTTACCTCCTGGTTTGACATGGTATCAGAGCCAGCCCCACATTTGGCATTTCTGCCCTGTGGTGTAACTCCCTACCCTTTGCTCAGTCAATTTTATTAATTGTTTTCTGCTGCTCCTAATTGCTAGACTGTTATTCTGCATTTTTTTTCCCTAAATAGCACTGACATTTGCAGGCTCTGTCAATCTGCAAACTGCAGGCTCTGCCAGTCCAGCAGTCCTGCAACTGTCTTCTGCAGATCCAAATTCAATTTTTTTTTTACGTAACGCCCTTTTGGGCCTCACTCCATTCCCTCACTTTCTCCCTACGCCCTCTCCCTACGCCTTCCCTCACTCCCTCTCTCCCTGCGCCCTCACCTCTCCCCTCACTCATCCATCTATACACGACTGTAATCTCCTCACTCAGTGCTCCTCGGCCCTCACAGTACTCCGCCCCTTCCTTACAGCTATCGCTCTGCAGACAAAACCTCCCTTACGCCATTCACTCCTTCCTACCCAACCTGCGGCCTTTTGCAAACACCCTGCTCACTCAACGCACTGCTACAACTCGTTTCATCACCTATCAACTCCTCACGAGCCCCCTCACAATAGCGCTCTTAACCCTCGGCCTTACGCCTCTCCCTTCTGCTCAAACACTCCGCCTCAATGTAAAACCACACCACGCATTCCCTTCTGCGAGCTCGCGCTCCCCATTACTCAATACCTGCGCTGGCCTTTCGGCCCTCCTAAACACTTCATTCAACGGCATATGCCTCTACCAACTGCATTCAACGGCGTCCACCCTACTCCCTCTGCGCAGTGCGCACTCATCACTCCGGCCCTTCACCTGCCTTTCGACCTCCTCACTATTTTAATACTCCGTCCACTATTTGTCATTGCATTGTATGTGTTATATGTTTTAACGCAGAGTTTGATACACGTTGAATAACACATTACAGATTTGAGTTAATGCATTGTATGTGTTATATGTTTTAATGCAGAGTTTGATACACGTTGAATAACACATTACAGATTTGAGTTAATGCATTGTATGTGTTATATGTTTTAACGCAGAGTTTGATACACGTTGAATAACACATTACAGATTTGAGTTAATGCATTGTATGTGTTATATTCACATTGCCGCTGTCACTATTCCACATTGAATACCATTTGCTCATATATACGCTGGCCATATATACTCTTTGTTCACTGTCATATGTCCCATATATTTTAAACACTGTCAATCCCCTACATATATTCCCATTGCGCCCCTCCCATTGCGCCCCTCCTTTCATAATTCCGCCCACACTCATACTTCCCATTACGCCCTTTCAATCCCTCCCATTCATAATTTCATCTTTTCATATACATTTTTTTCCCCAAATAAAAAAAA
>CM076573.1:64292924-64450093 GCA_034641835.2 Pinus albicaulis | reverse complement strand
AAACCTCTCCCTCTTGAAGAGGAACACCTAAAAGGAATTCTTCTTCTAGATATTCAATGGACAAGTACCATGACCATGACACGGACCCTTGACACCAGTATACCTCCAAGACCCTTGTCACTATCCTTACTACTCTTCTAGGCTTCTTGAGATGATCCTTCCTTTCTGCACTGTACTGCACCAGTACTAGGAAGAGTTCGTGTATAGCCCTTGTTACACAACAATTTGTCACCATCCCTGCAATTCCCCATCTCGCACAATTAGAGGGCTCATTCCGTGACCTGTGAGCAGTGACATAACTTGAAAACACTTTCATGGCATTCCCCTAAACATGTACTTTCATTGCCCTGAAGACAACTCCTTGTGAAAAACCCTAAAAACACCCCTTTTTGCATTGGCGCGGGTAGCCAGTTCATTACCCACGCCAATGGGGGAAATCCTTCAAAGAGGGTGCGCCAATTGGCGCTCTGTCCCAGAGTCGCACTCGCGCCAGCCATTTTAAGGAGTGTTTTTTAAAAATAAATGGCGGAAGTTTCGTCCTAACTGATCCAGAAACTAGTATCTAATTTGAGTTGGGAGGTTTGGCTCCGGATCTCCATGTAGAGGAAGTGGTTTGCCACCTCTCATGGAAGCTTCCTTGAGGATAGGGCCAATCCCATGATTATAGGGATCCAAACTCCCCTTCCTCCATCTATAAAAGCTTGCTCATCTCCTTTGCAAGCTAGAGTCTCCAAGTTCCCAAGAGCCATCAAAGCCTTGTGCTGCAGAGCCTTGATTCATTCCCTTAAGGCCAAATCCAAGGAAGGAGATTATTGTCGAGACATCCGAAGAGAGAGGTTTGTCCCATCCCCGACAGGCTTTTTCGAGACGTGTTCCGCTGGCAACCCTCCGAAGGAGAATTCATCGTCAAAGCTATGGTTCCATTCTTTTTTGATTGACTAATGTTAAGCGACTATTGGTTATGGTTCCACTCTTGTTGATGATTATGATGATGAGTTATGTCTTCTCTGACTGACATATAGTTGCAAATACTGGATTTTGCGCTTGCGTTTGTTTTTTTTCTTGCGTGTGCAGGTGTCCGGTCACGGAGATCGTGAGGATTGTGATCTGTCGGAGCTAAGGAACGGGAGCGCTACTCTCTCTACAAGCGACAGCGTTGGATTCTAGGTAGGCCTTCATCTCTAGTTGGTTTATTTGCAATTAGGAACCTGCACTATAGCGTGTGACGATTGTTGCTAGACCCGCTCTGGGCTAGTAGGGATCGCCTCTGTCCGCAGAGGGGATTTACCTCCACAACAAAATGGCGACTCCGCTAGGGATTTATCTTGTTGTTGTTCGTTTTATAAGCTATAGACGGAGCCTGAAGTTAGCCAGATAGCCTTCGAAACGCTCTTGCTCTGAAATTGCAAAGTAGATCAAAGCTGCTTCAGTCAATCTCTGGTTTAGTTTGTAAACTGAACACTTGGAGTATTATCTTGTCTTTTCGGTTGTTTCTCGATTCTGCTTGCTTGTTCGGCTCTTTTGGCTAGCTCTTTTTGTGATTTTGGCTTTTGGTTAGCTTAATTATCACTGGTCTGTTTGTTGGATTGTTTTTTTTATTAGCAAACTCGGCTGGCGCGCTTTTCAGCTTGACAGTCGCACCCATTGGCACAGGTTGCTTGTGTATTACCCGCGCCAATTCCTTTCTGGCGCTAGTTTCAGCCTCACAGTCACGCCAATCCTGTGAGGTACTAGGGTTTGCTCTGTTATGACCTTCCTAAGCTTGATTAGTGTGTTTGGTTTTGTTTTTTCAACTGCTTGAGTGTTCTGCAGCTTTATTTGACTGGCTGTCACCTTCGTCCTTTGGTTGTTTGCCCGTTTCCATCGATTTCACATTTTAGCCCTAGGGCATCTAGGTGCTCTTGTGTGTCGAGCCTCCCTTGGGAGTTTTTGGTTTCTATTTGTTCATTCGACCTTGTGATTGCTTCTTTACATTCGTTTGGTGGTTGTCTATCATTTCATTGCGTTGTTTGAGTGATTGTTCTCTTCTTCATTCGAATTTCGCTTTGTCTCGTTTTGGGCCTAGATTACATGGTCCATTTGGGTCTTTGGGATTCTCTTGGTTTTGAGGGACTGTTTTGTCAATTTGGAGATCTGATTGTGTGTTTACGTTGAGTGAAATTTGTGTGTTTTGCTCTTTCCTCATCATTTCTCAAATTTCTCTTTTCATTAGTTTTCATTTTGTTTAGTGCACTTTGCTATTAAACATTGAAGATATAAAAAATCTCTTTTGCTTTTGATTAGTTAGTGCAAATTAAAATCTTTTCGGTGTTATGATTAGTGACTTTGAGAGAAAATTTGTTGGTTTACATTAGCTGCATTAGAGACTTTGTTGGTTATTTTCTGATCATTTTGGTTGTGTGAAAAGCTCTCAACTCTCTCATAATTAGCTTTCATCGAATGAAATGATATACTGTGGCATATAGTGTGCATTTAGGAGATTTTGAGACATCACACTCACTAGGGCCTGAAAACTGAAACGTAATTGAAGATAAACATTAAAATTTATTCAATTTACACTAAGGCAGCATTGAAACATTAACGCAACATTTAGTGGTCTAGGCTAGAGACGTGTTCCGGCGTCTTTAAACCTAGTAGTTGTCGTTCGCCTCTTGGCTTTAGACAGCACTAGTACGGACTTGTGCTCCCCGTACCGTCGAGTATATAAAGGGAGACCCCACTAGGTTTCTATCCTTTAGGAAGCCGAGTCTGCCGCCCTATACCCGCGATACACCAGATACAGCATTCGGGGAGATTGCCTGCACGTACGTTAAGTCCTTGGTTGATTTCTCTTTCATTTTGAAACCACGGTGTATATTGCAGTTCACGGTTATTTGGTACACCCTTTTCCTAGTATTCCTGAGTAGTCATTTGATCTTTTCTGACTCTTTAAATTTGAAAGGATCACCAAGCGCTTGTCCTTTCACGCTTGCTTCAAAACTGAAAGAGATAGAGTCACCTTTCATCCGTTTCTCGACTCTTAAAACATGAAACGGTGAAGTTTCTAAGTTTCAAAGTGGTAAAATAAATCACCCGCGATCACACGCCCTGTTAGATTTTGCTTGTTGGCTGTTTGATTGTGTGTCTTGACTCGTTTTCAGCCCGTGTGTGTTGTGCTTGATCTTTTGTCATTGTTGTCACAGTGGCGAAACCTTCTATTTCATCTACTAGTAGTCCATATATGGATGATTCATTAGAGGCTTCTCATTCCTCTGCTGAATCCCAGCAGCCCATCGTTTCCGAGTTTCCCGACGGGGGACCGGTTCTGTCTAAGCAGCCCTTTGGAGGACCAGTTGAGTTCAATTGACCCTTTTTCGACCCTTGGTTTGGATTGGGAGTAGGGGAAGATTTCCCTCCTCTTACATCGGGTTCGCCTTTTATAGTTGCTGTTATTCCTCCTAGTCCTCGCCGTCTGTTACGAGATCTAGCAGCAGGTTCAAATATGAGTGATTCTCCTAGTGAGGAAATCCCCACGTCTGGTGAAGATTACCAGTTATTCCCTCGACAGTTATTTCCAGAAGGCAACCCTGAACCATCTGTTATGTCATCACCCGGTCCCTCATTACCAGCCGGGTATAAATCCTTGGGTCAGATTATTACCGCCGCTGCCTCTATGGGGGTATCAGCTCTTTCTACGAGGCCGGTTGTTCCTTCATTGGGGATGTCTCCACGGACACCTGTTACGTCATCCTCTCAGGTCACTTCTGTACCCTCCATGCCCACTGTTTGTGTGGTCGCATCTGCACCCGCCGTTACTACCCAGTCCGTAAGGACCACATCGCTTCCCGAAGACATCTATATAGCGTTTGATATGCCGGAGAACATCTCTTCGGAGGAGTATCGATTGTCCCTCCAACAATCGAACCCCGAGGTCGGACATTCCTCTCAAGATCCCAACCGCTCGTACTTTTCGCATTATGCGCAGGATGGTACACCCGTGTACGTTTTTCCATATCACTACGATAAGCATGGGAACCCTTTACGTTTACCTGCTCCTGAGGCTCAACTTCATGCTCAGGTTTTACCGTATAACCAGGCTGGACAACCCTACAACCCGCAAGGACAACCTTTTCAAGGCCAACATTCGGGCCAGCCTGGATATCCTTATGACCCGCAGGGACAACCCATACAAGGCTACCCTTCGGGCCAGCAAGGGCCATTATACGGTCCGCAAGGACAGTATTACAACCCTTCCGGTCAACTCGTGCAGCCTCTTCCTGGAGTCCCACCTGGGCAACCTCATGGACTCACAGGACAACTGGGGTACCAACCGGGACCGGTATATGGTCCTGGGGGGCAAGTCCAACCTTCTCAACCGCTGCAACCGCAGTATCCTCTTGGTCCCAACGTTGCACATCAACCAGGACCATCTTATGGTCCTATTACGGGTCAAACTGGTTATCAGCAACCACCTGGATCCATTCCGCTACCAGGCCAACCGGCCCATCCGGCACAACCTGGTATCTCGCCACCAGGCCAACCGGCCAATCCGGCACAACCTGGTGCTCCTCAACAGCCAGGACAAGCTGCACAACTGGCACAACCTGTTTATCCGGGTCAACCTATTCAACCAGGCCAACCGGCCAATCCGGCACAACCTGGTGCTCCTCAACAGCCAGGATAAGCTGCACAACTGGCACAACCTCTTTATCCGGGTCAACCTATTCAACTAGGCCAACCGGCCAATCCGGCACAACCTGGTACTCCTCAACAGCCAGGACAAGCTGCACAACTGGCACAACATGTTTATCCGGGTCAACCTATTCAACCAGGGCAGCCCGCTCAGCCAGGTCAACCTGTTCAGTCAGGCCAGCCTGCACATCCTGTCTACCCTGCCCAACAGCCGACTTATTCAATGTCGCAGCCAAATCAACCGCTGCACCCTAATTATCAAGCTCAGCAGGGTCCCACTTATTAGCAGCCCACTCGACCTCAAGGCAGTTACTATTCTTATGGTCAGTATCGACCGAATTAAAGCTAGCCCCAAGGTTCTAACTATTACTCTCAACAACCCGGCTACACCTATACCGAATTATAGCTAGCCCCAAGGTTCTAACTATTACTCTCAACAACCCGGCTACACCTATGCTCAGCAGCCAAATCCACATGTTGCTCACACGGGGCCAACATATAATCAAGGTCCATACTCTGGTTATCAAGCCCCGTACGCTGGTTACCAGCAACTGAATCAGGCTGGTTATACGACCTATACCCCCTGCGGTCAGAATCCTGCTGGACAGAACCCCTAGGGGCAAGGATATTCTCAACCAGCGTGGAGTACAGGTACTGGTCCTTATCCAGGGCCAGGTATGCCGTCCAATCCGCCATTGTCGTTCCTGGCTACCTTGGAATTACCGGATGTTTCGAAATTAACTAATGATCCAATTCTGCACAATACTTATTGGCCTCCGGTTCCTACCAAGGTACCCGGTGATTGCCCCAAGTTTGAGAGTAAAGCTGGGGAGGACCCCCAAGCTCATGTGATGGCTTACCATCTTTGGTGTTCGTCCAACTCTTGGGTGGATGATTCAATTCGTCTACGCCTCTTCCAGCGCACTTTGACTGGTGCTGCCGCTAAGTGGTATATTGAATTATCCCGTGGCATCTTTCAAGATTTCAATACGTTAGCCATGGCTTTTCTGACTCACTTTCAGTTACCGGTTCGCTACGAAGCCGGGACGCACCTCCTGACTTCTTTGAAGCAGGACAAAGCCACCCACATTTCTGATCACATTCATGAGTGGCGACGTCATCGTAGACTGATCAAGTTCCATATACCTGATCATATACTAACTCATTGGTTCACCACCTCCTTCGTTAACAAAATCGCCCAAGATATTGCTATGGGAGCGTGTGTGACTGAAGAACAAGCCATAGCGCGTGCCCAATATCTGGATCTGGTATACTCTCAGTCCGGCACGCTTTATGATATTTTGCCTAATGCTCCACGGTCTGGAACCTCTAAAGCTCCACCTACCCCGGCGGTGGATGGTGTTATTGGTCCCGTGTCTCAGAATTCGAAGAAATCTTCAAATGGGAAGCAGAAGTCCAACTCATCCCATAATTCTGCTCCTCCCGATTCTGGCAAAACTACGGAGGTTAACGCCGTTCAGGCTAATCCTACGGAAAAAGCCTCCAAAGGAAAGAAGAAGGGCAAAGGTAAATCCAAATCCGACGCTCCAAAGCCAGAGTCCAAACCTTGTACCGAGGACGGTTCCCAACGTAAATCGAAGTACCCCTGCGTCATTTGTGAAGGAGATCATTATACAAAAGATTGTTCGCGACGATCTGAGGTTAGTCAACTTCTAAAAGGCTCCAAAGGGACTCCGGCAGTTCTTAAAGAACCGTTCCCGTCTCAGCAGACCCAGATGGTTGAACAGCCTTCACCATCTGCACCATTTGGGTCAGGTCTTTATGATGAATGGTGTTGCACCTATCTCTATTGCTATGCGTTCGAAGGATTACAACGAATCGCGTCAGGCACCTGGGAAGGCAGTTGTGGACAGTCCACCTCCCCCACCTGTCTCCGGTTCATTGGAGATTGAGAAGCCTACTGCTGAACCTGTTGTGAGGCCACCTTCTAAAGGTGTTCTACGAAGATCTTTCTATAATCCGAATGCCCGTGCCGCTCAGCACTACAGTATTGTTGAAGATCTGGCACAGGCGCCTTCTGCCATGTCTGCATTGGAAGTTCTTCAAAGTTGCCCGTCACAACGGAAAGCTTTGTTGTCTGCAATCGGTGGGGTCGATCCCACTGATTCTAATCTTCTCACCTTCCACTTAGAGAACTTTACCCCCCGACTTCCACATCAGATCGCTCTTGTTATTCAAGTCGGGATCAACGGTCTTAACATCCATAGGGCCGTTGTGGATGAAGGTGCTTCTACCTGTGTCATGTCGTCCGCTTGCTGGAAGGCCATTGGCTCTCCGGCCCTTTCATCGTCTCCTAATTCCCTAGAGGCATTCGATGGTCAGGAATCAAAACCCTTGGGTGTTCTCAAGAGTTTAGCGATTACCTTACAGGGGAAGACAGTCAACGTAGAAGTAGAAGTAGTTGACGCCAAGCTTAACTACAATATACTTCTCGGCCGCAGTTGGACTCACGCCATGTTATGCGTGCCGTCCACCCTCTTTCGACTTCTTAAGTTCCCTCACGAGGGCAAAATCGTTACTGTGGATCAGTTGTCTTTCTTCACCTCTACCTTTGAGAACAACGTTCCTTACGTGGATCAGATTCCAAATCCCCCTGACAGTGTAGGACCCGGTCTCTTCAAGGACCCCGTCCTCATGGGTATCTTTCCCGCACCACCACCGCACACCGCTCAAGTTAATATGATCTCTAGGTCTGACGACCCATGGCTCATCCCTACGCCTGAGCAGGTGACTGAGTTTGGAGAATCGATGCCCTTAACTCCGATAGAGATTAACTACTGTGAAATCGTCGCCGCATCTGATCCTCCCCCTCCTCAGCATGCTCCTTCGAGCATGGCTTTAGACATCTATTCTCAATCCCCCTGGCTCGGCGAGGCCGACTCGCCTGATCCTTTTAAAGAGATTTTCCCTTCTGATGAAGCCATTGTTGAAACAATGTCTCTTGAGGAGCTACCTTGGAGAGATGGACATCATCGTTCCTCATTCATGCCTCGCTTGGAGGAAATGTCAGATTGTCTAGAGCGTTTTGCATCTAAGGTTCCCACTCCACCTCTCCAGACGCCCATATTGACACATGAGGTGCTTTCAGAGGGAAACCTGAGCAACATTACTGAAACCGTTCCAATCGACATCTCCGTTAAACCGGGGATAGTTGAGAACATACACGTGGGAGTGACTTGTTCTCTTGATGAGATACAAGTTTATACTGATCTTTTTCGAGAATTCAAAGACGTGTTCGCCTGGTCCTATGAGGAAATGCCCGAAATTGATCCCAGCATAGTAGTGCACGAGATTCCTACCTATCCTGGTGGGAAACCCATGTGCCAACACCTACGCATGGTGTACCCTCGCAAAGCCACTGCCATTAAAGCAGAAGTTGAAAAAATTCTGAACGCGGGCTTCATTTACCCAATTCCCCTCACAGAATGGGTCTCCAACATTGTCCCTGTAGATAAGAAACAGGGTACTATAAGAGTTTGTGTTGATTACCGAGATATTAATCGGGCCTGTCCAAAGGACAATTACCCCACTCCTTTCATAGATCAAATCATTGACGAATGTGCCGGGAGTGAGATTTATTCCATGATGGACAACTTTTCTGGGTATAATCAGATAAATATTCTATCCGCTGATCAACACAAGACTGCATTCATCTGTCCGTGGGGTACTTTTGCTTATAAAAAGCTCCCGTTCGACTTGAAGAACGCTGGAGCCACTTTCCAGCGTGCGATGTCTTACGCGTTCCACGACATACGCCATATCGTTCAGCCTTATCTGGACGATTTGCCAGCTCACTCAACTCGGCGAGAGGACCACCCAGAACACCTCCGCCAAATTTTCCTTCGCTGTCGACGCTATAATATCCAGCTCAATCCTCATAAATGCGTCTTTTGCGTGGATTATGGCCGTCTTTTGGGGTTCATAGTCTCCAAGGACGGGATTCGCCTCGATCCCCTAAAGGTCGAGGCCATTGTTAATCTCCCATCACCCTCTTCGTTATATCAATTGCAGAGTCTGCAGGGAAAAGCTAACTTCCTATGATGCTTTATACCGAACTACGCGGATGTGGCCAAAGGATTCACGCGTCTTTTAAAGCAGAACGTTCACTTTCATTGGGACGACATTTCCCAACAATCCTTTGAGAAGCTTAAAACATTACTGGTTAATGCTCTGTTTCTTCGGCCTCCAAACTATCACCGTGATTTCACTCTATACTTGGTTGCTGCTTTTAGCACCATAGCTATGGTTCTAGTGCAGGATGACGATGATGGCAACGAACATGTTGTTTACTATCTATCATGAAATCTTCTCGACACGGAAACGCGTTACGCTCACGTCGAGAAGCTAGCTTTAGCGGCTGTACAAGCTGTGCAACGTTTCCACCACTACATCCTGCTGCGTACCGTAACCGTGGTTTTAGATTGCAACCCCATGACATATATTCTTTCTCGACAATTACTGGGGGGAAAATACTCCAAATGGATCGTTATCCTTCAGGAGTTCGACCTAGAGTTTACTACTGCTAAGTCGACCAAATCACTGGTTTTTGCGGATCTCATTTGCTCCCTCCCGACAGACTCCCCCCCATCTCATTTTAAAGAACATATTCCAGACGAAACCATCTTCCTTATCAGCACCCGTGACCCATGGTATGGCGATATTATTCTATATCTTCAAATGTCAACTTTCCGCTCTGAGTTGACTAAAGATGCCCGACGTCGAATTCGACATCAGTCTCAACCCTACCGCATTGTAGGAGATACATTATACCGGGTTGGAGTAGATTCGGTGCTCCGTCGATGTTTGACTTTGGAAGAGGCCGAAAGAGTCTTAAATGACTGTCACAGTGGCGCCTGTGGCGGTCACATGTCTGGATATGCCACCGCCCAGAATATTATGCGTGCGGGTTACTTCTGACCGTCAATCTTCAAAGACTGTATTGTTGCAGTCCGTAAATGTCACGCGTGCCAGGTTTTTTAGCGCAAGATGCGTGCGCCACCCCTCCCTCTGCATCCTGTCATTACTGTCGGACCTTTCGCAAGATGGGGCGTAGATTTCATGACGTGTAACCCATTCGGCCGGGGGGCATGCATATATAATCGTCGCTGTCGACTACTTTACTAAGTGGGCCGAAGCGATGCCTACACTAGCCGCCGATGGTAAGACAACTGCCCAATTTATCTTCAACCACATTATTGCACGTTTCGGGGTCCCTCAGGCCATTGTTACCGATCATGGTACTCACTTTCGAGATTACATGATGGCCGAGCTGACATCAAGATTGGGCTTACGACACAATAGCTCGACGCCATATTACCCCCAGGAAAATGGCCAGGTTGAGGCTGTGAACAAAGTTTTGGTCACAATGCTTCAACGAACAGTTGGAATTCATAAGTCCAATTGGCACCTCCAATTGTTCTCAGCTCTATGGGCATACCGGACGTCAGCAAAGAGTGCAACCGGATTCACACCATTCCAATTGGTGTATGGTCTGGAAGCAACTCTTCCGGTTGAGTGCGAAATTCCTTCCTTAAAGCTAGCTGTGGAACTTTTGCCCGATACTTCTCCTGAAGAAGAGCATCTCTTGTATTTGGAATGGTTGGATGAAACCCGTCGATTGGCTGCTTTAATCATTGAAGCACATAAAAAGCGGGTCAAAGCACACTTTGATCAATCTGTCTCTCCACGTTCCTTTGTCGAAGGGGACCTTGTCCTCCTATACGACCAAGCGCACGAAAAACTCGGGGCAGGAAAGCTCCAACCCATGTGGCATGGCCCCTACATAGTAAAATGAGTATTGAAGAATGGGGCTTATGAGCTCATTGATTATGAAGGACTTCCATTGGCGCAACCTAGAAATGGGATGTACCTTAAGAAATACTACACATGAAGTTATTTTTAGTGTGGTGTGTGTACATAGGTATGTATATTCATTTACGTGCATGTGTGGTGTGGTGTACGATGTAAGCGCCTTTATGTTGATCGGGTCTTCCTGATTGTGCAGATGTCCATTACTCCATTTGTGGGTTTCACGGATGGTGCCTCCCGCAATACCAGGAATCTGTCTTCGGCAGCCTGGGTAATCTATGATCCTGCTGGTGAGTTGGTTAACCTGCAAGGTGTATGTCTGGGTCCTGTTACAAATAATATCGCAGAATATAGTGTTGTATTGGAATTATTAACCGAGGTTGTGGACCTCGGCATTCGTGAATTACTTGTGTATCTAGACTCACAACTTGTAGTATTACAGCATAACGAGCATTATTCAGTAAGAAATCCATCCATTTTACGTCTGTATTTGCGTATTCGTCTACTAGAGATAAATTTTGACTATATTACATATCAACACATACCCAGACATATGAATACATTAACAGATGCAGTAGCTAATTTGGTTTTAGATAGACATTTGCGTAATTTATAAACAAAACATCATCACATGTAGAAAGATCCATCCATAAATAGGTATGTATATATATGTGTGTCGAAATGTTTACATAGTGTGCATCACATAAAACCCAAAAATATACATGTTCGTCTTAATACATTCGGAGACGACATGTCTCTCAAAATATGCATGAAAGAAGCCCTAGGTGTCTAATCCGCATGGTGCTCGTGGTAACATGCTACCGTGCGCACTAAGCGTCTCAGTAGTCGGTGGAGGCAATTAGGCACTCCCACCGTATGTCTCTGATACGCCATCGGGACATCTGCCAGCCGGGCGTAGTCTAGAATCCCTCGGGCAATCCCCTCAAGGTTCTGGATCAACTCTCCTCCCTCAGCACCCTCCGCTTGAGGGTCAGTTGCGGGATGAGTTCTCCATGCAATGGGAGACATACCGACAGGTCTCTCTGGGCCGACATCTGCATATATATAAAACTGGTGTTAAAACGGACATGTATTACCCAAAAAATCATAAAACATAAAAATAAAAAAGAGAGGTCATACCCAACTCCTCGTCCCAGTCATCCCCCTTCAGAAGTGGGAGATCTGGGTCTCCAGTGAAATCGGTCCCGGCATAGGGCCAATCCTCGACCACGATCAACTGATGCCGTAACCATCCAAAAAACTTCGGCCTCCAGGACATCTATTGGCCTCCTCCTGACCTGGGCATAAGTGCTGCCCAGCGAGCCATCCTTGGCTCTCTTGGTATCTGCTCAGCAACTATGGCCCCTTGGCCCTGAAAGATAGGTAGTCGTTCCAGGATGAACGATACCAAAATGGAACCGTAGCCAAACTGCTTCAGTTTGACTTGCTTGCACCTTGTAAGCTACCTTTTGATATTTGTTGTCACTGCAGTAGCCCAATCAAACAGTGTTGGACTCATACACTCAGCGGCTAGCAGGAGTTGGGCCTTGGTTGCCTCGTGTGGAGCTTGCGATCCCGCAGCTCGTGTGATGGTGTGTACCACTACTCTCAGTGCTAGATCCTGGATAGTGTGGATGTCCACTTTCCCGCTTCCTGATCTGGTTCGTGCCCTTGGGCACACCCTCGCCATTAGCTACTCCATATTTTCCCCAGATGGTCTGATGCCTGTCATGATGGGCACCGGACCTCTGCGCGACAATCCAGTTATGAAATATACGTCGGAAACCTCCAGTTCCAGCACTTGGTCCCGAAGTTTAAAAACTTCCTCATTTTCGTCCCATATACTGACCAAGTATTGTAGTAGCTCTGGCTGAGCTTGTAAATAGGGTGTGAGGAAGAATTTCTTAAGTCCACAGTTCTTAAGTGCAGTCATGCAGGCTTCATTCTCCATAGCCATTTCATCCTCCTCTCCATGTTCCCTTTCCTTCCATTCGATAACCATTTTTTCCTTTACATCTGCATCAACACAATAAAAAATACATTGTTAGATCTCTGGAACATTTGAAAATCCACATAGATAGCTCACATTTTCAAAATTTTGAGCGGAAAATTGTGTTGTGCCATTGGCGCGACCTCTTTGTGAGGAAATGTCCATTGGCGCGGGTCCGTGCCCGATACCCGCGCTAATGGAGCGAGCCCTAAAATTCAAAATGGTTCGCCCAGAAGTCTAATACATAATAAAAACATATAAAAAAATGGATTGGAATGGAGCTTAAGGGAACGTCTATTACCTGGAACAAACGCAGAACTGGATAATGTCCCGGATCAGTCGTATTCGCCGTTAGAAGTTTCCGCACAAATGGACCACTGCTGCTCTCCAAATGAGGTAAATAGTAAAAGTAATTTTGGTTTTTACCATTTGAGACTTATTTATAACTTTTTGAAATCTAATTAGGTTTTAAAAAGTCATTTTTATTAATATTTTAATGTATTTTGTCAAAAATGGATTTTACACTTGCCTTATGTGCAGCAACAGGTTTTCACGCAACTTAAACGGTGACACGAGTTGTATTTTATATTTTTTCGGACTCGGTAAATACACGAAAAAGTCATTTCAAAGTCATCTTTCAGCTCTTTTCTGACTCTCTAAACATGAAAAGATCGCCAAGGCCCTTGTTGTTTCGATCTCGTTAAAGTGGACCCGAAACGACATCTACCCAGTATACGTTTACCCCTTTTTCAGGCTAGGATAGATTATTTACGAAAAAGGAATACCCTAGACTATTGCGACTAGGAGGTTTTCTCGAACATAGTTTTCTACCTTTTTGGATCTGAGGAACTATTTACGAAAAGGGACCGTTGGAGTTTACTTTTCCGTTGTCTTTTCAAACTCTCTAAACATGAAAATACGTCGAGTTATCGCTTTGTCAGACTCGTTAAAATCTGATGACATTGGATTCAGTCGTAATGAGGTTATTCGAGTCGCTCCTTCCTAGGGCTCGTTAAATGTACTAGGATGGATTCGTCCGAAGGACGAACTTATATTACAAGCATATGCTATCCCCTTCAAGCTTGTTATCAAAATAATTGGGGTACTCGCTAGAAATGGTGGGGGAAAATGGAACCAGAATCATTGTCGTGTCGGCAGCATGTCGCTCTTGAACATGGCACTCGTCTGCATTCGTGTCGGGTTGGGGACATCTCATCTCGTTTTTCACTTGCCTCTGTGGGTTTGGGTGATCCTTTTTGACCTCTCATCTGCTCTTTGCCTCGTCGCCATGACCTCTGATCCGTTGATGTCAAATAATGCCAAACTCATTGTCGTGCCGCCACATGTTCAAGAGAAGTTGACCTCTACAAATATCAACCTTCCTCTTATTCTCTTCTGATCCTGATTCACAAAGAAATTATGTTCCTCTGTCTCACGTCGATGATGTGGGAAACACTATGGCCCACCTTCGATCAAGGTCATTTCCTGTCGACTTCAGCTCATTATCCAGGAAGCTGGTCTAGAGACTCTCTTCTGGTACCTTGGAGCCTGCATGCCTCAATGGCAGGTTCTTCTCATTCGACGTGAGGTTTTCATCATTGGCCTCCGATCGAGTGATTCTGCGGGTGTTTGACGTCAGCTCATTGTTCACATACCGTAGATTGTACCTGTAGTACCTTGAGGACCATTGGCATTAATGGTGGTACCTCTCGCGTCTGTTAACAACTTTCATCATTGGCTGGTAATCAGGCGATGTTCTTGCATGTTCGACTTCAGCTCACATATTCGCATGCTTGAACTTGTACTTTGTTCGGATCGAGATGGAGCGCAAGACCCTGGATTCCTATCTGTTATAATCCAGGCTGCAATATTGTGGATTAATATGATTAGTTACATGACTCACTGATTGGATGGCTGCGACCATACCTGAGTCTATTTTTCGATCCTCACTGGATGGCTGCATCCATGCCTTGGATCTGGATTATTACATACTTTGTTATGGATGGATGCGCCCATACCACGTATATATCATGTATTTGAGACATCAGTTGTACTTCTCTACGCAGGTTTTCCGACGACGGTGTTTTCAGTTGGACACGTTCTCGTAAAGCATTTCACCCCTCTCTCTCTCTCGGGCCTCATGCTTTAGGGGGCATCTGTTACACAACAATTTGTCACTGTCCCTCGATTCCCATCATACATATTGGAGGGCTTATTAAGTGACCGTGACGAGTGACATAACTTGAAAAGCACTTTCATGGCATTCCCCACAAACATGTACTTTCATTGCCCTAGAAGACAACTCCTTGTGAAAAACCCCTAAAAACACCCCTTTTGCATTGGCGCGGGCAACCGGTTCATGCCGCGCCCGATGGGGAAATCCTTGAAAGAGAGCGTAATTGGGGCGTCTTTCCCTGATCGCACTCGCGCATTACCATTTAAGGAGTGTTTTTAAAAATAAATGGCGGAAGTTTCGTCCCCTAAGCGATCCCGAGCGGTATACGAATTTGAGTTGGGAGGTTTAGCTACGGATTTCCATAGAGAGGAAGTGGTTTGCCACCTCTCATGGAAGCTTCCTTGATGATAGGGCCAATCCCATAATTATAGGGATTCCAACTCCCCTTCCTCCATCTATAAAAGCTTGCTCATCTCCTTTGCAAGCTAGTTCCCAAGAGCTTTCACATCCTTATGCTGCAAGAGCCTTCTTGATTCCCTTAAGGCAAAATCCAAGCAAGGAGACTATTGTCAAGTATCCGGAGAGAGAGGCTTGTCCCATCCTTGACAGGCTTTATCGAGACATGTTTTGCTGACGACCCGCCAAAGGAGAGTGTTGCGTCGAAGCTATGGTTGTATTCTTCTTTTGACTCATTAATGATAAGTGACTATTGGTTATGGTTCCACTCTTATTCTTGATTATGTTCATGAGTTATGTCCTCTTCGACTGACATATAGTTGTATATACTGGATTTTATGCTTGCGTTTGTGTTGTTTCTTGCATGTGCAGGTGTCCGATCACGGAGATCGTGAGGATTGTGATCTGCCAGGGCAAAGGAATGGGAGCACCACCTCTTCTACAAACGACAACGTTGGATTCCAGGTAAGCCTTCATCGCAAGTTGGTTTATTTGCAATTAGGAACCTACACTATAGCATGTGACGATTATTGATATACCCGATCTGGGCTAGTAGCGATCGCCTCTGTTCGCAGAGGGGAATTACCTCCACAACACTTACAGAGCTGGCTTGTTCATTTTTACACCGGATAGCTGCAAGACCTAAAATTCTTCCATATACAGACATGATTAAATGGGTGCTAGATAGTACTGATATTACAGACAGACAGTTCAAGACTCAGGGGCAAGAACTCATCAGTTCATTTACTCCAGAAGATTTGAGGCTTATGTATAATTTTCTGAAGCCACAGGCAACCTACAACAAAAATTTTATAGAAAATTTTGCCAAATAAAATGAAAACTTGGCAGAATGCACCAAGGAGTGGTCCAGAAGAGACGAACCATTGAAGAAAGATAAACACAGTATGTACAGTACTGGTTCTCTCACTTCTCCATATTGCTTTGTTGCTGCTATGCTCTGTAGGCTTTTTGGAAAGCCTGACATTAATAATTTTTCATCTGAATGGCTTCCATTATTGAATGCTGTTGTTAATGCTACTATTGTGGATTGGGCTAAGATATTGTCTGATAACTTAGCCACGGATATTTTTAATTATCGGTCTAAACAGACTGTCTCTCAGAGGATTTATCCTCCCTTTTACTTATATGCCTATGTGATGGATTCAATCTGCTATGTTTCTAAGTTTCCTTTAATGGGTTGGCAATGGAAAATTCAGGATCCCTTACCCATTCATGTTTATCATAAAGAATTGTGGGATTCAAAGTTCATTCCTCATTTTTACAAGATTTTCCATGGCATAATGTTACCCCTGTACAGAATGTTGTATAATAAGGATGCTCCAATGTTTTCCCCTGAAGCAAAATTAGACATTCTCCCTGTCGCAAGATGGTTTGGTGAAGAATTGTTTACCTATGTTAAGGTTTTTTGAAGTTTTGCTTCTCCTCATGTTTTACCCTTGTATGTTCCGGATAAACTACTGGCCCGAGAAATTGCGTATCAAACCTGCGGAGAGGGAGGTTTGACAAAATAATTAAAGGATAAAAAGAAAGCCATCTGGCCACAATTTCCTGTGGCCTACAGATCATTTTCATTATTTGATGTTGGTCATGCATTTAAAGAAGTAAACAATATTACATGTTTACAATTGTTCAAGTTTTCAAGAAGGCTATTCGACCCGTATGTTGTTGTTAAGAATTTCACCACTGTAGTCAAGGTAAGAGTATTTTCTAGAGAATAGGATCTTTTTGATGATGTGTTCCAAGAAAAATGCACATTTAAAGAGATTCCATATTCAGCTCAAACACGTTTTTCTCCAGAAGAGTTCCAAGAATTTAAGATGTACAGAGAAAGGAGGTTGACCACTATTCCTTTGGATAATTTGCGCTTGGAACCCTTAAGGGAACCAACTCCTAGTGTCAGTCTCAGTGGCAGTTCAGATACAGAAAATTCTAAGTCAAAGTCCGGAAAAGAAACTTTTGAATGTTCTAAAAAGTCTGATAATGACCAAGATAAAAGTGAAGGGTCAGTAAAGGATACTGCCCAATCAAAAGAACTCTCACAGCAACAGATTTCAACCACTCTGCAGTTAAATCTTCCCCCTCTCATTGTACAGCAACCATCCGTCAGAACTGAATTGGATAAGAAATGGGAAACATTTAATGATTTGATTAATGTTGAAGGATAGAACACACAGACTCTTGTAAGTAATGTACAGACATCAAAAGGTTTAGTTACAGGAATAAGTGGCAATGTCACAGAAACAGAACATATACCCACTACCCCCTCTTCTGAGCTTGTACTTAAAATAGAGGAAATTACCCCTCTGTATATATTCTATAGTCCACAACATAAAGCAGTAGTAAGAAAACAAAGGAAGAAAAGGAAATTAGAAAGTGTAATATCTCATGATGCAGAACAATTGGATGTTTTATGGCAAGATCCTACCACTAATCCAACTGAAAATCTTGCTAAATTATCTCAGATTATAGGAGCATATGCCTCTACAGCTATTGATAAAGAATCTGAAGTACAACAATTACTGAATGAAAAAGAAGATCAAATACACGTTCTGCAACAACAATTACAACAATTCATGCTAACAGTGAAGCACAAAAACAACTTGAAAAATTACAACAGGAGTTTAAACAAATGAAAGTTGGATATCAGAAAATTTTAGCTGAAAAAGAGAAACAACTACGGGTTATGCAAGAGATACACAAAGATGATCCCAAGCTCACAGAATTTATTACGGAGTCTATTTCCTTAAATAATCAACTACTGCAGCAACAGAATATATTATGCCAAAAAATTTCACAGTGGAACTCTTTTTGTCAAGAAAGTGATAAAATCACTAATCATGTCATAAAATTACGACATCATTATGATTTAACTAATGAAAGAGTTATTGACTATTTGACTTGGCAAAAGACAGAGGAGGGAAAAAGGGCAGGAGCACCAATCATCAATGACATTCATAAAGAAATGCTCTTCAATAATTGGGATGCACAGATCAAAATTGCAGAACAAGCAGTGGACGAAGCAGCTACATCAGCAAGCAATATTACTGATTGTATAAATGAAAGTTTGCACAAGGTTAATTTGATTTCAGAAACTATTCCAGGATACCTACCACAATCACAGCAACTGCAGACAGAATGGAAGTAGAAAGCTGAAGAAAAAGCAGAATCGATTAAAGGATTGACAAAGTTAAATTGGTATTCTTACTGGGCATTTCTGGTAAAACCACACAGTCAATGCAGCGCTTTCAATTGCATCATCAATTCTGCCAAGAAGATGGTGCCAGCACTCGCCGATTCTGTTTTCTCAGGATAGTTAAAATCTGAAGTCGGCCAGCCTCCTCTTCTCAAATCAATGTTGAATGCTTGCAAATTCAAAGATCAGATTCATAAGTAGTTAGTTGATAGTTTTAAATTTTAGATTTGGTATTAGTTTTACTTTATTTTTGCCTAGAAAAAGGACGGTCATTTAAAACCGTATCCTACATTTTTGTAATAATTTATTTTTAGATTTAGTTAGTAGTATTTAAACCCTTCTCATGCATTTAGAGAAGGGTCCTGAAATTTGTCAAAAACTTGTCCTCGGAACATGCACTTTTGCACCCTCAGAGGAGGTTTTGATAAATGAATGGAACAGGATTTATTGATATATACATTTAATATCTACTATTGATGTTTCACTTTTGTACTCTTAGTGGATGTTGGCTTAAGAAGAGATAAGTCATTATTGCTTGAAGCTCATGAGTAGAACTAGTTATAAATGGTACTTTTATCTATTAACTATTTCTGCCTCTGTGTTAAAGTGATATTTATGTTCAGTTATTTATATATTGATGTTTGAATGCTTGAGTTATCATTTGGCACTTTTGTACGGTGATAGCCATTTATTTATGCTTAATGTATGAATAGCTTATTATGCGATATGTTTTTCACAACAGTTTCATCTAACTTTTTATATGAAGTGGTTTATCTTTATTGAATTCTTTTCTTATAACAGTTGAATGATATTTATTATCAATTGTTATTTGAAATCATTTTAAATCGCATAAATAGAAAGATTACATCTCGGGTTAATTTAGAATTAGATATTTTTGTTTAAATTAGAATACAATTTGCATATGATTATATTAGAAATAGAATAAAAAAATTTAATTTAGGAACTTTAGAAAAGAAATATCAATTCTCAACACACACACACATATTGGGAAACTGGTCCCATTATCCCCAGTCAGACCCACTACACCTAATGGAAAAGGAGCTGCTAACCAAGGTCCGGACCAGGTGGGTATCCCCCTTGTTGTAAGACCCGATTTTTGGGGCTTCAACACTTCACTAAACCTTTACCTCGTGAAGCATTTGAATATTTTCGTCAGAAGCTTGGGATTCTCCCAATTTCTCATTATATTACAAGTCTACAAGACGATTGTGTGTCAGGGGGAGTGGAAGTGTGTACAGGTCCGCAGGATGGTTGTGTTTCAAGGGGAGTTACCCTTTGCCATTGATGTCAAAGGGGGAGAGAATGTTGTAGGAAGAGGTTTCATGATCGGAGGGTGAGTACTTGTGTTTCCATCAATGCCAAAGGGGGAGATTGTTGATCAGCGGTTGTCATCGATGTCAACCCAAGCAACACCAGGGGCTAACCCAATATTGCATGGGAATCTTGACCTTACTATATTCTGGTTCAAGAATGCTTTTCGTGGTTTATAATTTTTGAGATGTTTCCGTTGATATATGGCACGCCACGTAATTATTCACGGTTCGAGAGATATTCATGTTTGAAGTTTATACCCCCAGTTAGTGGGCTAAAACCCCATAGGGTTGTGGCATGAGTCATTGAAAAGTCATAATTAATATTTTTTAAGCTTCTAAAATCCCTCCCACATTCACTTGTTGAAGCCCCTCTCAACCTAAGAATTTATATAAATTGTGATCCTCATTTCCTCCTTATGCAAGGGATTTCGCCATCTGAAATAGGTCATCGTGGAATTTCCACTCTAAATTTTTTTCTATGAAGGTTCCGAAGCTAAAATTTTTATGAGGCGAAGCCAAAATCCTAAGGAAGCTACTGTGAAAATTTCATATCAAGGTGCGCAATATTTGCGGAGATATGATCTATGGATGTTAGTGTTTTTGCAGGCTCTTGGAATTCATCTCAAAGAAGTGACCTTGGTAAAATCGTCATAACTCTCTCTGAGTATCGAATTGGAATTCTGTAAAAAGCGGAAGATAGTGCACAGACTGTAATTTTCTCTCTATCAATTTTATATCCAAATGAAGAAATAATTACACGTGGCATGCCATACCTATGGCATTGGAAAGACAACTCAGAGGAATACTATAGGACCGAAAATCAGATATTGGGGATCTGAAATAACAGAGATACACCAAATTCAATTTTGAGCTCCTAGAAGGCAAAGAAAAAGCTAGATCATGTGTTGTCAAGGGCTGCAAAGGACCAGACTTTCTAGGTAAGCAAAGCAAAGCAAGGTGCAGAAGAGGGTAGCATGACAAGAGTAGCAACCACGGTGTATAACAACAGCAAGAAGTTCATCACATGAAGTCTTCAAGTGCCCAGCACTGCATACAATCATTGTAAAGGCATCATTGTACTAATTCATTGTAAATACATTATTGTACAAATTGTACTAGTGTCTATCTACCAAGAGTTGAAGAGGTAGTGTCGAGTGGTCTAGGATCATCATTAGGTGATTGTGTGAAAGTTGGGGTTATGGTCTAGTGTATCTTCTTCTTCTACATCATTCTATATCATTGTAAAGTGGACCATTTTCCCTGGTACGGGAGTCCATTCTTCTTTTATTCTTCTATAGGGTGGTAGGATGGTGCTAGGGTGAGTTGTAGCTCATTGGGTGTTGGGCCATCTATTCAGTTGACTACTAAATAATCTCGGGCGTTGGAGCATCCATCCAGTGGGAGCTGGAGAAGAATGCTTTTCTAGATTCTAGGAATTTGGTGCTTTATTTTCAATTGGAGTTGAATATTAAAGAATTATTAGAAAAGCATTAGGTGTTTTTTGTCCCGAAGTGGGTTTCCAACTTAAAAACTGTGTGCATTTGTGTTCCTTTTATTTATTGCTATCATTGTACAAAAACTGATAATAATTGAAGATTAACTAATTCTCTAATTGAAAGGAATACTGATTCAACCCCCCTCTCAGTATTTCCAACAAAGATTAATTAAATTCCTTGGGGCTACCTCACTCAAATTGATTTTCTCCCCTAAGTTGCATTGGAGAATGCATTATGTACTTTGAGGGCCACATTTAGGCACTCTCATTGGTGTTTTCAACCCTATTGATATCTATTATGGAAGAGATATACATTATATTATGATCAATCCTTGACGACATGAGTACACACTATATTGTGTGGGTGGAAATGATTTATTCCTTTGGTACTGAGTATGGGTATGCCTACGTCAAGGATTAATATCATATTTATTTAACTATGACTTTTGTAGCTCCTTCCAGGTTTTGCATCCTTGGCTCCCTTCGTCTGTTTGACTCACTAAGATTTTTGTAATGTATTTTGGCCATTATTTTCTCTTCTAACCTCATACATTAGGGGGAATTCATTATAGCTCAAAATGGCACCCCCTTGGGTCTACTAGGGAATGGAATCCCTACTAAAATCTCAAGTTTTCCTCTTCAACGCCCCCACTACACTACTAGGGAGAGTTGCAATTCCATAAATAGTCTACCAAAGAGATTTGGAAGGATCCAACACCTCAACAAAAGAATGTGAAGTTGATCAGGAGATCATGTGTTATGCTCAAAATTGAAAGTGCTCGAAACATGTCTGAACCTGAGTGACCGGAAAGGTCTCCTCGTTGCGATTCTGGCGACATGAATGGTTTGAAAAACTGATGTCGTATGAGGAAGATATTGTGTTCTGTCCATTTTCCCGAACAACAAAATTTTGTGACTAGATACCCAGTCAGCATGTAGGTACATTCAACAGGTATAATGCTGGAATATTCCATTTATCCACAACCAACAGGATGGTGCCACATGGCTTAATCTGGGATGTTGATTGTATGTGGTACAAAGTTGATTTTGGACAATTTTATGGGTTTTTGTTTGACCAACGGATGATTGACACGTGGCAAGATTGGAGGCCTCCACGTGTCCTTAGGAGAGTGTATCAAAATTTTTATGGAGTCGGGGGGGGAGTCGACCCTGCAACCTCTTGCTCGCAGCAAAGACCTTCTACCAACCCGCCCACATGATGTGACTTAACTATATATGAAAGTCGTTTCATTTTATTGAATGTAAGTTTTATGTTTGGGGGGAGGGACCGCCAGCGGTCCCAAACTGCTGGCGGTCCAAGAATTGTTCACATGTTTTAAAAAATCTGCAACAAATGTAACAATCGGTGGCATAAAATGTAACCCCAGTGGCAAAGTAGGCGGGCACATGACATAGTTTGTTAGTAATTACAGTTAACGGTTGTGTTAACCATAGTCTCCAGCGGGCAATTTTGAATTAGTTAAATGCGCGCAGTGTTATGGCATCAAATGCCATGAACTTCAAAACTTCAAGTCATCTCTAGGTTTCAAACATTTCAGCGGATTATTCGAATAGTTATCCACGGAGGTTACGGCAGGGTCAGTATGTGACCGCCCGGCCTCTAAACTATTAATGTTATTGTTAACTATCTGATAAATCTAGAGTGCGCCCCTAGTTTTAGGGCTTTCCACTAAAGATAACTGCAGTCAAGTGCCTCTCTCTACATTTAGTGGAGTTTTTCTAGCTGTAATTGGAAAAAATGCATGGGGAGGTCAATTTTCAACCAATTTTGGTAAAACAAGAGTCTACCTAGACTAATTTGAGCATTTTGGATCCATTGGTGCAGATAAAACAATGATTAGAGGATTGTAAACATATGTAATTTACAATTTTGAGCATAATGAAAAAGAGGGACATGCCATCGGGAGTTGGACCAACAGATGTAGCCCATGAGGGGTGAACTGCTTCATCATGCCTACTATGTAAAACTTATGTGTGAATGATTTTCTCTGTTATGCACTATTGTTTAGTGTTTTTAAGGCTTATTTACATGCTTAAAGTTCAATAATTCATCTATATTTCATGGTTGAAACTCTCATTCCTTAAGCAAACATACGAAGACAAATTTTACATGTTTATATTATTCAAAGGATACTTAGCACAACAGAACTAATACACTCCTTTCAGATCAAGTTGGTATCAGAGCTAGAGTTTAATCTCTGGTTTTTTTATGTGCAAATATTTGTTAACTGTTTGCAACGTTTTTCATGCTTACTATGCTCAAGCTTAAGAGAGGAGAAGGCAAATTGGTGGAAGCAAGAGGTTCTCAAAGTGAGCCACAACAAAGGAGGTAAATATTGCCACATTCTTCACCACCTAATTCACCTCCAAGAGAAGTAGAAGCAGCATCAAGCATGCCTCCAGGAGAAGAAGAAACCCATGCAGAGATGGATCCCAAAGAGGAAGAAAGAGTGTTCAGGAAAGCATTCCTTGACATGACTAAAATGCTAAGAGTCCTTTATCAAGAAAGGAATGAAATACTAGAAGGAGAAGGATCCAAACTTCACAAGGAAGGTCAGGGATCATCAGGAGGTCGGAAAGATGAAGATAAATAAAAGAAGGGAAATGGAGGAAATGGAGGCAGTGGAAATTCACCATCATCACACTCATATTCATCCTCATCATCCTCTACTTCATCTTCAGTGCATCAGCCATCTAAGTCAAAGAACACTGGTAAAATTCCTTTTCTAAAACTTGATGTTAAGTTTGAATTACCAATGTTTAATATTGAAGTCAATGTGGAAAATCTTGATAATTGGATTAGGAAATTGGAGGTTTATTTGAGAATTCATAACCTTCATGATGATGATACCAAAATCCAACTAGCTTCACTGAGGATGGAAGGTGCAGCTTTTGTCTGGTGGGAAGCCAAGACAAAGGAGGAGATAAAAAATCATGGTAATATTATTCTATAATGGATTGATTTCATTATTGCAATTAAACAACAATTTTATTCATTATCTCACATGTAGAAAGCCATAATGAACTGGAAAAAATTTAGACAAATGAGAGGAAAAAATGTACAAGACTACACCCAAGAATTTAGGAGAAGAGCTCTCTTATTAGGGGTAGATTTGCAGAGTCAAGGTACTTTGCTCAATTACATAGGGGGATTGCATAGCTACCTTGGACATACTATCCTCATGTTTAATCCTACAATTCTAGATGAGGTATGTGTTCAAGCCACACATCTAGAAGCTAGAGGGAAAAATACTTTCGAAGAGGGTGGAAACAAACCTTTTAAGGGGAAAAAAAAGAGAAGACCTCAAAAGGAAAATACAAAAATAATACATCTATCAAGAAAGAGGGAGAGAAAGTTGTTTGTAAACATTGTTCAAGAGATGGGCATGAAGAGAAAATTTGTTGGAAATTGCATCCTAAAAAAAGACCCAAGTTTAACAAAAACAAAGGGAAGCAGAAAACTACAGCTACAACTCAACATGAATTAGGAGAGGATTTATGTGATGAAACTAAAATTACACCCATGGGATTGAAGAACGTGAAGGGGAAAGAAATTGAAACAAAACCCAATACTAGTACTTCAAACTGTTAATAGAAGCTCCAAATGAAGAAGAGAGAATTGAACTATTTCATGTGAGGGTCATATCCAAACATACCAATATTGATACACTGTTTGACATTGGTTCACAAGCGAATTTAATTTTTGAATACTTGGTCAAGAAACTTAATCTTGAGACCATTCCACGTTGTAATATCCCAAAATGGAGAATGCAACAATACTTAACACAATATAAGAACTTACAGCAAGATAAACAATAAATCTTAAGACAACATCAGAATTTACAGAGAAACTAAGCCATTTTATTAGATTGGAGAAGAATCAGTTACACCCTGTACCAAAAGTGAGTAGATCTAGCCAAAAAATGGGTCTATAATCACTCAAAAAACATACTGCAATAGGTACAGCGTAACTGGAGAGGCTTTGAAGCAAATACTATGTTGTTCCCTTAGAAAAATATGAACATATAGCTACAGGCTGAAAAGGAAAATGCAGATATACTCAAATTTGGGGCTCAGATGATGCCAAGATTCAAGATCTGGCCAATGTGATGGATTCCCAAGATAACCCAGAAAGGATTTTCCAGATCTGCAACTTTGGAAAATCACCTTCCTAGGATTTGATCCTTGATCTACTGGGAAATACAAATCTAAAGCTAGATATGACAAATATATGGCTGAAATATGATATCAGATCAGATCTATGCTTGAAGGATTGATCCCTTCTTCATATCTATGAGCTAGAAGTTCTAGATCTAGCTTCTCAATCCTCCAATGATAATTGCAGCTGCTACAACACAACTGCCTCTAGAAAATATGTTGTAAGGGAAAGAGAGGCATTCTCCCTGCTTAAAAATGCTACAATAAACTCCAGGCTGATGGTAATACTGATGGAAATGTGAGGGAATGATCCCTTTTGATCTGCAAGATAAACAGCGTAATTTCTGAAGAAAGTATTGTTGCTGGGAGTTCAATAACTTTTGGCCTGATGCTAGATATGAAATGAAGCTCTGGGAAGTTTATATTTAAGCCCAAGGTGATAGGAATAAACCCTCACCAGTTCTCCAGCTGAAGTACTGAAAACAACTTCCTCCTTCCAAACTGATCTTCAGAAATTTGCAATTTCTGAATATGAGTGTTTTGCAGAAAGTAGGAAAAGAGATGTGGCACTCAAAGCCTGATGTAGAATGACGTACAATACTCTTCCGAGAGCTACTCTAAGAAAGAGGTGGGATTCCCGACCAGGAACACCCTGTGCTAAACAACACTTTCAATCTCTGCTAAATAGCCTGAGAAAGCAATGGAATGTCACATGACAATTCCAGATCTGAAAATATATTTACATCAAGAATAATCAGCATGCCCTCATCCTTGCCTTCATCTTCTTTATATAACATTTGAGCCTTCCCAAGCCTTAGCCCTCATTTAGACTGCGCTGTCACATGTGGACAAGATCCTCCAAGTTGGACTACGATGTTTGACAAAATCAACCATCATGTCTAGGTGCAATGTACACCTTCCATCAAATGTGCCTTGTTTGCACAACATCTTCCATCACTTTATCATTAATTTCCCATGATATTTGATATCTTCAAGATATTATTTGACTGAATCACCCCTCTATTTGATCCTCTCAAGATCTTATTTGACTATGTCAACCTCCATGATCTATCTCATCAATGAGATAGGTTCTCCAATTTCATTCACATTAGTAGTTGCTAAACTACCTTCTTATGTAGATTAATCCACATTCACACACGCAAAAGTGGATATTTATTCATATTGAGGATTTTGGGTCCCTCCACCCTTTTATTTACTTAATTCATTAAGAAAATCAAGGACTCTAATATTCCAAATATGATTTGGAAATTTGGGAATATTATAGTCCCCCCCTGAAAAATGTTTCTTGTCCTCAAGAAACTCCAAAAGTAGATGCAAATCCATCCATTCCCCTCCAAATGGCATCCACATAAGGAAGGCTTCCTCCATTTGCTGCAATGGGTTATGCATGTTTTGCTCCAAATTTGTCTTTTAAAAACATAAATAATGACCTCTAACTGTATGGTTAGATGTCCTCCTTCCATCATGAAGTACCAAGTGACAACCATACGATGTCCAACATCATCATCAACACATGAGGTGCATAAAATAAGGTGGCTCTTTTCACAAAGGAAAATCCCCATCACACAATACATCTCTCCATCCCATGTTTCATGAATTTGTTTGAGCATTGATATTCTCTCATAGTTAGCCCTGTTGGCCTTGTTGGATCCAAGCATGATTCCAATTCTATGCAAAAGAATAAGGAAAGGAGATATATGGGTATAAAATGATGTCAAACCATTTTCTCCTAATAGTAACCATTGGAGTAAGGCCCTTTTCTACCATCCTCAATCTCCTCCATATAAGATGGACAAGCCAAACTCCCCCAAAAGAAACCAAAGCAACAAGAGATCTTGCTGCTTTCTCTCCTCCTCATGTGCATCATGAAGCAAAAACATACTAATGGACATATGGAATGTCACATCAGCCCAATACAAAGAGACATCATCAATGCACATCGTGAGAGCATCATGCCAAGATTTACCCAATACAAAACACATAGACATAGGAGATTTCATGTGGTTGCCAATATCTCTCAAGTGAAACCAAAATGAACCTCCTTTTGCTGCATTCTATCATTGATACAAAAGGCATGAATTAGAAAAATATAAGATATTGGGTGGTAACCATACTCACCCAAGAGCAGCCAGCGCAACCATGCCTCCTTGTTCATTTCATAAGTGTTCCTCAAGGCATGGATCAAAGAAATAGGAGCCTTTGGGCAGTGACAAGAACCTCCCAAGGGTAACCAATGTAACCAAGCTTTCTGGCCCATATAAATATGCAAGTGGTCATGCAACCCCTTTCTTATCTTCCTCATCCACTCACCCTAATATGGAAGATGAGTGATGTGCTACATAATCATGGTATCCTCCCTTTGTAGAATACCATCTTCCCCAAACTGATGAAGAAATTTTCACTCCATGAAATGTTGAAGTGCACCTCCAATGAGATCTCTTAATGAGACCTTCTTCTTATCCATGGCCTTCCAAAACCAATGAGGTTATGGATCTGCTGTAGGTAGAAGTTTCTCTTTGAGCTATGAGATGCTCATTGAGAAAGTGTCATCAAGAAAGGAGAAAAGGTTTCTCATATCTAGATGTCTGCCATTGATCATCTTGTCCTCCATTGCTTCATGAGTGAAGCTACCTTCAGAATGCTCCAAGAATAATGGGGCCTCATCATTATCACTGCTTCTAAGTGACAGCACTGTAGATCTGCAAGGTAATATATAAGTTGTCTCAAAGAAAGGTACAATACCGATCTCACAACTAGTCATTGTACAAAGGATTATGCTCATCCCTTCTTTTGAAACTCTACACTTCAACTCAAGAGGTTGAATGTAGCTCATCCATGACAAACTGGGATAGCTTTTCATCTCCTCGTTGATTATATCAAGGGTCCTCTGCGCTGTGATATGTTGCTACTTCAAATTAGAATTATGTTATAACCCTTGGTTATGCATTGGCCTTGATGGCATGGCCCCATAAGTTTCAATAAGATCTTCCAAAAAAATAGGTGATGAATGTGTATGCATACCTTGGATCAACTGATATGTGGGAACCTCTTGATAGAACACAAGATTTCCTCCAACCGAGACAATGGTGTCTCCAACTACTGGTAAGAGAGATGGATACTCTTCTTCCAATGTACCAGCACTGGAATCTTCATCCTCTTCCTCATGCATCTCCTGAATCATGCATGGGACTCTATATGTCAAGAGCTCAAGACCATCTTGCAAAGGTGCAAGTGTCTCTTCTCCGGATACAAGTACTTCTACAGCTGGTGGTGAATGCAGTGACTCCTTGTCCAGAGTGACAAGAATGACATCCTCCTTAGTCACTTTCTCATCAAACTTCTTCCTCAACTTGTGAAAGAAATCTGAATATTTAGTCACCCTTGCATGCTCCATGTGACCAAACCACCAATCATTGGCTTCATCTAAAAGATGAAGTGTTGTAATTTGAACATCCACTTCTTCAGCTACAGGATGTAGCCTGAAAAATGTGTGTAACTCTCTCCTCCAAGCCTTAACAGTGCTTGAGGAAGATCCATCAAATGTAGGAAAATAGAATCTATTATGCCTCTTTCTTCTATTGCTGCTATAGGATCCTCTTTCTTCTTTGATTTTGAAGAATTGTTGGAGAGTTAGCTTCTCCTTGAATGCTCTAGATTGTGCTTTGTACTCTTCAAGATATAGACTGTGAGTCTCATGAATCTTGGGTTCATTCCTTCCTTCATTTCTACACCCTTCACCTTCTTCAAAGAACATGTGCATAGTGGATCTATGAGGAGATCTAGGATTCTTCGGTTTTCTTCTTTGCTGATAGGAATTGCTGGGGCCTTCCTCATCACATCTTCTTCTTGGATCTTCTTTCTGCCTTTCCTATTTCATTTGATAGACCTACTTGGAGATATCTTGCATAGATCTATAGAAATGAGTGGCAGAATTTTCTTTCTCCATGATAGATCTCATCTATCTGCTTCTTTTTGAGATGCAAAAGATGAAGTGTGCACAAGTTGAGCCAAAGATCATGCTCTGATACCACTGTAATATCCCAAAAGGGAGAATGCAGCAATACTTAACACAATATAAGAACTTGCAGCAAGATAAATAATAAATCTTAAGACAACATTAGAATTTACTGAGAAGTTGAGCCATTTTATTATATTGGAGAGGAATCAGTTACACCATGTACAAAATGTGAGTAGATCTAGCCAAAATTTGGGTCTAGAATCACTCAGAAAACATACTGCAATAGGTACAGCGTAACTGGAGAGGCTCTGAAGAAAATACTGTGTTGTTCCTTCAGTTGAATATGAACATATAGATGCAGGCTGAAAAGAAAAATGTAGATCTACTCAAATTTGGGGCTCAGATGATACCAAGATTCAAGATCTGGCCAATGTGATGGATTCCCAAGATAACCCAGAAAGGATTTTCCAGTTCTGCAACTTTGGAAAATCACCTCCCTAGGATTTGATCCTTGATCTATTGGGAAATATAGATCTGAAGCTAGATCTGACAAATAGATGGCTGAAATATGATATCAGATCAGATCTATGCTTGAAGGGATGATCCCTTCTTCAGATCTATGAGCTAGAAGCTCTAGATCTAGCTTCTCAATCCTCCAATGATAACTGCAGTTGCTGCAACACAACTGCCTATAGAAACTACACTGTGAGGGAAAGAGAGGCCTTTATCCTACTGAAAAATGCTATAATAAACTCCAGGCTGATGGTAATACTGATGGCAATGTGAGGGAATGATCCCTCACAGGATTGCTAGCTGAAATACTAGCAACTTCCTTCCTCCCTTTTGATCTGCAAGATATACAACGTAATTTCTGAAGGAAGTACTGCTGCTGGGAGGTCAATAAATTTTGGCCTAATGCCAGATCTGCAATGAAGCTCCAGGAAGATGATCTTTATACCCAAGGTGATAAGAATAAACCCTCACCAGTTCTCCAGCTGAAGTACTGAAGACAACTTCCTCCTTCCAAAATTATCTTCAGAAATCTGTAATTTCTGAATATGAGTGTTCTGCAGAAATTAGGAAAAGAGATGTGGCACTCAAAGCCTGATGTAGAATGAAGTACAATACTCTTGCTAGAGTTGCTCTAAGAAAGAGGTGGGATTCCAAACCAGGAACACCCTGTGCTAAACAACACTTGCAATCTCTGCTAAACATCCCGAGAAAGTAATGGAATGTCACATGACAATTCCAGATCTGAAAAGATCTTTACATCAAGAATAATAAGCATGCCCTCATCCTTGCCTTCATATTCTTTATATAACATTTTATCCTTCCCAAGCCTTGGCCCTAATCTAGACTGCGCTATCACATGTGGACAAGATCCTCGAAGTTGGACTGCGCTATTTTATCAAATCAACCATCATGTCTAGGTGCAATGTACACCTTCCATCAAATGTGCCTTGTTTGCACAACGTCCTCCATCACTTTATCATGAATGTCCCATGATATTTGACATCTTCAAGATCTTATTTGACTAAATCATCCCTCTGTTTGATCCTCTCAAGATCTTAGTTGGCTGTGTCAACCTCCATGATCTATCTCATCAATGAGACAGGTTCTCCAATTTCATTCACATTAGTAGTTGCTCAACTACCTTCTTATGTAGATTAATCCACATTCACTCACACAAAAGTGGATATTTATTCATATTGAGGATTGTGGGTCCCTCCACCCTTTTATTTACTTAATTCATTAAGAAAATCAAGGACTCTAATATTCCAGATATGATTTGGAAATTTGGGAATATTACACACATCCAAAACCATATCCACTTGGGTGGATTTGTAAGGATGAAAATTTACAGGTTTCAAAGAAGTGCATATTTCTCTTTGCAATAACTGCACATTTTGTTGACACAGTTGAATAAGATGTGGTTCCACTTGATATTACAGGTGTTGTATTGGGCAATCCTTACTTGTATGACATGAGAGATATATTCCATCTCCATGAGAACAACTACCATTTATTCAAAGATGGCAAGGAGTACATTGTTAGAGCACATCGCAAGAAGACAAATATTGCAATGGTAAATGCTAGACAGGTAAAAAGGCTGGTGAATTCAAGTAAGAATTCTTTTCTTCCAATGATTAAGCCAAAGATGATGTTAATCATGAGCCATTTGAATATTGTAATCCTAAGTTGAAATCATATTTATATGATGTAGTTGATGCACATCATGAGATGTTTTAGGAACCAACATGATTTCCTCCTAAAAGGGAGATTCAACATGAGATTCAGTTTCAACAAGATTGTCCTCTTCCAAATATCGACATGTATCGCATGTTGATAAAGGAGAATGATGAAATAAAGAGGAAAATGAAGGAATTGTTGAACAAGGGACTCATAATGCCAAGCACTTTACCATGCGGTTCACCAATAGTCTTGATTCCGAAGAAATATGGGACTTGGTGCATGTGTGTCGACTTCAGAGCTTTGAACAAGATAACGGTAAAGAATCGATACCCACTCCCAAGGATAGATGATTTGCTAGATCAGCTGAAAGAAGCAAAGTATTTCACTAAGTTAGATTTACGAAGTGGATACCATCAAGTAAGAATTTCAGAAAGTGACATATGGAAGACTGCATTCAAAACCAAACAGGGACTCTTTGAGTGGTTGGTTATGTCGTTTGGTTTGTGTAATGCACTGACGACTTTCATGCATGTTATGGATAATGTTTTGCATCCATTTCTTGATGAATTTTTGATTGTGTATTTAGATGATATACTCATTTTCAGCAAAACAAGAGAAGAGCATGTCTTGCATGTAAAGAGGGTACTTGATGTTTTGAAGAAAGAGAAATTATTTCTTAAGATGTCTAAGTGCGAATTTGGAAAGACTTCTCTGGTTTATTTGGGACACATTGTAGGAGGAGGTGCATTGAGAATTGATCCTTATAAATTGGAATCCATTATGAATTGGCCCACTCCCAAATCAGTAACCGAGGTAAGAAGTTTCTTAGGCGCAACTCAATATTGAATAAAGTTTATTGCTAACTTTTCTGCCATAGCAGCTCCTATGCATGCAGTGACAAGTGTGAAGAAAGGCTTCCAATGGGGAGGAAAACAGCAGCAAGATTTTGAAGCTTTAAAAGACAAGATAATTTTAGCTCTGGTCCTTGCATTACTGGAATTGAGATAGCCATTTGAGATACAAACCGATGCTAGTGATTATGCCATGGGCACAGTACTTTTGCAGCATGGTAAGCCTATCACTTTTCATTCTAAAACATTCAATGGTGTTGTAATCAATTATCCAACATATGAAAAAGAGTTTTATGTGTCGGTACAAAGCATCAAGAAGTGGAAACACTACTTGATGGGTAAAGAGATGATTATACATACCAATCACCAACCACTACAGTACTTACAGTCGCAAACAAAATTGCAGCAATCACTAAATTTCAGGTGGATGGGATTTCTTCAATAGTTTCACTTGGTTATAAGGTACATGAAAGGTATTTTCAATAAATTTTCTGATATTCTTTCAAGGCCAATTATAAGTGCTTCTACTTTTCCTAAAAATGATTCTATTGTACATGAGAGTTACATAGAACAGAATGCATCTGATGCTGATTTTAAAGATGTGTATGCTAGTTTGAGTGAAGGGAATCAAGTTGAGGAAAATGATTATCAATTGCATAAAAATTTGTCGTTTCATTTGGGCAAGTTTTGTATACCACAAGGAGAGAGACTTAGTGTCATGAGAGAGGCTCATTCATCTCTTATTGTTGGACACTTTGTGGTAAGAAAAAAAGTGGCGCATCTACAGAGGTATTGTTATTGGCCTCACATGATAGATAGTGTGTCACATTTTATAAGAGGATGTTCTATGTGTGCTACAAGAAAGCCTAGAAATAGGAAGCTTGGATTATACATGCCACTGCCGGTACAATCAAGGCCATGGGAGAGTGTCTTCAAGGAATTTGTTGGAGGTCTACATATGTCAAGAAAACAACATGATTATCTTTATGTAGTTGTTGATAGATTTAGTAAAATGTGTATTCTTATGGCATGTAAGAAAACCATTACTGCTGAAAAAACTGTTGAACTTTATTTTCAACATGTATGGGTTCATTTTGGTTTGCCAACTTCTATTTTTAGTGACATGGATTCCAAGTTCTTTGAGAATTTTTGGTCCAATATTTGGAATATGATGGACACAAAGTTGAAAAAGAGTACTGCTTTTCATCCGCAAACTGATGGCCAAACTGAGGTGGTGAACAAAACTGTTGTGCATCTATTGAGAGGATATTGCGGTAAACATCCCAAGTTGTGGGATGAACAACTGCATTACATTCAACACGCTTACAACTGAGCCAAGCACTCTTCTACAAATGCTTCACCTTTTGAAGCCTGCTTTGGGTATTTGCTGAAATCGCCATTAGACTTCATCTATGAGAAGGATGTTGCAATTGATGGGCACAATGATATTGAAAAGGATCAAAAGTTCATTGAGAAAATTCATATTATTCGTCAACAAGTTCAATAACAACTTGAGAAGAGTCAAAGCAAGTACAAGGAGAGGCATGACAAACATAGAGTTGATCACGAGTTTCAAGAAGGAGATGAAGTATGTTTGCACATAAGCAAAGAAAGAATGCAAGGATAAGGTAAAAAGCTCAAGCCTATTCATTATGGTCCATTTAAGATTATTAAACAAGTTGGCAATAATGCATTTCAACTTGAATTGCCTTCAAAAATTCAAATGTATTTCGTTGTCAATGTGGAGAATTTACGTTTGTAAGAGCCTCCTTTGATTGATGATCAAGGGAGTGATATTCAGCTGCCATCAATAGAAAATTTCTTGCCAGAATTTCTGGACGAGCTCAAGGAGGATGATATCCTTGAAATAAAGACATGCACTTCTAAGAGGGGAAGTGTCAATTATCTTCATATTGGGCTTAAGGGCAGCAAACCAAGTAAGGCAAGATGGATTGAAGTGGAAAAGGTGAGGGAGTTGTTCCCTAATCTTCTGAACAAGTGATTAAATTCTTTTGGGGTCTGATATCTTCCCAATGGGGAGGTGTGATCAGGGGATCATGTGATATGCTCAAAATTGAAAGTGCTCAAAACAGGTCTAAACCTGAGCAACTGGAAAGGTCTCTTCGTTTTGATTCCGACGTCGCGAATGGTTCGAAAAACCGATGTCGGTGAGGAATATGTTGTGTTCTGTCCATTTTCCAAAAAAAAAACATTTGTGACTAGATACCCAGTCAACATGTAGGTACAGTCAGCAGGTATATTCCTGGAATATTCCATTTATCCACAGCCAACAGGATGGCGTGACGTGGCTTAATTTGATTCGTTGATTGTATGTGGTACGGAGTTTATTTTGGACTGTGTGATGGGTTTCTTTTGACCAACGGATGAGTGACACATGGTAAGCCTGGAGGCCAAAATTCGTCGACCCCGCGACCTCCTACCCACAACAAAGACCTTCTACCAACCTGCCTACATGATGTGACTTAACTATATACGAAATCCGTTTCATTTTATTGATTGTAAGTTTTATGTTTGGGATGAGGGACCACCAGTGGTCCCAACCCGCTAGTGGTCCAAGACTTCTTCACATGTTTTAAAACCTTTGCAACAAATGTAACAACTGGCGACATAAAACGTAACCTCGGCGGCAAAGCAGGCAGGCACATGATGAATTTTGTTAGCAATTACAGTTAACGGTTGTGTTAATCGTAACATTCGACGAGCATTTTTGAACTGGTTACATGCATGCAGTGTTATGGCATCTAATGCAATGAGCTTCGAAACTTTGATTCATCTTCGGGTTCCAAACATTTCAGCGGTTTATTCAAACAGTTATCCACGGAGGTTACAGCGGGGTCGGTATGTGACCACCCTGCCTCTAAACTATTAAGGTTATTGTTAACCGCCTGATAAATCTGGAGTGCGCCCCTAATTTTAGGGCTTTCCACTAAAACTAACTATAGTTAAGTGCCTGTCTCCACATTTAGTGGAGTTTTTCCAGCTGTCATTGGAAAGATTGCATGGGGAGGTCAATTTTTGACCAATTTGGTGAAAAAAGAGTTTACCTAGACTAATTTGAGCATTTTGGAACCCTTGGTGCAAATAAAACAACCATTAAAGGCCTGTAAACATATGTAGTTTACAATTTTGAGCATAATGACAAAGAGGGACATGCCATTGGGAGCTGGACCAGCAGATGTAGCCTAGGAGGGGTGAACTACTTCATCATGCCTACTATGTAAAACTTATGTGTGAATGTTTTTCTTTGTTTACACTATTGTTCAGTGTTTTGAAGGCTTATTTACATGCTTAAAGTTCACTAATTCATCTATATTTCATGGTTGAAAGTCTCATTCCTTAAGAAAAAATATGGGGACAAATTGTACATGTTTATATTACTGAAATAACACTAAGCACAACAAAACTAATACACTCCTTTCAGATCAAAAGTGGATACAATTGATAGAGTGCGTGGATAGCAGTGGAAATTGATCAAAATTCAAAGATAAGGATGAAAGGGCCATGTCAAACATGTTCAAAAAAGTGTCTAGATACATTTGATCACTCTTTCAACTAATATTTAAAAGAACTGTTCTCCGTGGGGTAAAGTGAGCTAAGTAAAAGATAGGTAAATTCCATCTAAATGAGTAACTAGTTCCCCTTGCGATAAGCTATAGTGAACAATGAATACTATTTGTGAGTTGTGGTGAGAGAAGGAGCTAGGGGCAAGTAACAAAAAGGACGCAACTGTTAATTTTTCAATATTTCTCTATGTTGTATTAGTTACTTAAGCCCAAATTATATTTCCTTTAACAATATATTCAGATATGTGCAATCTGAATAAAAATAAATTGTAATTGAAGATAGACAAATGCATGCAATGGAAGAGAAGACAATATCACAACCATGAGACACAAAATTTGGTCCAAGACCAGGGGAAAACCCTTTCAAATCTTCTTCTTCTATAGATTTTCTTCAAAATATTTCAACAGAGAGTACAATGATCTCAGTACATGTATACAACGGAAGTATACAAATATGATCTGTGGAATGAAAAATCTACAATAGCAAGACACAAAACCAATGGATCACTAATACCAAGTGATCTTAGCTACCTAGTTCTAGATATGGATCTAGAATAATGTCGATGAATATGGTAATGCAATTGTGATTGTGTGACGGATGAGTGATGATGTTGCACAAGTAACTGACAAAGATCCAAAATCAATTTTCCCAATAACTTTCATATTTGTAGCCTTAACAAGCCCTGCTCTTGGATTTGGAGCTCTTATCCGCTACCACAGAGGCATCTGCCCACATTTAAGGGTCAGAATACCTTAGAAGCTTGGCCATGCCCTAAAGCCTTCCTACAGGTGACTTTACCAACTCAGTCACGACTACAAAAAGCTTAGCTTGCAGCCCAATCCGAGCAGAGCTACTATGTCAAGTTCTCCTACCCGCTGCCCAGATCCAAAATACCCAAATCTGAAATGCGCCTCTATCTGTGATCTCGATCCACTGCGCGTGCCTCTTGCAACGTGTACATGTGCGAGCCAGAAAAAAATATATGACCAATAACCAAAAAAACATGAAGAATATCTCATGATTGAATGTGTGCAAATGAACTTGGGGTTGCTTCTATTTATAACTTTGTGAGTGACTGCTTAGGGCTTTTACCAAATCAACTTGTAGTTATGCCAACTCATAAAATAATAAAATAAATCATAACTTAACTTTCGCTTAACCAATTGGGACAATCTATAGACCAGCTTTGATCCTATCGAAAAGAGGAATCTAATTAACTTATTATTTTAATCATCTAAGCTGTTCAATGTGGAACTTGATCCTAGTTGAAAGATTAACACTCCCTCTCAACTAGGAAGAATTCCGCTTTGCAATATCTTCTTGTAGATCTTTTCATCAAGGTGTCATCACGACTCAACTCAATCTACTGAAATTTTCTTGATTCTAGAAGAAGAAGAATAATAAGAGAGTAATAGCTTCTACCCACATCTAGCAACAAGCTAACTTATCTCACAAGGGAGCACATCTTTGACCCTAGAGTATCATAGGGCAGAACAGTCTCAACCCAATCCTATTTCCTACCGATCTTCCCATCAATGACCCTCATCAATCAAGTGGTATAACACCTGCATCATAATCCACTTGGGTTGTACACCCCAAGTACAAGGCTCTCAAATCGTTGGAAAAACGAGGAGGGATATTCTCAACAAGCCATGCTTGTGAGTATGATGCAAACTGGGGTATGCTCTGCAAAGACCAGATATGGGAGCAACATTCTCCAACCCTATGAATATAGGGGAGAATAATTCTCAACCATGTGTAAAAAATAGGCAAGTGCCATATTTTCTAGAGATCCCACAACCCCAGGAGCCCTTCATCTCAATTCCTCACCCTAAGAGCTCAAACATGGTAGGAATATTTTTCTCAATGTCCTCAATCAGTGTTGCCCCTTATCTAGAGGGGCTACATCCATCAGTCCAAGATGATCTTTGAAAACCAATAAATTCCATTTCGGTAATGCCTTGGTGAGAATATCTGCAATCTTATCATTTGTTGTAATGTGTCGGAGTTTAACAACTCCTCTCTACACCATGGCAGAGATGAAGTGATATCGAATCTCAATATGCTTGGACTTGTCATGAAATACATGATTCTCTGGAAAATGAATCCTGCTCTTATTATCACAGTATATTGTTATAGTGTCCATCACTTGACCAAGGAGCTCACCAAAGAGCTTCCTTAACCACACAACTTCACAACTTGTTGTGCTAGCAGAAATGTACTCTGATTAAGTGGTGCTCAACGCTACTAAATTCTGCTTCTTACTCCTAAGAGATATCATGGAAGTACCAAGGTTGAAATAGAATCTAGATGTACTCTTTCTATCAATGACATTACCTACCCAATCAATATCAATGAATTGATGAAGTTGTATATCTCTAGCAGAGTATCTCAAGGCAAGTGTGATCGATCCCTATAATTATGTCAATACATGCATGGCTACTATCCAATATGAATGAAGGGGTTCAATCATGAACTGACTCAATGTCTTTACATCATAACATATATCTGGATGGGTGTTCACAAGGAACATCAAAACCCTAATAAATTATCTATACTCAGATGGATTCTCTAGATCGGGTCCATTTGTTTTACCACACAACTTCTTGAAGTTCATTTCCATCAGAGTAACCATGGCTTTGTACTCGGTCATACCATACCTTTCTAGAAGCTTTACCACATACTTTCCCTAAGAGAGAAGGATTTCTCCAGGCCTTTTCCATACCTCAAGGCCCAAAAATTAATGCATGATACCAAGGTTTTTCATCTTGAATTCAGAGGATAGCTTCCTCTTACATTTGATGATCAATGGTTCAATTCATGTTAATAATAAATCATCAACATATAGGACCATAATTAAACACATACCATGAACAAACTTAAAATCGAGGTTGGGATCAACACTCCTTCTAGTGAAACCCAATTTCATTAGTTAGCTACCAATGCGAGCATACCAAGCTTGGGGAGCTTGCTTCAATCTGTACAATGCTTTCATCAACCTGCATACATGTGTTGTGTGATCTTCCACTTCAAATCCATGTGGTTGTTCTAAAATATTTCTTCCTGTAACATACCATGGAGGAAGGCGGTCTTTACATCTGTCTGATGAAGTGACCATCCTTGACTAGAAGCAAGGGAAACTATTAAGTGGATAGTTGTATATCGATCTATAGGAGAAAATATATCATCATAATCTTCTCCCTCTTTACGAGAGAAACCACGAGCTACGAACCTCACTTTATAATTTTCAATGTTTCCATCGATTCCATGGTTTATTTTGAACAACCATTTTGAATTCACAATATCCTTACCATGTGGTCTCAACACAATATCCCATACATCATTTTTCACAATTGGTTCATATTATTCGGCCATGGCATCCTTCCAAGCATGTTATTTGACTACTTCTTCAAATGAGTATGGTTCGGCTTGAATCATGGTACTCTTAGCTGCAACATAACCCTAATACCTACAAGGTTCCTCTCTTTCTCTGAATGATCAATGAACAATAATATTCCTTTCACTGTCTTATAGTGCATCATGAAGCCATAACGGTCTCTACCTTGAAGGCAGATCACTGGGAGGTGGATCTAATGGATCTATGGGTGTATCATCATTTCCTCACTCTGGCATATCCTTATCAACATCATCTTCCTTGGGAGATGGAGGAAGATCTCTTGTTATACAAAGTGTTGCATCTTCATCGAAGGTTATGTCTCTACTAATTTCAGCCTTCCTTTGCCCAGGAATGTATATTTTGTAAGCCTTGGGGTTTTCAAAGTAACCCACAAATATGCATATTCTACTTGTAGCGTCTAGCTTATTCCTTTTGTCTTTCGATACATGAAATAATATAGGGAATCCAAATACACAAAGATGAATAATGTTTGGCTTGTTACCTATGAATATTTCCTCTAGAGTCTTATTCCTCAGTGCCTGATGAGGTATGTTAGCTCCCCGTAATTTGCTAGATTGATTGAGATACAAATGGAAAGGGGTAACATCAAACCAAGCTTTGGAATCCAAGGACCTAGCCTTCCTGGATTCAGAGAGGGATCTCTCTATTAGGTGCAAAGACGTGAACTTGTTTTTTGATTAGGGTTGATTTTAGGCTAGTTATGAAATATTGGATTTGTTGATTGTTTTTGGTTGGGTATGATGCTTAGATAGAATAGATAGAAAACAAGGAAAACTTCAAGTCATTGGGAAATGGAGTCTAACAAGGTCATGATAGGTTCATCAATGGATTAGGGAGTATTGTAGGGAAAATCTAGCTTGGTTGGTGGATCTTGAGGTTTGAAGGATCATGAGATGGACATTAATTTTGAGAAACAAAGTTTGACAAAGAGCAACAAATAATTATCTATCATATACTTTAACAAGGAGATCTTAAACATAGATAAGAAAAATCTATAACTCATGAGGTAGGGAAAACCATTAAGCTCAATGAACAATACTTAAACTAATCAATATCTAAGATAAACATTCAAATGAAATATAGAAAGACAAGAAACTTATTCAAATTTCATGGATTTCATTATCAAGAACAAAAAAAATTAAAGATGCACAAATAAATACAATCATAGAAGGAGAGAAACTCTAAAACATCTAATATTATAGCTATGAAGGTTCTTTGAAACAATTATCTAAATAAATGAAAAGAGCATGATTGAAACAAACTTCTTTGAAAAACCTAGGTAATGGTGCTTTAAAGATATGACTCCAAGAAAAAAGTTTTTAGTGGCAACAAATATGCAGGTCTAGCCATAAATCATGCTTGATACCAATTGATCCAAATTGTTCAAGAATAGACAAGCTCAGGAAATCCTTAGAGAGCAAAAGATGAATTCTCTAACATATCCTAGCAGAAGAAAACATTAAGGCAGTGAAGAACAACCAGTACTAAGGTGCCATTAGAAAACATGTCTTAGTCTAAATTCTTTGTCCTACTGCAACAAAGCAAGATGGAAACATAATGAAAACTAGAAAACATGAACAAAAGAGAAACACATCACCATCAACCAGGCTTATGGATCCTGCAAACAGTCCTCCTCCATCAACAAACAAATCAGGGCATGCATGAGCTCCAAGACATCAAATTCTTTTCAAAACTCCAAGGGACTATGTATTGATTCAAAATAAGTCATCAAAATCCAACCAATACATAAGAGCCTCATGCTCTATTTGTTACACCATTTTTTTAGTCATATAACCTATTATTATTAGATGAACCCAAGTACACCATGTAAGACCAATTTTACCCCAAGTAAAATTGCTTTCACCACATAAAATAACTTATTTGGTCATATTTAACCCAAAAAAAAGCAATTAATTAAATAAATCTTTATTTATTTAATTATTTCCTAAGAACAAGTTATTTAAATCATTATTTAAATAATATTCTTCGTTAAATTTGACTAAATCATCCATAAATAATCAAATAAACCATTATTTATTCCCATCATTCCCCTAAAATGATAAATAAATCATTTATTTATTTATTATTTATAAATAAAGGAATTGACCCAAGTCAAGAATCCTTTTCCCTCCAACAAATATAATAAAATATTTCTAAAAGGTGCTTCTAGAATTCGATTAATAATATTTTATTCATGCACCGAGTTCTAGACCGCCCCAATATTTTGCTATAAATAGGGGGGTTTTCCCCATTCATTAGTCACCTTCATTGCATTAGATCACTTTGGATCTACTCGTGGTCACCATTTTCCATTTTGTTTTGTGAACTCCCATTGAGTTCTATGTTTGTTGTTCTACACCCATAAGAGAGAGAAATGTCAGATCTGAAACACTGAAGACTTTCAAGAACCCATCCCACTGAGGAGAACCGGAAGACACCTTTCTTGTTTTCCTCTCAGGTGCCCCATTCTTTAATATAATACAAAATTCTTTAAATACATTCTTCTTCTCTTGTCCATTGGATTTATGGAGCCATGTTATATTTTATCTGCTTAATGTCTTTTGTGCTTAGATCTGAATTTGTGCAGCAAACTTAAAGATATTTTGCAGCCATAATCAATGTTAGGGCTATTTGTTATGCGTAGCTAAAGTTATCTTTTATGACGAAAGAATCATACTAACAATTGGCGACTCCACACGGGTTTTCTTTTGCGGCCGCTGTCGTTTTATCTTTTCCTGCATATCCAGTTGTTTCAGACCCTAGGGTTTCTCTTCCATTTTTTTTTCCCTATTTTTATGGTGATTTTCACCCCTAAAACCCTTAAACAATCAAATTTTTAACTTTCGTGTGTTTCTGGCCTTATTGCGCAGGTGACAGACATCAGCCGCAGCTGAGACAACAAATTTTTCTGAAATCTGCCACCGAGAGAGCCGGATCTGCAGGTCGCACTTATTGGCCCAAAAAGTGCGACCTGAGCCTTAGGACACATTTTTCTGCCCCAAACCTGCGACCTGGACTGAAAACAGGTCAGAACCTGCGACCTGCAATTTTTCTACAAATTTTTCAGCACTTTTTTTGGGTTTGTCTGAACCTTCTGTCATGGTTTTCCAGCCTCTCTCTTCGCCCGTTTAGACCTGTTTCTGATCTGTTTCACTCATCTAAGTGGGAATCTTGCCCCTTAGGGCTCTAGTACCCTCCACTTTTTGTGGGAGAGTTTTTGTTGTTTCAAAATTCTGAATTTCTAGGGTTTCAGCCTTTTTGCTTCCAGATCTGATACCTCATTTTCAGATCCCTTTAGATCAGCTCTTCTCCCTTTCAAATCACCTCATATAGTTTTTTTTGGGTTCATTTATAGGGCCTCTTCCTTGTCCCTTCTATTTTTCGCTGATCTCCTCCTTTTAAGCAGCAACCTTGCCTTTGCCTCTTTGCTGTTCTCTGCACCTCTTTTCAGTAGAATTCTCCTTTAGATCCCTGTCCCTCCCGACATTAGATCTATTGGCCTCTTTTTAGCGTGCTTTGCTTATTTTTTTCGATCTTATATACTAGTTTTGAGAGACCCACCTTCTTGGGTTAGATTGATGCATTGGTAGTTGTTAATTTTCTGTTCTTTTAGTCTTATTTACAGCAGATTTATTTTCAGCTATGCAGCACACTTTTTATTTTACTCTCAAAACGTCTAGGTTTAAACAATTAAAATTAATGCACGCCACACACTGACCCTAAGTGAATAAGATCTTGGTTAACACCGCCTGGAAAAAGACTTTAAAATCAATTGACACTGCACCTCTCTACCCTTGTTTCGACATTGATCTCACTTGATTTTACCCCTCCCTGTCCCTATCGGTTTTCTTCTCCCCATCATCATTGCGCCTCCAAGGTGTTTGTCCCAGAGACTTCTTGGCCTTCACCCTCAGTTTCCGGTTGGTCGACTTCCTCCTTCTCGTCATCATCAAGTAATTCTTCCCCTAATTCCGCACTCCGACTCTTCTTCTGATTGTTCGGGTTCTCCCCCTACTCCTGGTTCTTCCCCTATTACTTTCGCCATGTCTACTTCAGGGCCTACTATCAGTGGCAACCCCAATTCTACTGATGGGTCTATTTCCAGTGGAACCACTATGGGACCTACCTCGACTTCCCCTTTGCTCCCTTATATGGCCGGCCTCAGTCTCCCCGATTTTAATTAGTTGATTAATGATCCTATCCGCTATGATGTCAGTTGGCCTGCTATGCCAACCAAGCTCCCCTCCGACATTCCCAAGTTCGAAGGCCTTGCTAGTGAAGATCCCTCTAACCATATTCGATCTTTCCACATGTGGTGCTCCTCCAATTCCATCACCGATGACTCCATTTGTCTTCAATTGTTCCAACGCATGCTTACCAGCGAAGCTTCTAAATGGTATGTTGATCAAGCCACCTCTTCCCATACCACCTTTGCGACCATTTCCCAAGCCTTTTTATCTTATTTCCAGCTCCCTCTCCGATACGACACTGGTACTAAACTCTTAACTTCTTTTCATCAATCCTCTTCGACCCGCCTTTCTGCTCATGTCCAGGAATGGTGACGAAGACGGAGCCTATGTCGCGCCCCCCCCTTTGAAGATCGGTTTTACATAGACTGGTTCCTTCGCTCTCTCTTACCTCCCATTGGCAAAGATATCGCATCCCATTTTCCCCAAACCGAAGAAGTCGCGCTCCAAATAGCCTTGAAATATGACCTTATCTATGCCCAATCTGGTTATTTTTATACCGTCTTTCCTAACCTCCCCAAGCCCAGTGGCCCTAATGCCTTAGGGGCATCTCACTCTGCCGATGGTATCATTGGAGCCCTATCACATACCTCTGCCCAACCTCTTCCGGGTTATCGTTTCCCTCCAGGAGGGGCCAGCCCCTCCGATACTTTTTCCCCTCCAGGTAGCTTGTATCCAGGCTACGACATGCCTCCTCCTTTTTCCTACCCTCCTGCTTACCTCAATGCTGCCCATCCTACCCCTTATCTGTATCCACAACCTGGTGTCCCAGCTCCTCCAGCATTTGGACCTCCCACTCCTTTTTCTTCTCCACCCCCGCAACCGCACTTACTACCCCCTCCAGGGAAAGTATTTGCACACCAGGGGGCAACTAATTTTCTTCCTTTTCAAAGAAAGAGAAAAGGAAATCAATCTGCTTCTAGTAATCGTGGATCCAATCCCTCCAGTATCGACTCTACCACTACCAACCAACCACAGGGATCTCAGCCCAAGCCGGACAAGCCACTTCACACCAATAAGCCCTATTCGTGTTGCGGTGTTTATGGTCACTACACTCATGATTGTCCCTTATTACCACAAATGCGGCAACTTTGGGATTCTCAGGCCACCGTACGGGGACAACACTCCTCCCTTCCTACCCCTCCCACCCCCGTTACTTCTCAACCTGCTATGTTTACCGATCCTTTTCTACAACAAGGATTCATGGCCACTCAACCACCTCATGCCCCGGTAACCACTCAACCTTCCCCTTCTGGTTCCTCTGATTACCAAATTCTCATGATGGCTTCTGAACCACCTCTCACTATCGACCTCAACCTTAAAACTCGGTCCCGTCAGTATTCCACACCTCCTGTTCCGTCTATCTCTGAGTCTCCATCGTCAGGTCCTACAGAGCCTCTATCGACACCCAATGGTCCCTTGAAACTCCCTCTGCCCAAAGCTGAGGTTCATCCCAGGCCTCCTAAGGGACCATTATGCCGAAATGTTGCCTCTAGTCGGGCTTCCCATTCATACAGCATAGTAGATGATCTGGCCCAATCTCCTGCTACCATTTCAACATTGGAACTCCTCCAGTCGTGTTCTTCTCAAAAGAGGGCTCTACTATCTGTCGTGGGTGCTGTAGATCCTGCTGATGACCAATTGATTGTTTTCAACGCCCGTCAGTTAGACCATCCCCCTCTTCCTACTTCATTTGCTTTCCAAATCCCAGTGAAAATCTGAAACGCCAATGTTGCTCGGTGTATTATTGATGAGGGGGAATCTACCTGCGTAATGTCCGCTTCGGTTTGGAAACAACTCGGATCCTCTGAACTGGCCCCTTCCACCATCACCCTTCATGCATGGGATGGCCATGCCTCCCAGCCCATTGGCCTATTTTGTAACTGTCCTATCACCCTTGCCGGCAAGACTGTTTGTGTCGACGTTGAAGTTATCAACGCCCCTCTTGACTACAACATCCTTTTGGGGTGTAATTACACTTATGTCATGTCCGTCGTCCGTCTGCAGTCCACCGCGATATGTTTTTCCCTCATAATGGCAAGATTGTCACCATTGACCAATTGACCTACCATGAACCAAAATCTCAGACCTCCCCTGATTCCACCATCTCTACTGTCACCAATAAACCAACTGTTGATTCGTTGACCAGTGTTTCCCCCGGCGTCTTTAAAGACTCCTCTTTTCTTGGAACTTTTCCTGGTCCTCCCCCTCCTCCCTTCTCTGACCCCAGCTTAGTGAATGTTTTCATGATGCAATCGTCTCAGGCTAGCCTTCCACAGCCTGCTCCGGCTAGTCAACAACCTCTAACTCACCCACCGTCTCCTGCTCCTAGCCCTTCGCTTTAGTCAACCGAACCTTTTTCACCCAGCCCTTCCCATCACACTCAGGAACCTTCCTACCCTCCTGAGTCAATTCCCTCAGGTCTCCACCATATGGGAGCCATCCCCCCTGGTCACTACCCTACCCAAGTGCCGATCCCTTCTGGTCACCCCCCCCCCCCCCCCCGGCGTCTATTCGGTCCCTGTCATGGCCACCCTTTCCCTTCCTAATTTAACCTTGGGAATTCCCGTTTGGTATCTTACCCCTCCAACTGAGACCCCACCAGGCCACCCCAAACCATACGTAGCTGTGACACCAGTACAACCGATCCCTGTCGCTCCTTCCACCACCACAGTTCCCCTCGCCCCTCCGCAGAACCCTCCTAATGCTGTGACAGCTACTGACAAGAAACGAAAAACTCACAAGGGACATCCAATGACAAGGCCACTGCACCTGACCCTACCCCTCTCCAACCCACCAAGCCTTGTGCCTTGTGTGATGGTATCGGTCATCCCACCCATATTTGTCCTTAGTTGCCCCGTATCCAACCCATGGTTAAATTCACGTTCCCTGAATCTACGATCCCTGACACCTCTGTTTCTTCCTCATCTGTAGCCAAGAACCCAAAGACTCTTCACACCAACAAAACCTGTGCTATGTGTGGTGTCCATGGCCATTATTCCCACCATTGCCCTCACCTCATGCATTACCGAGCCTCTTTAGAGGTCATTTGCGAGTACGAAGTTGAACAAAATCAATCCGCCTCCCCCATCCTTGCTCAGTATGCGTCAAGTTTACTTGAGGATCCCCCGGCTACCATTGAAATCCCTCCCCCTGATGTTGAGATGTTTGAATCTTCTGCTCCTCTCTTATACCTATCATCATCCCCACGCCCCTTGGAGTACATCCCCTCTGAATCCACTCCGCCTGTTTCTCTTGATCCCCCTTTCGCCACTTTTTCGGGCTCTTTATGTTTTGACCATCTTTTTACATGTTCTTCTGTCATTTCCCCTAATGACCCGTATGTGCAGCCTCTTGTGGTTTCCACCACCTTTCCTTGCCTTCCCATCATCCCGATACTCCCATCCGTATCTATGATGTACTTCGCAACATGCATCCCCACTTTTCCTCCCTTTTCTCGTCTTGTGATGATATTCCCTCGACCCTCTCGTCCACTCATTACCTTGGTTATGCCGATGGCGCTAGTCGCTATTCTCGAAACCTTGCCTCAGCCGCCTGGGCCATACTTTGTCTCGGCGGGCATAGGTATGCCTCCCCTGCCGCCTTTAGCACAGGTACCACTACACACACTAGATACTTGTTGCACCTATAAGTCTCATCTCCTCAGGGTCTATTCCTTTAGCACATCAGACACTATTACACTTCTCTCTCTCACTTCCCTTCTGATATCTAGTGATTGAGTTCTTACAACATACTTCGGTCATACAATTTTCTCCTAACACTCGTATGTTGGGGGGCAATCTGTTACACCATTTTTTTGGTCATCTAACCTATTATTATTAGATGAACCCAAGTACACCATGTAAGACCAATTTTACCCCAAGTAAAATTTCTTTCACCACATAAATAACTTATTTGGTCATTTTTAACCCAAAACAAAGCAATTAATTAAATAAATATTTATTTATTTAATTATTTCCTAAGAACAAGTGATTTAAATCATTATTTAAATAATATTCTTAGTTAAATTTGACTAAATCATCCATAAATAATCAAATAAACCATTATTTATTCCCATGATTCCCCTAAAATGATAAATAAATAATTTATTTATTTATTATTTATAAATAAAGGAATTGACCCAAGTCAAGAATCCTTTTCCCTCCAACAAATATAATAAAATATTCCTAAAAGGTGCTTCTAGAATTCGATTAATAATATTTTATTCATGCACCGAGTTCTAGACCGCCCCAATATTTTGTTATAAATAGGGGGTTTTCCCCATTCATTAGTCACCTTCATTGCATTAGATCACTCTAGATCTTCTCTTGGTCACCATTTTCCATTTTGCTTTGTGAACTCCCATTGAGTTCTATGTTTGCTTTTCCACATCCATAAGAGAGAGAAATGCTAGATCTGAAACACTGAGGACTTCCAAGAACCCATCCCACTGAGGAGAACCGGAAGACACCTTTCTTGTTTTCCTCTCAGGTGCCCCATTCTTTAATATAATACAAAATTATTTAAATACATTCTTCTTATCTTGTCCATTGGATTTATGGAGCCATGTTATATTTTATCTTCTTAATGTCTTTTGTGCTTAGATCTGAATTTGTGCAGAAAACTTAAAGATATTTTGCAGCCATAATTGATGTTAGGGCTATTTGTTATGCGTAGCTAAAATGATATTTTACGACGAAAGAATCATACTAACACTATTTATGGAGAAAATGAGAAGGTGGTAACCCTAAGAGGCTTACATAAACCCTAATTTAGCCATAAATGTCATAAGTGTGCTTAATGACCATGCAAGGCCCAAGACACATAATAGATAAGATAATAAATGAAAAAAATAAAAACATAACTCCCTAATAAAATCAGGAGTTATTTGTCCAAGAAAATATAAAAAAAAACAATTTGTCATTAATTAGTGTCTTTTTTTGACTTTTTGGCAAAAGGTTGTCTCTGTGCATAGCGCCCTTTCAACAAAAGCTAGGGTCTGTTGTAGCTGAGTTTTGGACCCCTTTTCGGCATCGGATTTGGCCCCGTGATGGCTCATTGGAAATATTGATGAGTGTAATTTCCAAAAATACTTGAGTTGTGCTGAATGGATGCTATTTACCTACTCAAAAATCAAATCACCCATGACTGCTCTATGCGCAGCGCCTAGCCTGAAAAGGAGGCAGAAAGGTCAATTTTGAGGTGTTTTTTGACCTTTTGAGGGGGAAAAAATGCTCCAATTGACCTGAAATTTTGTGGGTAGACTTTTGGTGATGTGAAAAATCCAAAAATACAAAATTTAGAAACTGAGAATGCACCAATTTTGTGTGTAACGCCTAGGTTGTTGCACTCCTAGGGGTCAAAATTTGGAAAAAAACAAAAAGTTTCCAGATTTGCCTCAAAATTGGTCTGTAGACCCCTCAAGGGGATTTACATATTTGCTGAGAAGCATTAGCCAAGATCCCAAGGCTGTCATGCACTTTGGTCCTTTTTAGCTCTTCTAGCTCCATGAGGGCTTGCTTTAGTTTGGCATTAGCAAGCATGCTCTTCCTTGCATAGTGTTTGACCATTTTCTTCTGTAAGGCAAGGCCCCTCTTCACCTCTTTGAAATTCTTGTGCTCTTCTTTATAAAAGTATATAATTCTTTGTAACCTCTCAAATTCCTGTTCCCATTCTTGATGTTGGGCATCTTTCTCTAAGAGGAGCAACTTAGTACTCATCTCTTGCTCCTCACTGTCACTGTCTAGATCAAAAAAAAGAGGCCCTTGAGAAGTCTTCTTAATCCTTTTTCTCCTTCTAACTTGTATCTTCTGCTCAACATTTTCCATTTTTTCCTTGCCCTTATCCAATGTTTTGGCAGTTTGAGAGGAGATGGCCCTTTTCCTTTTAGAGGAAGCAAACACATCTCTTCTCCCTTTGTGATAAGTGTATGTGAGAGGGGCAACAATGGAAGTTTTGGATGTAGTGTTGTCATCACTTTGATCCTCTGATTGATTGACATCTTCTCCACTTGCCTCACTTTGATTTTCTTTGTCTTCCACGAACTGATTTTTTTCAAGATAGCCATGACAACTGTCATGACTGTCATGACTCTTTCCTTGACTATCTTGGGCACTTTGATGGCTGTCCTCCTCATCATGCTACTCTTCTTCATCATCTGCCTGCTCTTCTTCATCATTTTTCTCACTACTTTCATCTCCATTTTCCTCTTCATCATGCTCACTACTTTCATCTTTGCCATAACTGCTTTCTTCATGGCTACTTCCCTCCTCTTCATTGTTTTCTTCATTTTCATCATCCTCTTTTCCATTGCTTCCTCCTTGTCCATCATTACCTGTCTCAGTTTCCTCCTGACTGTTGCCTTCTATTTGTTCTTCACTAGGGCTACTGTCAGCTCCTTCACTTGGAAAATTAGGGGAAGAAACAAGAGATGAAATTATTTGTGGAGAAGGCACATGGGGAGATGATGGATGAGCGGAGGTATATGGTTGTGAAGTGGAAGTCAAGTTATATTGGATGAAGGTTTCCCAAGATATTCCTTGCTGCTCTAGTTGATATAGGACAATCATTTTGATCAGGGAGTGGTGAAAGAGGCTTGACATTTGGTGGTCATAGCTTTTCTTCTTAACAACTGAGGCCATTTTATCAATGCTTCAGAAAAGGTAGTAAGGTAGGTTCATCATTTTGACCTTGGTGAAATGCATCAGCAACCTTATATGATATGAGTAGATCCGATAGTATCTCCCCTCACATGTGAAAAAACTGATAATCTGCCTCATCAATCCAACATACCTCTCTAGAAAATGGGAAAAAGGGAAAACAGCCTTACAATTTTGTTGATAGTTGGGTTTCAAATAGGGCCCATAATAACTCAACTCCAACTTCTTTTGTTTGAACCATACCTCACCATTGTCAGGTATGCATGTTTCTTTGGAAATGATTTCAGATGAGAGCTCAAATTGCACCCCTTCTAGATTAACTTGATGATTTTGTAAGCTATAGACAAACAATCAAGTCAAGCTTGAATGGCTTCTGACTTTCTTGAACCTTTCACAAAATTTGTAGCACCCTACATCCTGAAAGCATGAAAGGATTATAGGATATGAAGTGATTGGAGTGGTGTCTAGAGGCTCAAATATTTTTGCTTTTCCTCCATGATGTTTTGGCTTGGTGAGAGTATGTTAGAAAATTAAATATTACAGAGCAATGCAGCACATAAAATATGCGGAATATACAAGCACACAAAACACATAAAATCAGAGAGACACAGATATACGTGGTTCACCCGGTTTGGGCTACGTCCACCCCGAACAACCAGTCCTTCCTTTCTATTATCCAGCAAAAATGAAGAGACAAAACCTATAGCAAATCTGCTGTAATATCCTCTGTTCTCTCTCACAGTCTCCCTCTATGTTTCTCACTCTGAGAATACACATACAATACACAGCCGCAATACAATGCCCTCATAAAAGCGAGGGGTTTCCTTCTAGGGAAAAAAACCCTAATCTAAACATAACTTCTACCGTTAGATCATTATCCTAATGAACGGCCCAAATTGACTAGAAATTACTATACTTTTACAAGGCAATTTTACATCTGTTTTTAGCTTCGGGGGCGCTGCCCCCGGAAACCCCCGCCAGAGGGGGGGGGGGCGGCAGCGATTAATTACGGGCGGCGTTGCCGCCCCTTTTAAGGTACATGGGTCCAATGTTTTGATACAAAGTAAACAAGATAATCAGGCTCCACACCCAACAATCTCCCACTTGGAGACTGATTGTAGCAACTCCACTACTGCTTCGTTTGCTAGAAAATGACTCCTCTTTGGACCTGGTTGTTCCTCATCTTCATCGTCATCCTTGAAGACCAATTGAAACTGAGCATGTTCTCAGTTTCTCCCTGGTAACAACTTTTGTTAGAATATCTGCAGGATTCCGACTAGTGTGTATCTTTTCTAGCTTCAACTCTCCATCTTCCAATACTGACCGTATGAAATGGTACTTGAGATGTATGTGTTTAGTCCTGGAATGAAATGCTGAGTTCTTTGCAAGATGAATAGCACTTTGGCTATCACTGTATAGTGTGCCCATATCATGCTTCTTACCCAATTCATCCATAAACCTTTGCAACCAAATCATTTCTTTACTAGCCTCTGTAGCAGCAACATACTCTGCTTCTGTTGTTGAAAGTGCAACAACACTTTGGATTTTTGAAACCCAACTGACAGCTGTTCCACCTATAGTAAATACATATCTTGTAGTGCTCCTCCTGTTATCTCTGTCACCTGCCATATCTGCATCAACATATCCCTGTAGAGCAATGTTTGAACCACCAAAGCATAATGCTTGATTTTTGGTACCTCTCAAATATCTGAGAATCCATTTTACTTCCATCCAATGTTATTTTCCTGGATTATTCATGTACCTGCTTACAACTCCCACTGCATGTGCAATATCAGGCCTTGTGCAGACCATTGCATACATTAAGCTTCCAACTGCTGATGCATATGGAACTTTAGACATATAATCCATGTCTTCTTGGGTCTTTGGGCACATCTCCTTACTAAGTTTGAAATGGCTAGCAAAAGGTGTACTAACTGGTTTTGCATTCTACATATTAAATCTTTTCAACACCTTTTCTATGTACTCATTCTGAGACAGTGTTAATTTGCGATTTTTTCTGTCTCTAGTTATCCTCATACCAAGGATTTGTTTTGCAGCTCCCAAATCCTTCATTGCAAATGAATTTTCCAATTTTCTTTTGAGCACATTTATTTCCTGCATGTTAGATCCTGCAACAAGCATGTCATCTACATACAATAAAAATATAATATAGCTGCCATCATTTTGCCTTTTTAGATAAACACAATGATCAGAGTGACATCTAGTATAACCTTGTTGAGACATAAACTTGTCAAATTTTAGATACCACTGCCTTGGAGCCTGTTTTAAGCCATACAATCTCTTCTTTAACCTTCACACCAATTTTTCTTTCCCTTTTACCTCATATCCTTCTGGTTGCTGCATGTATATCTCTTCCTCCAAATCTCCATGGAGAAATGATGTCTTTACATCTAAATGTTCAAGATGTAAATCTGCCACTGCTACAAGACTTAAGATAGTTCTGATTGAATTCATCTTAACAACAGTAGAAAATATTTCATCAAAATCAATACCTTTCTTTTGTGCAAACCCCTTCACCACAAGTCTAGCTTTGTACCTCTGTTTTCCTCCATCTTCTTCCTTCAGCCTGTAAACCCATTTATTCTGCAATGTAGTTTTACCTGCAGGCAACCTGACTAAGTCCCAAGTCCGGTTATGCATTAAGGAGTCCATCTCTTCTTCCATGGCTAGCTCCCACTTCTTCCTGCTTTCAACCTGCATTGCTTCTTCATAACATTCAAGTTCACCAGAATCAGTCAACAATAAATAATATAATGAAGGAGAGTATCGTTCAGGGGGTCTACTTATCCTAGTATATCTTCTAACACCACTTTTAGGTGTTTGAGGTGCCTGTTGTTGTTGTGGTGGTTGCTGCTGCTGTGGTTGTTGATTATTATTATTTTCAGGCACCTTTACTTTTTCAAATATTTCATTAAGAACCGCGTATTCCTTTATTTCTCTTTCCTATTTCTTTTCCTGCAACTGATTCTTATACAAGACCTTTTCATTGAATATTACATCTCTGCTCCTAATGATTTTGTGATTTTCATAATCATATAAGCGATAACCAAAATCATTAGCACCATATACAGTAAAGGTACATTTCTTTGATTTTGCCTCAAGCTTTGTTCTGTTTTCTTTATTAATATGGACAAAGGCCTCACAACCAAAAGGCTTTAAAAAAGAGTAGTTTACGTTTTTACCTGTCCATGCTTCCTCTGGAATACCACCATCCAAGGAACTTGAAGGCCCTCTGTTTATTAGATAAACAGCAGTATCTATAGCATCTGCCCAAAATTGTAAAGGCAATCCTGCATGTAATCTCATGCACCTTGCACGCTCCATGATTGTTCTGTTCATCCTTTCTGACACACCATTTTCTTGTGGTGTTCTTGGAACTGTCTTCTCTCTGCGAATTCCATGCTCTGAACAGTACCTATCAAACTCTTTGCTGCAATATTCACTTCCATTGTCTGATCTGAGACACTTCAACTTCTTTCCTGTCTCAATCTCAACCAAAGCTTTCCATTTCTTGAAAGTATCAAATACATCAGATTTATTCTGAATACAATAAATCCATGCTTTTCTAGTTGCATCATCAATAAAAGTAACATAATAACGAGAGCCACCGAGAGATGATACCTGAGCAGGTCCCCATACATCCGTATGCACAAGCTCCAATTTTTCGCTCTTCTTTTCTTTCCCAACTCTGAGAAATCTGACTCTCTTTTGTTTTCCATAAATGCAATTCTCACAGAAATCCAAATCAACATTCTTCAAACCTCGCAACAAATTTCTTGAGTGAAGAATCTTCATTCCCTTCTCACTCATGTGTCCGAGCCTATGATGCCATAATGCTGCATCTGCTCCTTTGGAAGTTAAAGCATTAACAGAGTTAGAAATACCATTGCATAAATACAATGTACCAACCTTTTCGCCTTTTGCTATTACCAAGGCTCCTTTGGTGACCTTCCAAGTTTTATCCGTGAAAGTTGTCACACAACCTTCACCGCCTAACTGCCCTGTTGAAATCAGATTTTTCTTCAGATCTGGAACATGCCTTACCTCCTTTAGTAGCCATTGGTTTCCATTCTGTTGTTTTACAAGAACTTTACCCATTCCAACAATTTTACAGGGCTTATCATCACCCAAATGAACTTGTCCAAAATCTCCTTGAACAGTCATGAAAATATTTCTTATAAGGTGCGGCATGGAATGAAGCCCCCGAATCTACAACCCAAGAATCAGTAACATTTTCAAAAGAAAGAATCAAAGCATCTTGTAACACATCACCTGTCACATTTGCTTCATGATTGTTTTCTTGTTGTGTGTCTCCTTATTTTCCCTTCCGAGATCTACAGTTTTTCTTTAGGTGTCCTTTCTTTCCGCAATTCCAGCACACTATCCCCGATCTGGACTTGGATCTGCCTTTCCTTGATTTACTGCGATATCCCGAGCTCTTTCCTCTTTCCATTCTTCTTCCCCTAGACTCTGCACTCAAAGCATTACCCGATGTCTCACCGAAGCTTTTCCGTCGCATTTCCTCGCTAAGGATAGCACCAACAACATCATCAAACTTTAAAGTACTAGATCCAGAGACAGAGTTACTAATGGCCATTACTAAACCATTCCAACTCTCTGGCAATGAGCACAAGAATAACACAGCTCTAACTTCATCATCAAAGTTTACCCCTACAGAACTTAACTGACTGGTAACTGTATTAAATTCATTTACGACATCTTCATATTAAATAGTCGTTTCATAATAAATACCTTGTTTGAGGCCGAGGGTTTTTCATATAGTTTCGCCAACGTATACATCAAACCCTCTGTTGTTGTTTCCTTCAAAATATTGAAGGCAACTGACGCCGCAAGACACAACCGTACTATTCTGAGTTCCTTTCTATCGAGAATGTTCCATTTTGCATCTGTCATGGCCGCTGAATTCTTTTTTTTTCCGCTCAATGGTAGGTACAGATCTTTCTGATACAGATAATCTTCCATCTACATCTTCCACAGCGGGAAGTTTTGGCCGTTAAATTTCTCGACCCTAAACTTACCATCGTCCGCCATTGCTCCCACTCGAACCAGGAACCCTTCTTTCTGTGGATTTATCCATAAACTATACACCTTGACTACGATACCAGTTGTTAGAAAATTAAATATTACAGAGAAATGCAACACATAAAATATGCGGAAAATACAAGCACACAAAACACATAAAACTAGAGAGACATAGATATACGTGGTTCACCTAGTTTGGGCTACATCCACCCCGAATAGCCAGTCCTTCCTTTCTATTATCTAGAAAAAATGAAGAGACAAAACCTACAACAAATCCGTTGTAATATCCTCTGTTCTCTCTCACAGTCTCCCTCTCTATTTCTCGCTCCAAGAATACACATACAATACACAGCCACAATACAATGCCCTCATAAAAGCGAGGGGTTGCCTTCTAGGGAAAAAAACCATAATCTAAACATAACTTCTACCGTCAGATCATTTGCCTAATGAACGGACCAGATTAACTAGAAATTACTATACTTTTACAAGGCAATTTTACATCTGTTTTTAGCTTCGGGGGCACTGCCCCTGAAAACCCCCACCAGGGGGGGCTCCGAAAAGCATTGCCGCCCCCACTGGACCCCCCACGGCAGTGATTAATTACGGGCGAAGTTGTCGCCCCTTTTAAGGTACAGGGGTCCAATTTTGTGATACAAAGTAAACAAGATAATCAGGCTCCACACCCAACAGAGTATGGCTCTCATCGCTACTGGTGTGATTGTCTCCCTCTGACATGATGACTGGTTTAAAAAAACAATAGTGGAACCTTTGTCCTTTCTTTGAGGGTTTTTAGGAAAATCAGGTGGTGTAGGTCAACTCTTTGCAAGATGAAGGCTTAGGTGAAAAAAAAAAATTTAAGGCTTGCACTTGGTGTTGGAGGCTAGCCCACAGTTACCCATATCTCTTTTTGCACTCAAAACCAATCTCACTTGCAAACCCTAACTCAAAGACTAAAAATTGATTTTTATATAGTCTAGGGTTTGGTCTAACTTTAACTATGGATGACCTCCTTGTGTTTAGAAAAGGAATGCTTGGGAGGAGAAAAAGGTTCCACCAAACTTATGCTCATATTTGAAGAAGACTTGGAGATGAATTTCGATTTTTTGGAACTCTTTGGAGAAATTCTGCAAAGTCTGCCAAGGCGTAGTGCCTGTGCGTAGCGTCGGGCTGGTTGGGTTGTCGGAGCGCAGTGCCTGGCAGACTGGGCGGTCTTTTGGGTGCCTTCCGGTCTTTTCTGAGTCTGTGCATAGTGCTAGCCCAGGTGCGTAGCGTCGAGCTCTGAGCGCATAGCGCAGTGTAAATTTACACTGCCTGCCTCCCTCTTGTGCATAGCACCGAGAAATTTTCCCAATTTCGCCTGAAAACGCCGCAACTTTCCTCCAATGGCTTCTTCTATCTTAGAAAGTGTAAAATGATGCAAGGGAAAGTTAAAAGAGGCCCTTTATAGTTTTTTGAAAAAATAAATTTAAAAGACAAACCCACTTTTGCAAAGTTAAAGTTTCCCCATATTTTCGGTATGCCTTTTAACTGATATTTCTCTGTAAAAATGCTTTGGACATATTTTTGGGATCTGTTTTGATTCCTTCTTTAGAGATGATGTGGCCTAAGGGTTTTCCTTCCTGAAGGCCAAATAGAGTTTTCTTAGGATTCAAATATAGGCCATACTTTCTACAATTTTCAAAAAAAATTCTCAAGTGGATTAAGTGTTCTTCATCAGTTTTAGAGTAGATAGTGATGTCATCAAGGTATATGACTATGAAGTAACCTATGTCTTCCCAAAAATCTATATCCATTGCCCTTTGGAAAGTGGCCCCTGCATTCATTAAACCGAATGGAATTTTAACATACATGAATGTACCCCAAGGGGTAGTGAAAGCAGTTTTGAGTTGGTCACTTGGAAAGACTAGAACTTGATTATAACCTGAGAAACCATCTAGTAATGAGATTCTTTGTGAACCAACTACTTTTTAGAGTATGTGATCCATTTTAGGCAAGGGGTAATTGTCCTTTAAGGAGCCTTTGTTCAAATTTCTGAAGTCAATGCAAAGCCTAATTTCCCTGGTCGTCTTCCTAACTCACACAAGGTTGGACACCCATTCTGAGTATCTGACAGAAACTATGATCCTAGCATCGTACATCTTTTTGATTTCCTTCTCAACTAAAGGTAACAAGAGGGGGTTAATTCTTCTCAATTTCTATTTGAATGGTTTCTGATTTTCTTTGAGAGGAATTTTATGTTGAATGATTTTAGTGTCATAGGATTTCAAGTCTTCATACCCCCAGACAAACACATCTTTAAATTCTTTAAAAAGCTCAATGTATTTCTGTTCTGTGTGAGGAGGGAGAGTTTTGGACAACTTGACTATTTTGGGCTCTTTCATCCCTCCAATGTTACATTCTTCTACATTTGTTTCAGTGGGTTCCATCTTGGGTTTTTTAGTTACATCATTAAAATCAAACAACTCTTCTAGTGGTGTACGGCGTCTTGGTAAGGTGTCATCTTTGTATTGCAAAATATCAAGTTCTCTTTGATCTGATTTATCAAACATTTCTGCAACACAAGGGTTTTGAATGTGGTTTATATCATCATTAAAGGACAACTCTGTTTGGGAGTTTCATTTTCAGCAAAATTACTTCTTTCAAATCTTAAACTCTGTTTTGTGCTTGCAAATTCATTTCTGGATTGCAGAAAATCATCTATTTGTTCATCACTATCAAACACTTGCCAATGGTTCAAGTTGTATAGTACAGTAGGCCTGTTTTTTACTTTGATGAGGCATTGTTTATTTTCATAGGGTAAAGAGAAATTGCTGGCAGCAAAAGCAAGCTCATTGGCAAGGCAGTTTTGGGCCCTGGGATGAAAGTGATCTCATACTTCTCAAATGTTTTGAGAAGATCTAGGGCAGCATTCCTATACTCTCTCAGTCTATGGTTTTGTTAAGGCCTCAGAAATTTGTGGCAACAACAAGGGGGATAACCACCCGGTCCGGACCTTAGTACAACTCCTTTTCCATTTGGGATGGTGGCTCCGACTGGATAATATTAGGTCAATTTACCTTTTCCCTTTTTACTATTGGTTTAAGATGAGTCTCTAGTTTCCAATAGACAGGGATATCAGGTCGATTCTCCTTACTGGTTAGGTAAGAGAATGACCCTTAAGATGTTTTCAATGATACAACCAAACTACCACTAAGATCTACCCCAAAGTTAATCTAGGCTAGACTTTAAGAGTTAATCTATCCATAACATGCTAAGTTATTTTATGTAATATTTATCATAAATCTAATGCAATCTATAACTTGTATTAATTATATTAAATCTATGTTGTTTTATTAAACTTATGTTAATATTAATATGAAATGTATATATTTAACTAAAACATAAACTAATTATTAATTAAATATAATAATATCATTATTAGATTTAATTCTAGATTGATCCTAAGAAATATTAAATCTATTTAGATCTTAAACCTTTCTAATTCTATTGATAGTGAAAAGAAATTACTAATTATCACTAACTTGTAAAAGCTAAATTCTATAATTAGATTGTATCAAAAACTAATTTAAACAATATTTAAAAAGAATTAAACTAATATATACAAAAATATATAATTACAAATCTTTTTATTGATCTATTAATGATGTAAAATTAAAGATTCAGATCAATACAAAAATTTTGACTAAACCTCACCTAAATGAGTGTGTGTCTTTAAAGAGGCCTTGTTGCGTGATTAAGCTATAAATACAAAACTAATTTAAATCCTATCTCAGACTAAAAAGGGATAATTATCTCTTTCTAATTCGAGAGAAATTTGAGTAAAATAGGGGGAATGACTGATGTAATTCATCACGAAACTTTTGTATTAATTAAAGGAAAAAATTCATGTTAATCAATACAAGTGAAAACAAAAATAAACCTGTAAATGATTAATAAATAGTTATCAACCACCACTGGAATACTTGAATGAATTAGAATTTTATTTCGATCTGATTCTGTCTTACAAAGATAGCTTGAACAATACTTCGATAGTAAAATATTAATGACAAAACAATAATGTATGATATCAAAGAAACATAATACTTTTTGGAATTTGAGATCAAAACAAAAATGAAATTTTAATAGTAAGAAAATAATCCTTCGTTTCCGGTAATAGTACACAATAACGAGAATAAATTAAAATCATATTAAAATCCCATTACCACATTCTTGAGAGTAGCTCTAACCTTGAATAAAAGTACCCACAATAATGTGAAGCCACTTTATAACAGAATCATAGATTCTCTACAATCTCAGCAATTAAACACTAAACTCTCTACAATAGTGCAAAAGCACAAATTGATCAATTACAGAGAAATCCCCTATGCTGGATCATAACCCCAGTAGAATGGCTATCCTTCTGGTCCTGTAGAGTCTCCTTCCACCCTCCTCTCTAATGTTTTTTCATTCTTCTTATATAGCCAAACAAATTAGTTTGTTTCCTTCTCCTTGAGCTAAGGCTTCAAATCCTCCATTATTCCTCATCTTTAGATTCCATGATTTTTGTTTCAACTTTCTGTAAAATCTAAACCAAAAAATGTTAATAAAACTTATACAAATATGATTTAAATAATAAAATGGAACTATATAAAAATAAATGTTTTTTTTTTTAAATAAAATCTAAAAACTTAAATAAAATATTAAATCTAACTTAAATCTCGTATTTTAACGCATAAAATTTCCTTTTTTCTGCAAGCTTTTTTTTATGTGATAATTCTTGAAATCATTTTAAAACTTCGATAGTGATTTAGATTTATTTTCATTGGCTTTCCGCTTTCAGGAATTGTTTATTATCTTGCAGGAGTTTTCAGAATTATTTTAATCCCTCTATTAAAAAAAAAATTGAAATCTCATTGTAGCAGGGATGCTTGTATATCTCGAAATTTGGTTAATTGAATGTGTTTCCTTTGTGGTTCTTCCAGATAGTTTTGCCACAAATCTGAGTGTGTATTTACGGTTTGTGCCAACCACCATAATGATTAAACCTCCAACGTTCTGTAGCAGTGATTTTCTCACTTGCAAATCAAAACAAATTATAAATCTTTGGATAATATAGAACACATGTGATGAATCATGAGCCTTGGATTCGCGATTTTGGAGAGTGATGACAATTTTGAAATATCTTTGTGATTTTCTAGAGAAAGTTGGCATTCAACAAATGTATGATCTGGGCGGGTATCAGAATTGGCAGATCCCAAATTTTCTTGGCATAATCTGCATGTAATCTGCGTTGGTTAAATCCGTATGCAATCTGCTAAATTGGGAGTGCACTGATGTAATCTGCGCTAGTTTAATCCGTGTTTGATCTGCTAATTGGGAGCAAACCGATGTACCATGATTTTGGAGCGAATGTTAAATTATGAGTAGAGTACCCACCTGTAAGGAGGGGAAAATGTTTTATTTTAGCGCCAGAAAAATTGTTCATTTCCCTACAAATGTGGAAGAATCGATTATTAATAATTCATTTGGATCCAATGCTAACAAAACAAATCCAAAATATATGTCAAATATCCCATCTATTATGCAAATTATTATAGCAGATCTTTGAGCCTTTTTTAGAATTCATATGTCAAAGTCGTTACAAAAATGTTGATTTTCCTGTTAAAAAAATGTTTTTTGGGATTTTCTTTTGTTTTTAAAAGAGTTTAATATATTTACAATATTCAAAATAAAATGTTTTTTGGGATTTTGATGTTTTAAATAAAGAAAATAAATATAGTTTTAAATTAATCTAATGATTTTATAAATTATTAAAATAATGAAATTATATTCATTTATGTACAAGGTATAAAAAATGGATAATATAGTAAATTAATGATTCACTCCTTTATTAATGGATATGTCAAGCCAATTGAAGGAGATAAACAATCAATATACCTAAACGTGGAATGCGAAATGATGTGCCAAGTCATGTGGAGGAAATGCCAACCAGTGAAATCAAATACCAAATGCGAGGTGATGTGGTAATCGAAGGTGCCACTTTGTCTTCAATTGATCATTTGTGAAAATATTTCCATGAATGAAAAAGGCGACAAGGAGGTACAAAATATGATCAAAACCAACATGATCGTACAAGCGTGAGGCAAGTGGTAAAGATTCAAAAAGTCGAGATTTTTTCCAAAATGCCAATAAAGAAGGGAGTTGGAAAATGAAAGGTCCCTGTGATAAATATTCACAAAAAATATAAAATCAAACAAATGGGGTAATGTACAAAATAGAAGACCAAAACGTCTAAAACACATCCAATCTTCAAACGAGTGTATTTCACAACAACTAATCCAAATGAGGACAGATAAGGAAAAATCAAACTTATTTAGACCCTTCCTCATTCTCAAAATCGAATAATAATATTATCAAGTGATTGATTAAAAAGGGCCCCCATTTTTCATTTATAAGTGAAAAATGGGAGGGTTGTGTTTCACCACAACAATGGCAACATAATGGGAAGAACCAGTTATCTCTGTTCAAATTGATGATAAAATTCCAAGGAAAAAAAAAGAAAAAAAAGAGGTTAAATTAAAAAATTGCTAAGATTCATACTTTTCTTTGAATCTCTTAAATGAAATCAAAATACTATCATTTTGTATATCTTTTAAATATTGATTATAAGAGAGTTGATTACGGAAAACTATTTAATCACAACTTAAACTTAAAGAACAGAAACATGTTGTTTTGTTTAGTGATAAAGATGAACTCTTATAATCATAGGTAGAACCATTGCTGCCAGCAGGCGTTCATAGCCTCGTCAGGGTTACCTCTTAGCCCAAGATGTCAGTATCCCATATATATTTGAATATTCAGAGAAAATTTTATTTTATTAAAATTCTGAGAACCATTGCCCTAGCTTGGTGACCAGATCATGACAATGCCATTCACAAGTTTTGATAGTCATGAACAAGCCGGCTCGTGATGAGACCTCTTGTCTTACAACGTAAAGTTGTGAGCCATTATCCTGATGTGGTAATCAGTTTGACAATGTCATAATTATTAGAACCTATGATCATGGTAGGCTGGCTCTGTATAGAGACCCCCTATCTTTCAGGTTCTTTGTAGCTTTTAATTTATACTCTGATAATTGGCGATAATAGATGAGGAGACATATTATCTCTTAAGAGATTTGGGATGACATGGAAGAATTTAAAAGCTAAAATTTTGATATTATTTGTGTTACTTTAGCTAAAGCTGAGTTTAAGATAAGTTGTCGTAAAAATAAACTCTTATGTTATAGATTGAGATCGTCAAAATGATAATAAAGAAACAATTTAAAGTTTCAAATTAAAATCAAAATGGAAGCAATTTTAAAAATTAACCTGATATTCTTCCTTTAACCCTAGAATTCTTTTAAATATAGAGTTAATAATTTCCCATAAATGAAACCAAAGTTGAATGAAAAATTCCTCTTACTAACAGTTGATAATACTACTAAAAGAATATGTATGAGGATTTTCAAAGTAATTGAAAAATGATCTATCGTGAAATGAACTCCATTGAAAGGGGAAAAAATGAAAATGAAAGAACTAAGAATGAAAAAAAACAAGCTCTTAAAAAGAAACATGAAATGAAAACAACTCAAATGAGGTATAGCAACCCAGAAAGAAGACCATCAAGAGAATAAATCATGAGAAAAAATTTTACAAGATAAAAAGTACAAAATGATGAATATGTTTTAAAATTAAAATTTTTATCTTTTAAGATGTTTGTTAAGTGTTGCTCTTATTTTTAAAATCATTGATGCAGTTTAAAAAAAATTATTCGAATGCTTTTAATACGAGTTTTCAATATTTTGCCCATTTTTCCTAAAACTTATCTTGCAAGTCTTTTAACGATCATGTATTAAGAGTAAGACTAAAAATTAGTTTCAAAAAGATTGTAAATGAAGTAAGAAGCAAAATTTGGAAGAGGAAAATGATTTCCCTGTATGGATCATGGTGATTTTCTTTTCTAAATTTCTTTCGCTAGCAAAACCAAATCCTCAAATTGCACTCATAAAAACCTGCAAAAGAAATAAGAGAAGGATAAGAAAATATAACTAAAAGAGAAAATAAAAGAAAGGAACAAAGGAGAAATGAAGATCAACATGTACACAGACCTGAGAAAAATGCATACCAAATTACCTTGTGAATCTTGACGTCTTCGTATGAAGTGTATATAAAAATAGGCAAGACTAGTTATATTTATCTCTAAGGTTGGATATGTTGAAAATCATGAATTATTGAATATAAAAACTAAGCAACGCTACAAGGATTCTTCACATGACAACATAAAAAGGAATCGACATATGAATAAAGTGAATGATAAAATATTGTATGCCACTATTTGAATTTTTGTCTTATGAGCTCCTTTTATTAATTAACCATTATTTAAAATGTAAATTCAAATCTTGTTGCAATTATATGAGTAGAAAGTGGAAATGAACCCTATATTTGAGTTAACATCTTAGAATGTGGGATTTATCATTTATCAAATGTAAAAATTGTTTTACCAATGAAAACCTCAAAGATGTCAACTAAATGTATGGTAAGGTCCCATATTTATTCATTAAAATATCATAATTGCATTAGTTTGGAAAACAACAAAAAAATCAAACAAAATTAAATTTATTCCTACTCTAAACCTTTTGAAGGAAAATGACTAGGTATAGTCATATTTCCAATGTAACCAAGAACTAATTTTATTACTTGCAAAAATATACATTACATGTGTTAGAAAAAAATAAATCTTAATTATTAAATTATATACAAAAATCCTAGAATCTTTATGCATGTTAATTCCTAAAAATGAAAATAGAAGAAATTTATAATTAGAAAATTTTATGCTAAAATGATTTTCTAACTGAAAATAAAATTTATCAAAATATGTACAATCTAAAGGGTTAGAAATATTACCTTTAAGGATCCACCAAGGTCCTGTTTTTGAAAATTGTGAAATATGGAAAGTATTAACATCAATTGTTTCTAAGATTTTACAGAAATTGTCATTTTCCCTTGTGATACGTTGATCGTCATAATGAAGAGAAAAAGAAGGAAAATTCTTAAAGGAATCTATTATGTGTACATCAGAATTAACAAAACTGACTAACTCATGATTAATATCGAAAATTTGGAATACAGTGTGATGATATAAATCATAATGGAAGGAAGCAATTTTGAGCTTATAAAATGAATCAAATGATCTGAACTCATGAATATCGTGATTATTAAAGATCACATCCTTTTCAAATGATTTATAAGTACATTGAATATTGTAGAAAATATGGATAAAGGTTTCTAGATTTATATCAATAAGTAATTGATCATTTAAAAATACCCCTTGCATTTTATGATGTAATTCGTTCTTAAGTTTTGAACTAGTAATTATTCCAACAGGTTGACACATACAATGATTAGGTTGCAAATAATGATAACCATAATGGAATTTAGGTGAATTTTCTTTAAGATCATCATTTTTTATTCCCTGGATTAATGATGTGTCATCTGTTGTTACAATAGAATCTAACCCATTTTCAAAAGAAGAATTATTGTTATGATTATTCATTAAATCATGTTGTTATGTATAGTTTGATTCTATTGAATGTGACTCATTATCATAAACATTAGGAGGTCACATAGAAATGCTTTCAGATGTAAGATTCTCTCCTGATGTTGATGGTTGAGAAAGATTAGAATTTTCATTTAAAGATTCTACAGGATCAATAATAGAACCAAGATTTATTGTTGGAGATTCCTCTTTATGTTTCATATAATTTCTTATATCATGTTTTTGAATAACAGAGGTAACTTTCTCAATTAAAATTTTTCTAGGAGGTAAATCGTCATAATGAAATCTGTAGCATAATAACATAAATCTCTCAGAAAATTTGCTGACAGTTTCATTATCAAAGATTGTAAAGTCATCAAATTCTAAGCACAAATTCTTATAGTTGTAATTGTGATGAGTAAAAAATAACACCTGCATAAAGTGATTCCAAGAGTGAATAAACTTAGCTGGTAGGATCTTGTACCATTCTTGAATCCTTCCTTAAGTGTGAGAGTGAATAACCTACAAATTTCATTTTCTTTAGAGATGTTGAAACATTTTCATTTACATATAAATTGATCAACATGGTCTAAAGTAGAAATGAAATTCTCACCATCATATTGCAATTCGTATATCGATTCAAGTTGTCTCTTGGGTATACCTCTGGTAGGCTTGCATGAGCTAAAAGCATGACCCAATGTAGGAATACAAATAGGAGCCATGGCTAGTTAAAAATGTTAAAACAAGACTTCATGCGGATTAACTAGCTCAAGCCCTCCTTCTAGCGCCAAAAAATTTGAGGCCTCAGAAATTTGTGGCAACAACAAGGGGGATAACCAACCAGTCTGGACCTTAGTACAACTCCTTTTCCATTTTGGATGGTGGCTCTGACTGGATATTATTAGGTCCAGTTACCTTTTCCATTTTTACTATTGGTTTAAGTTATGTCTCTAGTTTCCAATAGACAGGGATATCAGGCCGATTCTCCTTACTGGTTAGGTAAGAGAATGACCCTTAAGATGTTTTCAATGATACAACCAAACTATGATGCAGCCAAAGGCTGCCATACCCACAATATGCATATAAAATTTAAAAATGCATACCCACATGCATATAATCCAATAATCTGGCGCAGAAGCTTCTTATTAAATCTTCAAAAGAAGATTTCCTCACTTCTTAACCCATGGTTATAAAACCCAACAATAATAACTTTATATGCGGAAGCTTTTCTCTTTTCTTTGAAACCTATGGGTATAAACCATATCTCATATTTATTTTTGTAATTTAAATATGATGTTGATGTATATAAACTTAAAATTTCAGCCCAACCTTACCTTTCCGCTTCCTCCGAATAACTTTTCCCCTTTCATTTCAACTGTAGATCTTCAACTCCTTGATCTTACATTTATCGCTTCATCGTGACATACCTTTGACCTTTGGTTCACAAAACATACCATTAAATCATATACTAACCACACTTTAATAAATTCACCGATTCACCGCCCATCATTCATCAAATCCGACGGTTGGCGCTTCATGGTGTTCCAACACAATGCTTCTTTCATCCAACACATTTACCGATATCCTATTGAATGACTTATGTCGGTCCCATTCTTGATCCAACGGTCCTCATTGCATCATTGTTTTAACCTTATCGTGGATCGCAATTCACAACCTCGTCGCAAAATTTCAAGGTTTATTACCCGAAAGCGATATGCGATCACATTGTCGCAACTTCGAATATCGCAATTTCGATTCGCATTGCCAAAGCTCTTTCCACCGAATGTGATGTGCGATAAACCCTATGGCCGACACGTGGCTCCTCATTGCCATGTCCAGTTCCTTCAATGCACTCGCTTCTCGAGTTGTGATATGACTTCTCGACCGTCCATCTTCCACTTCATCTATGTGAGAAGATCTTAACCTCCATCGCTCTCACCTCCATTTCTCCGATCCAATCTCCCTCGTCCATTTAACTGCTCCAGATCCAACGGACATCGCTCGATATCGCGCTCCAACTAGCACAATGGTTAAAACTTTTGAACTTACGTGAAACTAATGGTTTTGGCCTGACGTGTCACCTCCTAAATGCTATCGCACTCACTCAAGGATTTACCACTTACCAGCTTTATTCGACGCGAAAACCACTTGCTAGTTTTCGAAACCCATTCCTTGGTTTCTTCCTTCCGTTGACTTTAATCTATGTGACTTAATTCTAGTCGTTTGTCTCCCTTAATCTCATTCGTTAATCTTGCTGACCAATCATTGTACTTTACCTCTTCATTCCTTTGTGCTTCTCTTCACTGATTAATATTTCTCTGCTTCTCTGTGTTGGATACTCTTTCGCATGACTCCCTCCTGAGCTTTCTATGTAGTTTAATGTGCATATCCCTCCTGAGCTTATTGTTAGTTCATATGTAGAACTATCAACACTGCATACTCTCTGCTTGTTTTCCTCTGATTTGATTATGCCGATTTAAACCTGTACGTACATGTACTATGCCAAACTCTAATTCATAACATGAAATTATGAATTCCTTTCTTTACACACAATTAATAACTTAGAAAACAATCTCTTTATATATAAATAAATATTTACACAGGTTTCTTCTTCTCTCTAGCCTGATTTTCTGATAAATGGCCTTTCCTTCAATTTTCCCGTAGGCTTACAAACCCTATCTGTCTAAAACCTGAATCACTCCTCTAATCCTTGAGTCTATCTCTATGCCTTGAGACTTACAATTTATACAAATGGACTATATAACCAATTCTAGTTTAGATCCTTAACTTGCTCAACAAATTCATAAGAATCCTCTAAGTCCTAAAATCTATCCTTTATCCCTAAAAATCCTTTCAAACCCACAAAATCATGAAACCAATTCTAACTTAGGATTTACAATTAATTCCTCAACCTTTCAATCACTATGAGCTCTCAACTAGCCTAATTCTCTCATTTTCTCCAACATTCGAGAACATTTACAAAATTCCTCACAATATTTAAATAATTCTCATTAAAATCACTCAAAACATTACATAAGAAACCCACTCTCTTGGAAAATACAAGACTCCTATGTCTAATAAAATAAAAAGAAATTTCTGAGCCTAATGCTCCTGCATCAGACTCGCAAGGTTAAAAATAATCATGATCTCCTGATCATGTGCTTTTAATCCTTGTCTTCATGGATCCCATACCTTGTTCTATAATTTGTCTTCTATTTTTGTTGTTGTTTGTTGCTTTTCTCCAAGTCTCCACACTTTATGCTGCTTTGCTCCACTGGTTGTACTTTCACAATCTGTTATTGTCTTTCTTTTGTTGTTGCTGCTTCTTTTCTTTCTTGTTGATGTCTTCCTCACTTTCATCATTATCCTTCTTATCAGTTCAATTTCTCTGTCCAAAAATTCTTCTGATTGTTGATTTCTTTCATCTCTTGATTGTTGAACTTTCATTCTTGCTGCCTCCCTGTCATCCTTACCCTCTTGTTTACTGTTTTCTTCTTTCTCTTGCATCTTCACATTCTGCATTTCCCAATATTGAAATTGATATTTCTCTTCCTGTATTGGATCCTAATTCTTCAGCATAATTTTCAGTAATTTAATTTCTTTATTCCATGGATTAAATATTTCCTCAGAATTTTCTTCCTTCTCCTTTACTTGACTGCCCAACTGTGTCAAATTTTCTCCAGCATCTGCAACAAAAATTGCATTCACAAAACAATTATTAAAATAAAAAACCATAAGGCCTCAGTGCCCCTCTTTCCCCTGCCACCATTTCAGTATGTTGCTCTGAATTTTCCTCCTTTATCAGCACATTAGTATGTTGATTCATTCTCCCTGAAGAAATCTCTAAAATATTCTCGAGACTGTCAGCAAGTCTCTCTTCCATACCATTTTCTTTCATGATATTTCTCTGTTCTTGTTCACTATAGTGAACTCTGTCTTCTACAATCTCTTTGTCATACTCTGATTTTTCCAACAAATATTCCAAAAATGCAATTTCTTTTTGGCATTTCTGAAGTATTTCCTCATCACTTACTATCCTTGCATTTATTCACAAATTTTTAGTTTGTAAATCACAAATCTTAGCAGTCTCAACTGTTGCTTCACATATTAGCTCTTCAGTCTGAATATCATCTCCTTCGTTCACAAGAAATTATTCCTGTGTTGTAACAGCTTCAAATATAAATGCATCACTACTTTCCTCATTCAAGAGACATTCTCCATCATTCTTCAACTTAGAGTATTTATCTGCTGAAAGATACTCTTCCATACTTTTGACAGCTTCAAAATATTGTTCATCCTCTTCTACAAATCTTGTAATCACATCAAAACTATTAGACTCAAAAATACAAGGCTTTACATCCTCTTGTTGATCTTAACTTTCCCAACAGTTCAAGAAATCATCAATAATTTTTCCTTCAGCAAGGTAAACTTCTTGTTGTCTTGAATTCTCACAATAATTCATAAGATCTTTCACAGATCTCCAGTCTTCAGCTTCACTTGGAATTTCTCCCTATTCTGCTTCACAAATGGAAACTTCCATTTTCAACTCAGCTTCTCTGAGTTCTTCACATCCCAATTTCACACTCATCACATGTTCAAGCTTTATCAACTCTTCTGCTAACTGTATATTCACTTATTGCTCTCTCTTCTGCGGTAGCCTCTGCCACTTTACTTTCTTCTTCATGATCCAACCATATTTCTGGATTTCTTCTATCATCATTTTCAATTTATCAAATTGTTCTCTTATCTCAGCTAAATCTTTGTCATATTCTTCATCAGTCAACTACTTCCATATGCCATTTTCCTTGGCATATTCTTTCTCCTTTCTTCTATTGTGGTCTCTCTCAAAACCTCTGCTATCTCTTCTATGACTATAAGTAGTCATCTTCTTTTCCATCTCTATCTTCATGAGTTCCTCGCTCATTCACCATGAGCTATACTAAAGCCTCTACAACAGTAAGTCCTCCCTGTTGCCTTACCTCACCAATCCCTTCTCTGGACTTGGTCTTTTGGAAAGTACTGGTTCTCTATTCTCTGGAACCTCTTGAGCATTTCTATGTGCTCCTTATACGCTTCAACTCACCTGCAACTTTTAAGAACACAAATATCCTTTTTTTCCAACCTCTGTTGGAGTTCTTCAAGGTTCTGTTCCACACTTTAATCAGAAACTCTTACCAATTTCCTTTATCACTGCTCTTAAAGCTGTGATTTTATTTTGCTGAGATTTTCTTCAACTGTCTGCAACTTGAATTCTGCAAACATAATCTTCAAATCAGAGTTAAAATAACACTTATCAACTCACCTTCAATATTTTTGTGTGATCTTGTTTCACCTTTCATCTGCACTGTATCTCTATGTGTTGCAATCTATCAGATTCAAAATCTGACCTCTTTTTATTTTATCCATCACACATGCATTCATTCTAATTCCAATTTAATTAAAACAAACTTGAACCTTCAAAAGAATTGTTTCCAGCTCTGATACCAAAATTGATGCAGCCAAAGGCTGCCACACCCACAATATGCATATAAAATTTAAAAATGCATACCCACATGCATATAATCCAATAATCTGGCGCGGAAGCTTCTTATTAAATCTTCAAAAGAAGATTTCCTCACTTTTTAACCCATGGTTATAAAACCCAACAATAATAACTTTATATGCGGAAGCTTTTCTCTTTTCTTTGAAACCTATGGTTATAAACCATATCTCATATTTATTTTTGTAATTAAAATATAATGTCGATGTATATAAACTTAAACTTTCAGCCCAACCTTACCTTTCCACCTTCCTCCGAATAACTTTTCCCCTTTTATTTCAACCATAGATCTTCAACTCCTTGATCTTACATTTATCGCTTCATCGCGACATACCTTTGACCTTTGGTTCACAAAACATATCGTTAAATCATATACTGAACACACTTTAATAAATTCACCGATTCACCGCCCATCATTCATCAAATCTGACAGTTGGCGCTTCATCGTGTTCTAACACAATTATTTTTTCATCCAACACATTTACTGATATCTGATTGAACGACTTCTGTCGGTCCCGTTCTTGATCCAACGGTCCTCATCGCATCATTGTTTCAACCTTATCATGGATTGTAATTCACCACCTCGTCGCAAATCTTCAAGGTTTATTACCTGACTGCAATATGCGATCACATTATCGCAACTTCGAATATCGCAATTTCGCATCGCATTGCCAAAGCTCTTTCCACCGAATGCGATGTGCGATAAACCCTATGGCCGACACGTGGCTCCTCCTTGCAATGTCCAGTTCCTTTAATTAACTCACTTCTCAAGTTGTGATATGACTTCCTGACCGTCCATCTTCCACTTCATTTATGTGATAAGATCTTAACCTCCATTTCTCTCACCTCCATTTCTGCGATCCAATCTCCCTCGTCCATTTAACTGCTCTAGATCCGATGAACATCGCTCGATATTGCGCTCCAACTAGCATGATGGTTAAAACTTTTGAGCTTACGCAAAATTAGTGGTTTTGGCCTGTGACGTGTCACCTCCTAAATGCTATCACACTTACTCAAGGATTTACCACTTACAAGCTTTATTTGACGCGAAAACCACTTGCTGGTTTTTGAAACCCATTCCTTGGTTTCATCCTTCCGTCGAATTTAATCTATATGACTTAATTCTAGCCCTCTATCTCCCTTAATCTCATTCGTTAATCTTGCTGACCAATGATTGTACTTTACCTCTTCATTCCTTTGCGCTTCTCTTCACTGATCAATAGTTCTCTTCTTCTCTATGTTCGATACTCTTCCGTATGACTCCCTCCTGAGCTTTTTGTGTAGTTTAATGCGCCTATCCCTCTTAAGCTTATTTTCAATTCATATGTAGAACTATCAACACTGCATACTCTCTACTTGTTGTCCTCTGATTTGATTCTGTCAATTTAAACTTGTACGTACATGTGTTGTGCCAAACTTACATGTATTGTGCCAAACTCTGATTCATAACATGAAATTATGAATTCCTTTCTCTACACACAATTAATAACTCAGAAAACAATCTCTTTATATATAAATAAATATTTACACAGGTTTCTTCTTCTCTCAGGCTTGATTTTCTGATAAATGGCCTTTCCTTTAATTTTCTCGTAGGCTTACAAACCCTATTTGTCTAAAACCTGAATCACTCCTCTAATCCTTGAGTCTATCTCTATGCCTTGAGACTTAAAATTTATACAAATGGAATCTATAACCATTTCTGGTTTAGATCCTTAACTTGCTCAACAAATTCCTAAGAATCCTCCAAGTCCTAAAATCTATCCTTTATCCCTAAAAATCCTTTCAAACCCACAAAATGATGAAACCAATTCTAACTTAGGATTTACAATTAATTCCTAAACCTTTCAATCCCTATGAGCTCTCAACTAGCCTAATTCTCTCATGTTCTCCAACATTCGAGAACATTTACAAAATTCCTCACAATATTTAATTAATTCTCATTAAAATCACTCAAAACATTACATAATAAACCCACTCTCTTGGAAAATACAAGACTCCTATGTCTAATAAAATACAAAGAAATTTCTCAGCCTAATGCTCCTGCATCAAACTACCACTAAGATCTACCCCAAAGTTAATCTAGGCTAGACTTTAAGAGTTAATCTATCCATAACATGCTAAGTTATTTTATGTAATATTTACCATAAATCTAATGCAATCTATAACTTGTATTGATTATATTAAATCTATGTTGTTTTATTAAACTTATGTTAATATTAATATGAAATGTATATATTTAACTAAAACATAAAATAATTATTAATTAAATCTAATAATATCATTATTAGATTTAATTAGATTGATCCTAAGAAATATTAAATCTATTTAGATCTTAAACCTTTCTAATTCTATTGATAGTGAAAAGAAATTACTAATTATCACTAACTTGTAAAAGCTAAATTCTATAATTAAATTGTATCAAAAACTAATTTAAACAATCTTTAAAAAGAATTAAACTAATAGATACAAAAATATATAATTATTATTCTTTTTATTGATCTATTAATGATGTAAAATTAAAGATTCAAATCAATACAAAAAGTTTGACTAAACCTCACCTAAATGAGTGTGTGTCTTTAAAGAGGCCTTGTTGTGTGATTAAGCTATAAATACAAAACTAGTTTAAATCCTATCTAAGACTAAAAAGGGATAACTATATCTTTCTAATTCGAGAGAAATTTGAGTAAAATAGGGGGAATGACTGATGTAATTCATCAAAAAACTTTTGTATTAATTAAAGGAAAAAATTCACATTAATCAATACAAGTGAAAACAAAAATAAACCTGTAAATGATTAATAAATAGTTATCAAGCACCACATGAATACTTGAATGAATTGGAATTTTATTTCGATCTGATTCTATCTTGCAAAGATAGCTTTAACAAGACTTCGATAGTAAAATATAAATGACACAACAATAATGTATGATATCAAAGAAACATAATACTTTCTGGAATTTGAGATCAAAACAAAAATGAAATTTTAATAGTAAGAAAATAATCCTTTGTTTCCGGTAATAGTACACAATAACGAGAATAAATTAAAATCTCATTACCACAGTCTTGAGAGCAGCTCTAACCCTGAATAAAAGTACCCGCAATAATGCTAAGCCACTTTATAACAGAATCTTAGATTCTCTACAATCTAAGCAATTAAACACTAAACACTCTGCAATAGTGCAAAAGCACAAATTGATCAATTATAGAGAAATCCCCTGTGTTGGATCATAACCCCAGTAGAATGGCTATCCTAGAATGGCTATCCCTCTGGTCCTGTAGAGTCTCCTTCCACCGTCCTCTCTAGTGTTTTTTCATTCTTCTTATATAGCCAAAAAAATTAGTTTTTTTCCTTCTCCTTGAGCTAAGGCTTCAAATGCTCCATTATTCCTCATCTTTAGATTCCATGATTTTTGTTTCCAGAAACTTTTGTAAATTTCCTTTTTTCTGCAAGCTTTTTTCTATGTGATAATTCTTGAAATCATTTTAAAACTTCGATAGTGATTTAAATTTATTTTGATTTCCTTTCCTCTTTCAGGAATTGTTTATTAACTTGCCAGGAGTTTTTGGAATTATTTTAATCCCTCTATTAAAAAAAAATTGAAATCTCATTGTAGTAGGGATGCTTGTATATCTCGAAATCGTTGATTCAGTAAAATCTTCAACAATCCATTTCGGAAAATTTGGTTAATTGAATGCATTTCCTTTGTGATTATTCCAGATAGTTTTTCTACAAATTTGGGTGTGTATTTACGGTTGTGCCAACCACTGTAATGATTAAACCTCCAACCTCCAACGTTCTGTAGTAGTGATTTTCTCACCTACAAATCAAAACAAATTATAATTCTTTCGATAATACATAACACATGTTATGAATCATGATCCTTGGATTCGAGATTTTGGAGAGTGATGACAGTTTTGAAATATCTTTGCGATTTTCTGGAGAAAGCTGGAATTCAACAAATGTATGATCTGGGCGGGTATCGGAATTGGCAGATCTCAAATTTTCTTGGCATAATCTGCATGTAATCTGCGTTGGTTAAATCCGTATACAATCTGCTAAATGGGGAGTGCACTGGTGTAATTTGCGCCGGTTTAATCTGCTTATAATCTGCTAATTGGTAGTGAACCGATGTACCATGATTTTGGAGCGAATGTTAAATTATGAGCAGAGTACCCACCTGTAAGGAGGGGAAAATGTTTTATTTTAGCCCCATAAAAATGGTTCATTTCCCTACAAACGTGGAAGAATCGATTATTAATAATTCATTTTGATCCAATGCTAACAAAACAAATCCAAAATATATGTCAAATCTCCCATTTGTTATGAAAATTAGTTTAGCGGATCTTTGAGCTTTTTTTAGAATTTGATATGTCAAAGTCTTTACAAAAATGTTGATTTTCCTGCAAAAAAAAAAAAAAAAAATGTTTTTTGGGATTTTGATTTTTTAAATAAAGAAAATAAATATAGTTTTAAATTAATCTAATGATTTTATAAATTATTAAAATAATGAAATTATATTCATTTATGTACAAGGTATAAAAAATGGATAATATGGTAAATTAATGATTCACTCCTTTATTAATGCATATGTCAAGCCAAATGAAGGAGATAAACAATCAATATACCTAAACGTGGAATGTGAAATGATGTGCCAAGTCATGTGGAGGAAATGCCAACTAGTGAAATCAAATACCAAATGCGAGGTGATGTGGCAACCGAAGGTGCCACTTTTTCTTCAATTGATCATTTGTGAAAATATTTCCACGAATGCAAAAGGCAACAAGGAGGTACAAAATATGATCAAAACCAACATGATCATACAACCATGAGGCATGTGGTAAAGATTCAAAAAGTCGAGAATTTTTCCAAAATGCCAATAAAGAAGGGAGTTGGAAAATGAAGGGTCCCTGTGATAAATATTCACAAAAAATCTAAAATCAAACAAATGGGGTAATGTACAAAATAGAAGACCAAATCGGCTAAAACACATCCAATCTTCAAACAAGTGTATTTCACAACAACTAATCCAAATGAGGACAGATAAGGAAAAATCAAACTTATTTAGACCTTTCCTCATCCCCAAAATCGAATAATAGTACTATCAAGTGATCGATTAAAAAAGGTCCCCATTTTTCATTTAAAAGTGAAAAGTGGGGGGGGGTTGTGTTTCACCACAAGAGGTTCTTGGTTGAATATTCTCCCTTTATTTGTTTGATGATCAATTCTGAATCTCCTTGAACCGAGATTTTCTTAGCTTTGAGGTTTTTAAGTAAGTGTAAGCCAATAAGGAGAGCCTCATATTCTGCAACGTTATTGGTGCATTGAAAATCTAGCCTATAGGAATGACCTTCATTTGAGTTGTGGATCCAAACCCTAGCTCCTGAGCCAGCCCTACCATACGATCCATAAAAACTCATATGCCAAAGTGTGTCAATTTTAGAGTTGTCATTGTTTTGTACTTCGGGGTTGCTAGAGTTTTGGGTGTCATTTTCAAATTTGTCACTGTTTTGTACTTTGGGGTTGCTAGAGTTTTGGGTGTCATTTTCAGATTTGTCACTATTGTACTTCGAGGTTGCTAGAGTTTTGGGTGTCATTTTCTTGGTTAGAGGGTTGGTTTGGTTCTTCTGAGGGGCTTAGTTTTCCCTCATTTTCATTCACTTGTTCATTTATATCACTTTCATTGTATAAGATGAAGGATTCAAGGTCTGAGTGAATGGAATAAACTAGTGTGTTATTTGGCCTATCTATGCTACTCACTATATATTTCATGTGGGATTCCCAGTACAACCTCCTTGTTTGATTGAAGACTGGGATGGTGGCATAAGTCATGTCCATTTGAAGGCTACCCTGGAGTTTGGCCCCCCATGATCTAGATAGAAGCATGCCATACTTTGGGGGGATGTCAGCCACAACTATGTCCATGACTAGACTTTTAGCAAGGATTTGTGCCAGATTGACACACAGATCCTTGATCAGGCCTAAACACTTTACCCTACTTGAATCAAAATAATACAAGTCTTTGTAAGGCTTTGTGATTTCTAGGCCTAATCTCTCCATTATCCTAACTAGGGAGTCAATTTTGGAGTCATAAGAGGAGGTTGAAGGTGTTGTTTCATCTTTATAAGTCACTCATTTTTCTGATCTCATCCTAGCTCTTTTCTCAATTAAATTGGCCTCTACACTCACAGCCCCCTTTTGCATGTCTTCTAGAGTTAGGTAATCTCTCTCCCTTAGTTTATATTCCATGTCAGCATCAAATCCTTCGGGATATTTTACTAAGGCTAAGCCTTGGGGAGGCTTCATGTGAGGTGGGAGGGCATTGTAAACACTGTTAAACCTAGTGGTGTAGTCGTGGACACTTTCTCCCGGATTATTTTTAAGATTTTTAAATTCGGAAAGAATTTGAAGGGGGTTCTTCTTGATTTCCCACTTGTTCACAAAAGCTTGGTAGAGGGAAGGGAGATCATGTATGTTGTTTGGGGGTAAGTTTTTGAACCATCTCTTGGGTTCTCCTCCTATGCTCTGGGAAAAAATCCTCATTTTCATGGTTTCGTCTTCTATCTCCATGTAGTCAAAAGCATCATTTATTCTATCTACATGTTTATGGGCAGTGATGGATTCAGTCCCCAAGAAGTGAGGAATCTTGGACTGATAATCATTCGACAATGGTAATAGTGGTTTTTGTAGAGCCAGTGGAGCATACCAGGCTACCATGATGGGAGGAAATGGAAACAAAGGCTGATTTACAAGGGGAGGGTTTGTGAGTGGTGGAGTAGGATGGAGTGAGGTAGTTTGCACAGTGGTGGTATGAATGGGTGTAGATGAGGTACTTGGACCAGAAAACTGATTCTGAGTAGACTTAAGATGAAAAGAGTTGAAGTGACAGAGAAGCTGAAATTCAAGTGGAGTGGAAGGAGAGGCTTCTCTACTGGAGCTTTTCTACAAATCTATGGGCTCAAGGTCAGCTTGGTCAACCCTACTTTGTGACTTGGTCCTGAATAGGTTCTTGGTATGGTGTAAGTCAAACTGAGGACCTTACGAAATTGTAAGGTGTTCCAGTGCAGAGCTTGCTCTATGGATGGTCTTAACAGTGGTTGAGTTCCTAGCTGCAGAAGTTTGCCACAAAATATTTTCTGGGTCATCAACTATGGTAGGAGGATTTGGGTCTGGGTGAGATTTGGTATTGATCCTTTGTGAAGCCAGATCTCTTACTCGAAAATCAGAGAATCTGAAATGTTTGGGACTGTTTTTGGAAGGCTGGCCTTTCTTAGTGTTTATTTTACTCACGCAAGGTATAACTAGGCCCTAAAACTGATTTGGACTGATTTGACACAACCCTAGGCAAGCCTATGGGAATAGTGAGAGGAAAAAGGCCTACTGGAGGCTAGTGGAGTCACCAGGTGGATGTTTTTGTAGTTTTGAGGGTATGTATATAATGGTCCACCACCAAATTTTGAAAAACAAAATCAATCTAGGGACTATTTTGGGTTTTTTGAGTTTCCTTAAGCAGCCCTAAGGTTTCAATTAATATCCTCTAGCTGATTCATCATCTTTCTAGTATGGTGAGGCAATTAGTTTCTATTCTTTTTCTATCAGTTGATTTTCTAAGTTTAACTGAGATTCTGGGAATTCCTAAAGGATACCTAGGATATCTTTGACTCAATGTCCCACCGCGATTGTCATTATGTTAGTAATGGTGATGAGGTGGCAGATTCACTGGATACTCTATTAATAAGGGCTTCTGGAGTTCTAAGGAGTACTTAGATTGTCACTAACTCAAAAGGTCCCACCGTGATCGCCATTATGTTGGTGTGAGCGGTGGGATAAATCCAGAAGATATTACTCTTAAGGGTTTTCTTGAAAGGTTTAGGGAATTCTAAGTTTTTTTATTACTCAGAGTCCCACCGTGATCGCCATTATGTTGGTTTGAGTGGTGGGATAAATCCACAAGATAGTACTCTTAAGGGTTTTTTTGAAAGGTTTAGAGAAGTCTAAGTTTGTTTATCACTCAGAGTCCCACTGTGATCGCCATTATGTTAGCTCCCCATAATTTGCTAGATTGATTGAGATACAAATGGACAGGGGTAACATCAAACCAAGATTTGGAATCCAAGGACCTATCCTTCTTGGATTTAGAGAGGGATCTCTCCATTAGGTGCAAAGACGTGATCTTGTTTGCTGATTAGGGTTGATTTTAGGCTAGTTATGAAATATTGGGTTTGTTGATTGTTTTTGGTTGGGTATGATGCTTAGATAGAATAGATAGAAAACAAGGAAAACTTCAAGTCATTGGGAAATGGAGTCTAACAAGGTCATGATAGGTTCATCAATGGATTAGGGAGTATTGTAGGGAAAATCTAGCTTGGTTGGTGGATCTTGAGGTTTGAAGGATCATGAGATGGACATTAATTTTAAGAAACAAAGTTTGGAAAAGAGCAGTAAAGAATTCTATATCATATACTTTAATAAGGATATATTAAACACAGATAAGAAAAATCTATAACTCATGAGGTATGGCAAACCATTAAGCTCAATGAACAATACTTAAACTGATCAATATCCAAGATAAACATTCAAATGAAATACAGAAAGGCAAGAAGCTTATTCAACTTTCATGTATTTCATTATCAAGAACATAAAACATGAAAGATGAAAAAATAACTACAATCATAGAAGGAGAGAAAATCTGAAACATCTAAGATTATAGCTATGAAGGTTCTTTGAAACAATTAGCTAAGCAAATGCAAAGAGCATGATTGAAACAAACTTCTTTGACAAACCTAGGTAATGGTGCTTTAAAGAGATGACTCCAAGAACAAAGTTTTTAGTGGAAAAAAATATGCAAGGCTAGCCATAAATCGTGCTGGATACCAACTGATCCAAACCATTCAAGAAATAGACAAGCTCGGAAAATCCTTAGAGAGAAAAAGATCAATTCTCTAACATATCCTAGCAGAAGAAAACATTAAGGTAGTGAAGAACAAACAGACCTAAGGTGCCATTAGAAAACATGTCTTTGTCTAAATTCTTTGTCCTACTACAACATAGCAATATAGAAACATTATGAAAACTAGAAAACATGAACAAAAGAGAAACACATCACCATCAACCAGGCTTATGGATCCTGCAAAAATTCCTCCTCCGTCAACAAACAAATCAGGGCATGCATGAGCTCCAAGACATCAAATTCTTTTCAAAACTCCAAGGGACTATGTATTTCTTCAAAATCAGTCATCAAAATCCAACCAATACATAAGAGCCTCATTCTCTATTTATGGAGAAAATGAGGAGGTGGAAACCCTAAGAGGCTTCCAGAAACCCTAATTTAGCCATAAATGTCATAAATGTGCTTAATGACCATGCAAGGCCCAAGACACATAATAGATAAGATAATAAATGAAAAACATAAAAACATAACTCCCTAATCAAATCAGGAGTGATTTGTCCAAGAAAATATTTAAAAAACCAATTTTTCATTAATTAGTGTCTTTTGTTGACTTTTTGGCAAAAGGTTGTCTCTATGCATAGCGCCCTTTCATCAAAAACTAGGGTTTGTTGTAGCTGAGTTGTGGACCCCTTCCTCGCATCGGATTTGGCCCCGTGATGGCGCGTTGGAAAACTTGATGAGTCTACTTTCCAAAAATACTTTATTTGTGCTGAATGTATGCAAATTACCCTCTAAAAAATAAAATCTCCCATGATTGCTTTGTGCGCAGCGTCTGCCCTGAAAAGGAGGCAGAAAGGTCAATTTTAAGGTGTTTTTTGACCTTTTGAGGGGGGAAAATGCTCCAATTGACATGAAATTTTGTGGGTAGACTGTTGGTGATGTGAAAAATCCAAAAATGCAAACTTTATAAGCTTAGGATGCACCAATTTTGTGCGTAGCGCCTAGGGTGTTGCGCTCCTAGGGGTCAAATTTTGGAAAAAACAAAAAGTTTCCGGATTTGCCTCAAAATTTGTGTGTAGACCCCTCAAGTGGTTTTAGATACCTGCTAAGAAGCATCAGCCAAGATCCCGAGGCTGTCATGCACTTTGGTCCTTTTAGCTCTTTTATCTCCATGAGGGCTTGCTTTAGTTTAGCATTAGGAAGCATGCTCTTCCTTGCATAGTGTTTGACCATTTTCTTCTGTAAGGCAAGGCCCCTCTTCACCTCTTTGAAATGTTTGTGCTCTTATTTATAATATTATATAATTATTTGTGCCCGCTCAAAGTCCTTTTCCCATTCTTGAAGTTGGGCATATTTCTCTAAGAGGAGCAACTCAGTACACATCTCTTGGTCCTCATTGTCACTGTCTAGATCAACAAAAAGAGGCCCTTGAGAAGTCTTCTTAATCCTTTTGCTCCTTCTAACTTGTATCTTGTGCTCAACATTTTCCATTTTTTCCTTTCACTTGTCCAATTTTTTTGCAGTTTGAGAGGAGATGGCCCTTTGCCTTTTAGAGGCAGCAAACACATCTCTTCTCCCTCTGTGATAAGTGTATGTGAGAGTGGCAACAATGGAAGTTTTGGATGTAGTGTTGTCATCACTTTGATCCTCTGATTAATTGACATCTTCTGCGCTTGCCTCACTTTGATTTTCTTTGTCTTCCACGGACTGATTTCTTTCAAGACAGTCATAACAGTTTTCATGACTGTCATGACTCTTTCCTTGACTGTCTTGGGAACTTTAATGGATGTCCTCCTCATCATGCTACTCTTCTTCATCATTTTTCTCACTACTTTCATCTCTGTTTTCCTCTTCATCTTGCTCACTACTTTCATCTTTGCCATCACTGCTTTCTTCATGGCTACTTCACTCCTCTTCACTATTTTATTCATTTTCATCATCCTCTTTTCCACTGCTTCCTCCTTGTGCATCATTACCTGTCTCAGTTTCCTCCTTACTGTTGCCTTCTATTTGTTCTTTACTAGGGCTACTGTCAGCCCCTTCACTTGGAAAATTAGGGGAAGAAACAAGAGGTGAACTTCTTTATGGAGAAGGCACATGGGTAGATGATGGATGAGCGGAGGTAGATGGTTGTGAAGTGGAGGGAAAGTTCTATTGGATGAAGGCTCAGGGGTCTGTAAACACATTTTGTGAGATGAAGATTTCCAAATATATTCCTTGCTGCTCTAGATGATATAGGACAATCATTTTGATCAGGGAGTGGTGAAAGAGGTTTGACATTTGGTGGTCATATCTTTTCTTCTTGACACTTGAGGCCATTTTATCATTGCCTCAGAAAAGGTTGTAAGGCACATTCATCATTTTGACAACCTTATATGATATGAGTAGATCTGGGAGTATCTCCCCTCACATGTGAAAAAACTGATAATTTGCCTCATCAATGCAGCATATCTCTCTAGCAAATGGGAAAAATGGAAAACAACCTTACAATTTTGTTGATAGCTGGGTTTCAAATAGGGCCCATAATAACTCAACTCCAACTTCTTTTGTTTGAACCATACCTCACCAATGTCAGGTATACCTGTTGCTTTGGAAATTATTTCAGATGAGAGCTCAAATTGCACCCCTACTAGATTAACTTGATGATTTTGTAATCTACAAACAAACAATCTAGTCCAGTCTAAATGGTTGCTGACTTGCTTGACCCTTTCACAAAATTTGTAGCACCCTACATCCTGAAAGCATGAAAATATTATAAGAGATGAAGTGATTGGAGTGGTGTCTAGGGGCTCAAATCTTTTTACTTTTCCTCCATGATGTTTTGGCTTGGTGAGAGTATGGCCCTCATCACTATTGGTGTGACTATCTCCCTCTGACATGATGATTGGTCCAAAAAAACAACATTTGGACCTTTGGCCTTTCTTTGAGGGTTTTTGGGCAAAATAGGTGGTGTAGGTCAACTCTTTGCAAGATGAAGGCTAAGGTGAAAAACAATTTTTTTAAGGCTTGCACTTGGTGTTGGAGGTTAGCCCACAATTACCTAGATCTCTTTTTTCACTCAAAACCAATTTTACTTGCAAACCCTAACTCAAAGACTAAAAATTTATTTTTATATAGTCTAGGGTTTGGTCTAACTTTGACTATGGATGACCTCCTTTTTTTTATAAAAGGAATGCTTGGGAGGAGAAAAAGGTTCCACCAACCTTATGCTCGGATTTGAAGAAGACTTGGAGATGAAGTTTCTATTTTTTGGAACTCTTTGGACAAATTCTGCGAAGTCTGCCAGGTATGTAGCACCTGTGCGTAGCACCTGTGTGCAGTGTCGAGCCGGTCAGGTCGTCGGAGCGCAGTGCCGGGCAGACTGGGTTGTCTTCTGGGCGCCTTCCGGTCTTTTTTGAGTTTGTGCATAGCACCAGCCCAGGTGCATAGTGCCGGGCTCTGAGCGCATAGCGCAGTGTAAATTTACATTGCCCGCCTCCCTCCTGTGCGTAGTGCTGAGAAATTTTCCCAATTTCGCCTGAAAATCCTGCAACTTTCCTCCAACGGCTTCTTCTGTATTGGAAAGTGGAAAATGATGTGGGGGAAAGTGAAAAGAGGCCCTTTATAGTTTTTTGAAAAAATAAATTTAAAAGACAAACCCACTTTTTCAAAGTTAAATTTTCCCCATATTTTTGGTATGCCTTTTAACTGATATTTCGTTGTAAAAAAACGCTTTGGACATATTTTTGCAAAATTTTCACTTATGCCTCTATCATCTTTTTTCAGAACAATCCTTTGACAAGGAGGCTTTTGTTGGGGGTCAAATAGCTGAGATGGAAATCAGGGATACATTTGCTTTCGTGGACCATTTTGATATTTTTGCAGATTCCTATATTTCATTTGTTGTTGATCCCTTCTATAGGTCTTTGACTGTACTTGAAAAACATTAGCTTCTCAAACTGATACTCTTTGCATGCCCTCTGATTTTTAAGAAGGATGATTTGTCATCTTTAATAGCCTTTCAAAACCTATTTATCATTTGTAACAAAATCTTCAATGTGTACTTGATGGGGTTGAGGTGAATTCTATCTTTGTAGCCTTTGTGATGGTTTCTTTCTTGTCACCACTATTTTGTTAACCAACCATAAAAAACACCCTGATTCTCTTTTACATGCAGGCCTGCTGCCTTTGTCTTGTTTGGGTCTACCTCCCAGTGATGATAACACATTATTACCTTACCTCTTCTTATTACTGATGGAAACCTTGGTTATTCATCGTAAAAATGTGAACAAGGGCGGCTGTCCCTTGCAGTATTTGTGCTCTTTAATCCAAGGAGCCTTTTCTTGAATGACTGTTGATTAATTTTGGATCAAATTGCTTGATTTTATTTCTCTTTAAATACAATCTCTTCATGAAAGAAGGAAAATTTTTCAAGGCACCAAATCCATCCTATGACTGAGTGAGACCTTAGGTGACCTAATGGGGGCTTTCTTGGACTTGGATTTTGGACTGAGACTTAGACTTAGGGATCACCAAGTGTGAGATAGGATCTATGATAGGCTCAGTGTATTTGAAGATCCAAACATAAATCATACTTGACTATCCAAGAAGGGTCTATAGAGACAATTTGAGACCTTCAATGTTTGGGAGTATCATGTGAGACACAAAAAATCCATTTGATTGGTAGGTTTAGGTGGTAGTGGGGATTTTTAGGCAAAACAAAAACAGAGGATTTGGGCCAAGGTGACAATTTAGGGTTAAAATAAATGGCTTGAGCCCATGATGGGTCTTTCGAGAGTAGTGGGCCAGTCATGACTAGATAGGATGATAAAATAGTGAAAATTTTATCTTAAGGATAATGAAGGCAGTGAGATTTCTAGAACTCACAATGTTTTATAAATTTTGTTTCTAGAAATCTGGGAATAGTCATTTAGTCATCATCAAGGAAAACAATTACTGATGACTAACAAGGTACTCGGTTCTAAATATATACAACATTATTTGTTGCTTCAATCCATGAAAACTTAGGTACCTTCTAATCATGAAGCATTGTAGGAGTAGCTTCCAATATCGAATGGTTCTTCTTTCAGCAAGGCCATTATATTCTGGTTTTTAAGGTGCAATAGTTTCCTTCTTGATCCCTTCCTTCTTGCAGCATGTTATGAATTCTCTTAACATGTACTCTCCTCCATTTTCAGATCTAAACACTTCGATCCTTTTCCTGGATTGATTCTCGACCAATGCTTTGAATTCCTGAAATTTGTCAAAGGCTTAATTCTTGTGCTTGATGCAATATAACCATGCCATTTTGGATTAATCGTTAATGAAGTTAATGTAATAGAGATGATCGTTGACGGAGTAAACAGGCATTGGACCACATATGTCTGAATGGATGAGATGGAGGATGTCATATGTCTTGTTCTTACTTGAGGGAAATGGTCCCCTTGTTTTCTTTTGATCTGAACTTATGCAGGAATGCAATAAAATATAGAAATACACATAAATGAAGAGATGCGGTAGAAATAATACTTCATCTCATTAATATCACATAACTGAAATATGCTTACATACATAATGGAAATAAAATTGCTAGGGCATTGGTAGCTTATCTATGGGAAGAGATGTGGTTGCTACAGGCCTCTGAACTATATTAAAATGAGGCTCGAAGGCCTATTTATTATTGAGAAACAATGGAAAACCCTAAACATCCAAAAACCTAACCCTAGGAGATGAAACGCCAAACTATGGGCCCTATTGGGGTAATTCGTACATCAATTTCCTGGGGTCATAACTTTGGCATATGATTTATGTTTGACGCATATGATACCTCGTTAGAAATATATATCCGAGGAATACAAATATTGAAAAAAAAATTGATCCAACGATTCATATCTTCCTGGAAGTGATTTTCTAAATAAAAACATTGTTTAGGGCCTCAAAACAACTCCGGAAGTTCATGACCCAAAAAACTGCCAAAAATAGTAAATTGTGCTACAATTAAGGAAACTAGAAAAATGAAAGAAACAATGGTGGGGTCCAAGTGGAATAGGTGGGTGGCCACCAATATCTACCTGGATGATTCCTCCCCCCTTATGAAGAAATGGTCCCCATTGCATTGAGTTCTTCCATGAGATGAGGAAACTTCTACTGAACTTGGTCCCTGGTGAGCCACTTCCCCTGGTGAAGGAGTTGGCCTGCTTTGACAACTCGATATAGTTGAGTCCTCTATTGACGGGTGTTCTTGATATGTGTGTCCATGATATGATCAGATGTGGCTTTTTCCATACAGTCTGGGTTTAACTCTGTTGGTGTGAATTGTCCTGCCATGTTGGATCTATCCAGTAAAGGTGGAAAGTAGGGACGAAGGCAATCCACATTGAACATTAGGCGCAGACTAAGCAATGGTGGAATAATGAGCTCAAAGGAATTGTCCCCTATAGCCTTGGTGATGGTGTATGGCCCATATCGGAGTGGGAAAATCTTGTGGTGGGGTCCAGCGAGGGGCTCCTTCTGCAAATGTAGCCACACTTTGTTGCCCATTTGGAAGTTGTGTGGCACCTGATGTTGATCATGTCACTTCTTGTGCTTAGCATTGGCTCTATCCAATATGTCATGGAATTGTTGGCAGATGCGCTGAATAATCTCAATGAAGTTTTTTGCCTTGTCAGCTTGAGACTGGACATGACCTGAATCATCCTAAGTAGTTGCAAATAGCATGGCTACCTCAATGGGACATAGTGGTTGGAATCCAAAGCCCACCTGAAAGGGGTTGTGTCCAGTTTAGCTGTGGAGGGCCCATTATAGCTATGTTATACATAGGGAAGGCTCTCATCCCATGTGCGTCGATTCTTTGAGTTGTACATGCGCATAATGTGTACGATGATCCTTTTGACATCCTCTGTCTGGCCATCAATTTTGGGATGGAAAGTTGTGCAATTGGTGAGATTTGCGTCTGGCTTTAACTAGGGGTTGGATCAAAATGTAGTGAGGAACCAATTTTCCAAATCTGAGATAATATATTGTGGGATCCCAAATTGTACCCACACTCATTCAAAGAAGAGTTGTGATATTCTTCTGGCAGGCTGCCATAATGGCCATCTTCGAGAATTTGTCAGTGACCATGAAAACATAGTCATTTCCATGCTCAGTAGAAGGAAGGCCTGCCATGTAATCCATGAAGATGGATTTGCAAGGTCGACTATGGGTAGGTAGTGGAGTATAGGGGCCTTTCTTCTTGATGGTCGATTTGGCAATGGCCCAGGCAGTGCAGGATATGATGCACTTCCCGATATCCTGTCCAAGGTTCAGCCAATAAAAATACTTCTGCAGTATTACCACTATTTTCTTGACCGCACAATTCCTAGCGACCTGACTGTAGTGTGCTTCCCAAATCATCTGGGCGCGCTTGCTTGAAGGAAAAAAAGGTGTCCGAGGTGACATAGCAATGCATCCTGGAGGTGAAAATTTGGAACTTGATTACCCTCAAGGAGCATCTTGTATGTGTGGTTGAATTCTGGATTGCTTTTGTAGAGAAGTGGCCAATCAAAAGTCTCATACCCACAAGATTTGAGCATAGTGGTTAGCGCCACGATCGGTGGTCGGCTAAGGTAGTCTACAACATTATTGGTGTTGCCCTTCTTGTACTTGACGTTAAAATGGAACTGTTGCAGATGTGTGGACCACTTTTGATGGCAGTTGTTTTACAACTTCCCTTGTGTCTATATGAACTACAATGGTTGGTGGTCTATGTAGATGATTGTTTCCTTCCCCAAAATTTAATGCTTCCTTTGTCAGCAAGACTGCACAATGGAATACATCTCTTTGTCATAAGTGGGATACTTACGGATTGCATTGGATAGTGTCAATGTGATATGCCACTGGATGCACCTATTGAGTAAGAACTTCCCCAATAGCTTAGTCAGAGGCATATGTCGCCATCTCAAATGGTTGTTTCAAGTCTGGTAATGTGCGCACTGGGGAAGAGCAGAGGTGATGTTTCAACTCTACAAATGCCTTCTATTTAGATTCAGACCAAAAGAATTTTCTTTCCCTCCTCCCCTGGTGACTTGAATCAAGGGCCAAGTGATATGAAAAAATCACAACACGAACCTATAGTAGAAATTAGCAAGACCTAGAAAGTGCAGAGCTTTATTAGAGTGGTTTTGGTTAGCCAATCGGGAATGAATTGGATCTTGGCTAGATCCACATGCACCCCCTGCTCATTAATAATGTATCCCAGATACTGAACCTGGGTCATGCAAAAAGTGCACTTATCCAAATTGGCACACAAATTGTGTTGCCGCAGTATTTGGAGGACCTGTCGGATGTGGTGGAGGTTCTCTTCCTAAGTCTGGCTGAAGATCAAGATGTCATCCAAGTATGCTACCACAAATGAGTTGGTCAATGGTCGCAAGAATTTTTCCATCAACCTCATAAAGGTTGTGGGAGCATTCGGAAACCCTAAAGGCATGACTATCCATTCGAACATGCCCTCCTTGGCTTTGAAGGCAATATTCCACCCATTAGAGGGTTCAATTGGTACCTGGAGATAACCGAACTTCGAGTTGATCTTGCTGAAATATTTTCCCCCCCTTACGTTGGTCCAAAAGGTCATAAATTTGTGGGATCGGGTACCTATTCTAGACAGTGATCTTGTTCAACTCTTGATATTCAATATAGAGTCTCCAAGTCCTATATTCCTTCTGCACCAACACGATCAGGCTCCCTCGGGATGATGAACTCGATTGGATGTGACCTTTCTATTGTAGCTCCTGAATCTACCTCCTGATTTCATTGTTCTCTAGAACAGAGCACTGATAGATTGGTCCTTTGGGAAGTGGCGCACCTGGGTCAGATTGATGGGGTGCTTGACCTGACAATGCAGAGCCACCCCTGTGGGTGAGGTAAATATGTCCCCGTATTCATCCACGACCTTGCCCATTCGTTGTTGTCATGTGGAGGAGCCTTGTCTGGAGGTTGTGGCCACAATCTTCTTCTTGCCCCAAGGGTGGATCATCAGGAAAAAAAATTCCCGGTTTTGGAAATGAGCTTACTGCATTTTTTTGCAGTAACCAAAGAGATGGCGGTAGGCAATGCTACCTCTGGTATCCTATACAACTTATTGCCAAAAGTAACAATAACAACGTGAGGCCAAGATTCATACACAACATGTTTCTTCCTGAAGTATCATTGGCCTAATAATACATCACAAACATCATGAGGGGAAATGTCACATAATACCTCTTCCATGAAGGGCTTGATGTTGTAGGGAAGGCAACACTACTGGTTGACGTAGAGATCCCGTCCTTGGTGAAGACACCCGATGGTGTATGGTTGTGGGTGTGTTATGGTCGATAGGCCCAGCCGCTTCAAAACCTCTACTGAAATGAGGTTTTTTTGGCTCCCGTTGTTGATAGTGAACTGTAGTGGAGAACCCTTTACCCACATATGGGAATGGAAGAGGCGCTCCTCATCCTCTGGATCTTCTGGTTCTTCCTTCTTGATATTAGTGGTGGCAATAGCGGCGTTGGGCTCCACATCAATAATCTTCTTCCCTTTGTCACTCCCCTTTTAGGGTTCTAATTTAGAGCTTGAGCATGCATCTGGTTCATAAGCCTTCAGCTCAGCCACCAGTGACTGCTTGTCCTAACACTCACTTGTGTTGTTAGTGGAGCTCTTATGGAACTCATAAGACTTCCCCGTGTCCTTTGTTGGCTTCGCGGTGTTTTTATTTGCTTGTGGCTTTGTCGGGTTATCTTGTGCCACCCCACCTTGACTTTTTCCTTTGTTCTACGGTTTGTGGGTACCTTTCCCTTGATTTTGATTCGTAGATCCAAAGTTTAACTTCTTCTGTTTGAACTTCTGCTCAATCTTGGAAGTGTACTGGTATATCTCACCAAGCAAGGAGATGTCAGGAACTCCATTTCCTACTGAATGTATATGTGCAGAAAATTGCGGTACTTCAAAACCAAATGTTTCTTTGAATCTTTGATATCCAATTTTGTGCGCAAGGTATGGAGAAAATTCTTCATCTCATGCACATCTTTATCCCTTTGCTACCGCAACATAGTCCATTGTATGTACTTGTCCTCATAGATCCCCACGGGATAATATTGTTCCTTGATGGCATCTGAGAAAGAATTCCAAGTGGGTGCAGTAGAAAACAAAGAGGGTTCCCTCTCATTCTTTTTCTCGCATTAGGTTTCCCACCAGTCCTTGACATGGGGGGAAACTTTGAGGAGTGCAAAAGTAATATTTTCCTAGTTCAAAAAGTCATGAACCAAGAAATACCCTTCTAATAGATTTAATGATATATCTAAGATGTTTGCATCTATTTGGCCCTCAAATATGGGAATTTCAAAGTTTACTTGTACCTCAAAAGGAGTTGCGCCTACAGAGTGGTTGTTGGATGCAAATGCGCCTCCGATGGGTAGTCATTGAATAATCTGGGAAAATTTATCCATCATCACGTTCATTTGTTTCTCGAGGGCCTCCTCGAGAAAAAAATTGATAGGAACTCCTACTCCCTCATATTTATTTTCATCCCCCATGGGCAAGCGTCGCGTTTTGCGAGGATGATATTGCAAAGGTTCAACCAGATCAAGCCCTACCTCCTTATACCTCGAACTTGTTGGGGAAATACAAATAAGGATCGAGAAAGAGCAGACTGCTCTGATGCCACTAATCTGAATTTATGTAGGAGTGAAATAAAATAAAAAAATACACATAAACATAGAGACACAACATAAATAATACTTCATTTCATTAATATCACATAACTGAAATATGCTTACAAACATAATGGAAATAAACTAGTTAGGGTGTTGGTAGCTTATCTCTGAGAAGAGATGTGGTGGATACAAGCCTCTGAACTGTGTTACAATGAGGATATAAGGCCTATTTATTATTGAGATATAATGGAAAACCATAAACATCCAAAAACCTAACCCTAGGAGATGAAACGCCAAACTATGAGCCCCGTTGGCGTAAATTGGTACACCAATTTCTCTAGGTCGTAACTTTGGCATACAATATCTGTTTGACACATATGATACCTCGTTAGAAAGATCTATCAGAGGAATACAACTGAAACCAACGAATGTTAAGTCAAATAACCGTTTCACCTAGAAGTGATTTTCCAAAACAACGTCATTTAGGGCCTCAAAATGGCTCTGGAAGTTCAGGACCCGAAAAACTTCCAAAAATAATAATTTGTGCTACAATTAAGAAAACTAAAAAAATTGAAAGAAAAAATGGTGGGGGCCCAAGTGGAATAGGCGAGTGTGTATAAATTATACAAACAATATGTATTCCAATGGATTCAATCTGATCATGCAATATACTAAAGAAAAATATTGAATCCTTCTACAATTAATTCTGCGGAAATTAAACACGATCCCACAATCACGCCAAGTAAAAGAAAAAATAAAATAAATCCACAACATAGATATTTTTCCTGGGGAAATATTGTTGCTCAAAACCCATCTATCTATATTACATAATGAACCAAGGAATCATGAAACAATACAATGCATTCTTTCTCACAAGAATCTGCTACACTGATCTCCTGACTGTCCCACACTGATCTAGACAAAATTGGGCCAACACTTAGCCAATTATCAACCTGTCTTTAGCCTTCCTTACTCACGCAATCCCCATGGAATTCAATCCCTATCATTTATGAATTTCAACCTTCCTTGACTGCGCAAGTATCATGGGCAATCATGTGGTGTTTTAACTGCATCTAGGAAATTTTCTAAAAATACAACTGATAGTCAACTTCCCTTTAACCTTTGTCTCAACTGGGTCTTCATCAGATTTGACATGCATGCATCTATTAATAGTAAATCTTCAGTCACTTGACAGATCACTACATGTGAATTAAATATGATTTAATTCATATGACCTCTCACTAGTGCAACAATCAGTTACAACTAGTGAGACTGACTTTAAATCACTTAATTGAGTTAACTAATTTCTCATGAATTAAACTAATGCACTAACTGCAACTTGGACTCAAAAAACTTAAAAAATTACTTTGCATGCCTCACCAACCACCCTCAACTCAAAATTCATGAGCTAACTAAGTATATCACACTCACTTAACTATTACAAGTGTTTATGAGATAAGATTAAAATTTATTCTCCAATTTAATTAAGGTAAAATTAAGTTAGACACATTTCCAATTTAGTAAATAAATTGGGTTACACACTAATGTATCGCTTGGACCCATCGCTATGTGACCTATGGTCCCACACTTGTGTGTGTGCTATCATGTTTTTTATGGATGCCAATTTTAGTGTTTCTTGTTGCAAATTTCAACACTCCCTCTCAACAAGAAAGGAATCAATCTGTCTCGATCCGATACCTTGGAATGTTCTTGCATGCGCACATGCAACTCTTGCATGCAACACTTCTCTAGTGTTATTCGCACATGCAAATATTGCATACAACACTTCTCTAATGTTTTTCGCACATGAAACTCTTGCATGCAACTCTTCTAAAACTGAATAGCCTCCAAACAAGTGAATTAGTATAATGCATCTGTCATCAGAGTCTTCTGACTATTGCTAGCTACTACACATGTCTACTGGACTCCCTGCATTTTTCACATCTGCATCCATGCACTCTGCACTATTTCCAACTCTGATCTGCACTCCAATATCCGACACTTGTCTCTCTGATTTCTGTCATCCTGACATCTAACTGAATTAATCTAACCAATCCTTCCTACTACTATTGTACTGTGGGCTCCTCGTAGCCAGGTTTGATCCATGAGACATACCATCTCAATAAATCATGCCCAATTTCTTCTTGGGATTAATTTTTCACATCACCCCACCTCACACCTTGAGTTATAGCTGCATGTAATCCCTCTACCCTTCTCGCTCGAAATTTCCCCCTCTTGAAGGTCTCTGCTTGAGTGGAGTCTTCCACTCGGTCTCCTCTTTACATCTCCAATTGCGGCTGCTCCACAAACTTCTAAGGCAGCTTCTGAGGTTGCATGTTGAGCGATAAGTTCTCCCTCTCAATCACCAATTCATTAATCATTTCTTTTCTCCTCAAAGCATTGCATGCATCCTCAACCTCGAGAGCATACAAGTTCTTAACTCTTACACCGATTTGCTTCACTTGTCCCGTGGCTATGTGTTTAAGGAAAACTTTTCCTTTTCTAAACATTACTTCATAACTACATTCTTCCAATATATGCAATATTCTTCATAATTAATTCATTACTTCATAACTACGAAGACAAGATTCTTCCTTAGGCATGGAACATGAAAAACATTTGCTAATCTGAGATGGGAGCCATTCTCCCTTTGAAAGGTAAATGTACCTATGTTGGTAGCGCTATACCTCTTGTCATCTCCAAACTCTATGCTCTGTTGGAGGTCATTCTCCTCCAATTCACTGAAGAGTTCTCTATTCCTCGTCATATGGAACGAGGCATCGCTGTCTAAATACCACATGCATCCCATTACAGTGTTAGCCATGCATGCAATGAAAGAAATATCAAGCTCGAACTGTGAATCCAACGCTTCACCTACTGCAACTTCATGCTCCTTCTTTCTTTTCTTATGTGGACAATTTGTAGCAAAGTGCCTGTTAGGGTCCTATAATAATAGGGTTCATAATTTTTGAATTGACTTTGATATTCTTGTAAATATGTACATATCTTTTTTTCTGCAAGTTGTTTTCACATATTTTGAAAATGAAAAATCATAAAAAATGAAAAGAGGGTAAAAGTCCTAAAACAAATGTCAAAGGACTTAGAAAAAAGATAGAGCCCAAAAGAAAAAAGAGAAAAAATAAGACCTGAAAGTGAGAAAGTCAAAATGCCACTACTATTTACTTTTACTGCAAGAATAATGATTATGTGTAGATTGTAAATAAATGCCATAATCCATGATCAGTTAAAAATTTTAAACTTAAATTTTCATGCTTTGAATTTCATGTTTTAGATAGAGAATAAAGATATGTCAAATAGTATAATCTTGACAAATCAGTAGATAAGATAGAGAATAAATGAGGAGCCCAACGGTTTAATCTGAGCCCATGGATGAAATAAGGTTAGACTTAGATAGTTTTTATTCTTTGAAAGAAAATTGATTCAGAGTTGCAAGCCTAAATGCACCGATAAAAATGAAGTAAAAATGTTATAAATAATGATGGGTAGGTAGAAATCAACTGTGTAAGCATGTAATAAAGCATCATTGAGAAAAAATTACTAATTTCCCTTCCCCCACAATCATTAAGTATTCTAAACCTTCAGTTAAAAAGGCTCAGAGCATTTCTCTGACTTTTGTTGGGACCGGACCCAAGGCTCGATAACTGATTGGTTAAAAATATTGAATTCCTACACAAAACCCATTTTCATCAACATTTACCCTTCATCCATAATCATGATCCCTTTTTCTTAATTAACAACCCATTTTTACTTAGTAAAAGTAAAAACCCTAAATAAATGATTCCATTTCCATTCAAAAAATCACTCCAAAACCCATAAAATACATTTTATCTTAATTCTAAGTGTGAAAAACCAAAAATAGGACAAACTATGCTTATTTGTCTATCTTTTACACTTTTCTTAGTGTTAAATCATGTATTTTTCATTTATATCATATATTACCCCTTTTCATATTAATTTCTAACTGTATTTGTTAAATCCCTAAACTACACCCTCCCGTATAGTATTAAATATTTTGTATTTAAAATAACCCACAAAACCCAATATTTATGTTTAAACCAATGTTATTATATCCCACGTGATGAAATAAAACCCGCCCTTATTCCCATTGGTTTTAAACGTATCAATATAAAATATACCCTGCCCCCTATAAACAATTGTCAAATGTTTAAAAACTATATAATAAACCCATGCCCGTGTATTGGTTAAAACATTATGAAAAGTTTTAATTAACAAATATGACATTATTCCCCCCCCCCCCCCCCCGCCTGTCTTATAACCTAATGTTTTGACATTAATAAATACATATTTATAAAGTTTAAACAAACCGTTCCACATATATGAAAACCCCGACCCCACTCCAATCCCGATGCATCTTATAAATCATATCTTGATCATTCGCAATCAAACCCCATGATCCAATGATGAACAAACAATATCGCAAATAAAGCTGTGTGACTTTCACCTTTTCATTTCCACGTGAAATAGGTAGTTTTCCCTTTTTCTCCCTCCTCAACATGGCACATTCTTATTAGATCGCATTCAATCCATTCAAAACCACTTACCACTTCGGATGCGTGTGATAACCACCAGTGGTTTTTTTCCTTGGAAACTCGAAAACCGCCCTTCCGCCAAATTTGACTGTCATTTATTGCAAGTTAAAATAACCCTAATTTGCCCAATAAATTATGAAATGCACTATTATTCTCTCTTTCTGCGCGTATCCACTGTATTTTCCATTTGGACTCATAGAAAAAACATTTTTTACTATTCTCATGCCCATAACCTGCAAACTTTCGCCTGTAGCCATTCAATATTGCTGAAAATCTTTGAATTGCTCTAGAAACTAAAAAGATACCATAGAATCTATTTTTAAGCCTCAGAGACATCTTCAAAGACCTATACCTGTGTATAACACGTATTCCTCAAAGAAATCAAGCCTGTTATTGATTTAAAAAGGATTTTAATAAAGAATAACTACATTCGGAGTTTAAATTCATCCAAAGAAGCATCTTAAAAGATCCAAAAAGCAGGCCAAACCCTGGAAATTTTTTCAAGAAATCCTATTCTATACTACGCACAATTTTAAATGAAAAAATTGGGTTTATATGGTTTTTGTAAACTGTTTAAAACTCTAAATTGAGACCAGAAATCCTTTGAAGGTAGCCTCACCTCTATGCCTGATTTCAAAATATTTTTAGCCCAAATATCCATTGAAAAAACTCAAGAAACCCCTGTTTCTTGTTTTCTAACCAGTGAAGGTTTGTAAATCATGTTGAGAGTCCAAAATTGAAAGAAAATATCCAAGAAAAGACCATATTCTGCCTGTTTTAAATCTAAGAACCTCTGCCAGAGTAAAAAATACTTCTGCAAACTGTTTAATCTTGCAGAAGTAGCCAGAAAAGCCTAAAAGCAGAGTTTTGTAGTCCAAAAAGCCTCAGAATGCCTAAACCTACTCCAGCTGCATCTTCCAAAACTGCTATCATTATAAATCCTCTACAACCTCCAATTGTAGACATTGAGCACACCCCATTAGCAGATGTTGACTATAAGATAGTAGACCCTATTGTAGAATTCAATTTTTTGGAACTTCACAACTGGAGCTTTGAAAAATCTTTAGATAATATTGAAGAAGTTCAAATTTGGGAATCACACTTGCCCAAATATGTTGTTCTAGTTACTCATTCATGCCCAGAGGTCATTAGGTTATGCAAAAATTATTATATGCCTGATCAAAGAGCAATATTCAATGCCAACAAAGAAGTACTTTTTACCATTACTGTTGAGTCTATTAACCAAATTTTACAGCTTAAACCTGATCCTCAAACAGTTCCTCTGTCCATTGAAGCACTTACCAAGCTGTATATTGGCCTAGACTTTCCTAAAAGATTCCATATCTTCCAAATATTCATGCCCTTGCATCTGGAAATCCCTCAAATCAATCCTCCATATTCCACTTCAAGATTCCCAGAAGGTTCTAGACATGTCATCTCCATGCTATCCTTCATCCTAGGGTATTTCACTGATGAACATACATATGAATCCATTTTAGGTTTCTTATCTACTTTCACACCAAGATAACCTCCATCTGTTATATTCAATTATGATGAATATATTGCTGACAATATTCATGACCAATTGGTTAAGTTGCCTACTAAAGGAGTGTTTAGATACACATCCTTTTTCTTTCATATGTTTTTGTATTTTCAAGCAGATAATTTTCCAGTATCCTTACAGAAGCTTGACATAAAAGGAAATCCTCTTTCAGTCATTTTGTGGACCTCTTTAATCAGAAAAGAGTCCACAAAGTTTACCTATGCAGAGTTTTCAGACTTCTTCATCCATCCATTGATAAAAATGTTAACAAATACAGAACAACCAAGGATAAATGATGAGATGAAGAAGATTTTATAATTGTCAGAGCAGACCAAGACTAGAGATTGGTATTTGTATGAAAAACACACAGAGATTAGAGTTTTTGGATTCAATTTGTTGCCATACAAATTACCCAAATTTGTACCAATGAGGGTTTTTGCCTTGGAATACATCAGGAAAATTTTAAACTTTGATTCTATTATCAAAGAAGAAAACACAGTGTAAGTTAAAGAATCAAGTGGTACCATTCATTTGCAATCATAGAGATGCAGAGGAAGAGGAAACTAAATAGTTATTAGAGTACAGATTTGAAGAGAGCTTTTCCCAGAATTATGATCCACAAATGATACTGAGTAAAATGAGGGTGAAGTGTAAAATGACACCATATATTCATGAGAAAAAACCAGAAATTGAAAAGTATGCTAATCAGAGTGAGTGGACAGAAAATACTTTAATAGATGCAGTAAAACAAAGTGATACTAGTCACACTTTACAAACTGTAGATCAAACAGAGAAAGCCACCAAGAGAGTCAGAGACTAATAAACTTATTTTGCTGAAACCACTACTGAAACTAGGTTCAAGATAAGATATAATAAAAGGCCCAAAACAAATCCAGTGCGTAAAGAGAAGGTAACCATTGATGTTGAAGATACAAATATCCCAGATACCAACATGGATGTTGCCACTGTTATCAGAAATGAGCAAGTTACAGAGAATATAAACGAAGAACATGTTGATAATGGAAATGCACAGTTGATAGAAAAACAACAGAACATGGAAGCATCATCCTCACAGTCATCTAAGGAAAAGGACATAGATATCATGGAAAATTACAAACAGATTAAGTTAAATAATGAAGAGATTAAAGATGAGATTTACTCTCAATATCTAAAACAAACACCAAGCATTCAAAATAGACTTTTATCTGCCTTTGATTACTCAAATAAAAAGTTGATCATGTCAGTATTACAGCCTACAGTGAAAACTCCAAAGACAGTTTCATATTACAAGAAGATTGATTTAGAAGTTCCAACAGAAAGCAGTCATGCACTTGATCAAATAGAATTTCATAGAAAGAGTTCAGAGATGTTGTATTCTACTGTTACAACCAAAGCTATGAGTGTTTAGAAACTTTAGAACACTATCACAAACATGAAAGATCAAATGAAACTTGACAAAGCATCCTCATATCATAAATATCTCAGAATTAAATCTTTAGAAGAATCGGTCTTGCAGGTTGGATATGACCCTACAACTGTTAAAGCAGCAGAGTAGTTAGTGAAGAAGAAAAATGAGGACAACGTAGCATTGAGGAAACAACTTAAATTTCCATCAAATGAACATCCTCAAGCTAAGGAAATAATACAAGGACAGAATGAGAAATATGGCATGATGAATTTAATCTTTCAGATGATAGCACAAATCAAAGAAATGGAGATTCAAATGGATAAGCATGTCCATGAAAAAGAAACACCAAAAACACCATAAATTCCTTCATCTATTCCTATGGTCACTACAGTTCTGCCTTCAACTCTAGCAGAAGAGTTGGCACCCAAAAAACCATTGGCTACTGCTATGCCAGTGACATCATCTACAACAATCAGCTATAGAGTCATCTACTACAGCATTTCACCCTACATATGAGGCTAGTAAAATAGTGAAATCCATGGAATAAATGCCACTTCAGACAAGTGAGATTAATAGATTAAAAAACATGGTTGATAACCTTGAAAATACAAACAAGTTAGCTCAAATTAATGCTAAAACTCATGAGCAAAAGGCTAGTAGACTAAATGAATAATTAAAGGAGTTACAAAAGGAATTAACCTTAAAGGAGCCAATGTCATATGTAAAAAAATATTTATGGAATAAAATCATTGAAGCCATCAATGATGTGTGGCCCTCAATTCAAGTGATCTTTGAACAGATAGATTTACTCAAAGCAACATTAGCAAAAATCCAGAAGACTAAAGATGAGCTTGATAATAAACTTGAGCAAGCAATAGAATTGATCAAGTTTCTTAACAGTAAAACCAGGCAGGAGTTAGATTAAATTGAGATTACTGCAGGACTGAAACAATCCTGGAAATAAGGAAAGTCCTCACTAAGAAGAACCTGATGAAACAACTTGAGGAGAAGTGTGAGAATATGAACATCACCATAACCAAATTCATGGTTAAATTTGAAAATCTTAGCCAAATAAGTATGCCTAACATTTTGGTTATCAATGATAAGCTTATGCCTCAAGAGGATTACAATAAAAAGATCAGAGAATATGCAAAGGAGAAAGTTGAAAAGACAGGTGGACAATGCACTCCAACAGGAAAATTCTTACTCAGAAGTTTTGAGAATTTATTTTATTTGCATCATGAGATAACACACTTGTTTTTAATAAAACCAACTTTTTCCATATATACAGAGGCAAATGAGAACTTCAGGAACTTAACGAAGATACAAATTCCAAATGAGGAAGCTTGGCAGTCACTTATATATTTACTGTGAACAGGGAAAATTTTAAGGATGGAAAATTATCTTAAAGTTTAAAAGCATTGGCGAATCTCACTACTCCCTAATATGAAAACTATAAAAAATTTATTGATATATTTGTAAAATTATTCAAATTTATAATGATTTGTATATAGTCTCTATATAATGTTGGCGATTTTAAAGGTCAAATAATTTTATATTGTAAAAGTTGGGCGAATCATTTTTATAAAAAATGGAAATTGGTGAAACTTTTTTGCAAAAAGATCATGGAAAATTAGCCCATATGTGAATATTAGCCCCTAAAATTTTCCATGATGGTGAAAGGTAAAAGGCATAAAGGTAAAAGGAAAAAAAACAGTTTGCTGATTTTCAGTCAAAATAGATTTTTTACAGCAGTAAATAGTTTTACAGTGGTCAAAGAGTATCTGAGTTTAAAGAGTATGAGATATTAAAGAGAATCAGAGTGAAAGAATAAAATATAAAGCAGATCAGATTTCAAAACCAACTTGAAAATATCTGAGTCAGCAAAGAGGACACCAAGGCAGCCAGCTGCACCTAATCCACAATTAGTTTCTATTTTATTTGGATAGCTAGGATAGCTTGTTGATTTCTTAAGCAGTTGTCTCTATTTTGTTGTAAAGATATTTCTATTTTCCTTAGATAATTCCTAGAAGCATTCTAGGATATTTTGTAAACAATTATATATAAATACTTCACACTTTGAAGTATTATTGTGGAATAAATTGATGAAGATTTATATAGTCATTTTTTATTGGATTTAAAGGCTTTTGTGTTTCAAATCTCGAGTAGCAGACTAGATCAGACAAATTAGCATCATATTTTAGGATCCATGTGATGAGCTATTGAAGTGAAGTATTTTCTGCTTGTCATTGTTTATCTTTCTCTATTATATGCATTCATTATGTGTTCTAAATTTGAATGAATAGATAGGAATATTACTTCATGATTTGTTCTTTACTGTTTATCATTTCTATGTTTTCTGCTGATTTATAGAGTAGGGAACCCTTAATTTATCCCTCTTTCATTTGGCCTTTGCCTACTACTTCTCTTTTCCGGATTAAAGAGCCCTTAATTTCTCTTAATGCCGATTATATCACCTCACCAAATAGCCTTCCAAGATATTCATGGGTTATCTATCTTTCCCTGAAAACATTTGATTTCTTGACCTTGATCTTAGCTCTGTCTGCTTGATTTTTGACTCCTCAGCCCAATGGATGAACAGATTTCCCACTATCCATCTCATTAGGTGATTTTTCCCACCAAATCAATCAAACCAAAACCAAATTGCACAATCATAACTAGCCTAATATTTTATAAATCAAAACAAAGTTAAATCTTATAGAGAGATCCCTATATGAACCCTAAGAAGGATAGATCTTAGAGCTTAAAAGTTGGTTTGTAGTTACCTCTAGTGTTCTTAGACTTTAAACCAAACTTTCACAACTTTAGAATTACTAGAGTGATAACAGTGCCCATGCTTGTGACAGTGAAAGCATGTGATCTTGGACAAATATTTCTTGCCCGCTTTGCCTTTGGATTTCTTTCCCTTGGCCTTATTTTCCTTACTATCCAACGCACAATATTCCTCATCATTAGTCTTGGATGGGGATCCATCCCTGGTATTCCGCCTGAATTCTTCTTATACCAAATCCAACCAAATTCGCTCCCAATCTGGTAACTTCTCCCTCCCATTGACAAAGTACTTATAACAATGCTAACTCTTGGGAAGGCCTAGAAGTGCTAGACTCACCAAGTCATCATCTTCTACGGTCACACCAAAAATTCCAATCTCATCTCGACATTGAGTGAACTTTTCCAAGTATGTTGGTACCTTCTCGCCCTCCTCCTTCTTGATTTTCTTGAGCTTGTCCTTCAGTTCCAACTTCCTTTGGTCGTTGTTGTTTTGAAATAAATCTGTCAAGGCCTTCCACATTTCATGTGGAGTCCCCTTTCCATGGAGACTCAAGACAATGTGATCTTAAACTCCCTATAATAAGGTCCTCCTCGCCCTTGCTACCTTATTTTTGCAAGCATCAAGAAGAGCGACGTCTGCTGCTGCGGACTTGGGAATATCATTATCAATGAATTATTTCAACATGTTATCCTCCAGCACTGCCTCCATTATGTATTTCTATGCAATATAATTAGAAATTTCCTCGAGTACATATTCCAATCTTAAGTCATTGAAATCCATCTTTATCCACTTGTCGCACCAACGAAAGTATCTGCAAGTTTTAATATTGTTCAACACAAACTCAATTTCTTCTCCACTATTGTGATTTCTGGTGCTCTGATAACATATATAAACTATACAAACAATATGTATTCCAATGGATTCAATCTAATCATGAAATATACTAAAGCAAAACACTGAATCCTTCTACAATTAATTCCATGGAAATTAAACATGATCTCACAATCACACCAAGTAAAAGAAAGAAGCAAATCAATCCACAACATTTTTATTTTTCCTGGGGAAATCTTGTTGCTCAAAACCCCTCTATCTATATTGTATAATTATTGTCTCACACTTATCTAGAAAAAATTGGGCCAACACTTAGACAATTCTCAGCCTCTCTTCAGCATGCCTTGCTCATGCAATCCCTGTGGAATTCAATCCCTATTATTTAGGAATTCCAGGCTTCCTTGACTATGCAAGTATCATGGGAAACCCTGTGGTGTTTTTACTGCATCTGGATAGTTTTCTAAAAATAAAACTGATAGTCAACTTCCCTTTAACCTTTGTCTCAACGGGGTCTTTATCAGAACTAAAATGCATGTAGCTATCAATAGTAAATCATCAGTCACTTGGCAGATCGTTGCATGTGAATTAAATATGATTTAATTCACTTGACCTCTCACTAGTGCAACAATCAGTTACAACTAGTTAGACTGACTTTGAATCACTTAATTGAGTTAACTGATTTCTAATGCATTAAACTATTGCACTAACTGCAACTTGGACTCAAAAAAATAATAGAGTCACTCAGCATGCCTCACCAACCACCCTCAACTCAAAATTCATAATATAACTGAGTCTATCGCACTTAGTTAACAATTACAATTTTTTATGAGATAAGATTATAATTTATTGTCCAATTTAATTAAGGGAAAAATAAATTAGACACATTTCCAATTTATTAAATAAATTGGCTTGCACACTAATGTATCACTTGGACCCATCACTGTGTGACTTGTGGTCCCACACTATTGTGTGTGTTATTATGTTGTTTTTGGATTCCAATTTCATTGTTTCTTGTTGTAAATTTCAACAGGGTGGCCACCAATATCCACCTATATCATCTTTCCACTAGCACGCCCATGACAAACTCCTTCATGATGAGCTTGCACATCAGGTATACATGATACCAATCTCTTCACTTTTGGAAGATCATCATAGTGTAGATGAGCCAGTCTGTGGTGCCATAATTCACTGAGATGATTGGTGTTGTGGGATAATGCAAAGAGTGGCCTTCCAGGATCTTGTAGAGTCCTTCAAATCTCAGTCCTAATGTGAATGCATATTTTATGTGTGAATAAACAAGCCAAGTTAAGACCTTATCATTCATGCAGGCTCCCTCATCCCTTCATGTTCTAATGCAGATATAGAAATAATATTTTTCATAAGACCCGACACATACATGAAATCATTTAGAAATATTGATTCCCCATTGTTTAAATGAACTTTAACTTTCCCAAATCCTTTTACAGGATGAGCAAAGTTATCTCTAAGAATTATCCTTAACTTAGTCTCCCTCTCTACCAGATTAGAGAGGACATATTTATAACCAGAAAAGTGATGAGTGGCCCCACTATCAACTAGCCAACTATCCCATGAATCTGATGGAGAAGAACTAGTAAGTGCAGAAATATGAATACATTCATTTTTATCCACAATATTACTTTCATACCTGGAATATTTTGACCTATTTTGAGATGGAAGGTCTTCTTCACGTTCGCTTGATGAATATCTTAGTCTCCTCTCATACTTTTTGTTATGATTGAATCTTGAGTTATCTTTTCTTCTTTTATCATAGTTGTTGTAACATGGCTTCTTTCTCTTTTTTAAACAATCACTGAAAAAATGACCTTTCTTGTGGCAGTTGTAGCATCCAAGCATCATGCTCTCCTTCTTCATGTTTTTAAATCCTTTCTCTTGCTATCATTTTGGATTCTTCTTGAGTCAGCTTCCCAATGGTTTCATTAAATGGAAAAATCATATTGTTGTTGTTGATAGTAGTAATGAAGGTTTCCCAAATAGGAGGGAGACCTATGAGAGTCACGACAACCAAATCTCTACCTGGCACATCTTCACCAACCCTCAACAGTTGATCTTTAAGACGAGAGATCCTTGTGATGTAAGTCTGAAAAGACTCACCTTTGTTCATCTTTACTTCCTTGAGTTGATACATCAACATAATAATTTCATTAATATTGTTAACTTTATACACATCGGCTATTTTATCATACATACATTTATAATTCTTCAAATTCCCAACATAAGCAAGTAATCTTGTAACCCATCAGCTAAGATTTGTTTTGCTTTAGACTTACCTTTATTGTACCTATTCTTAATGACAACACTGTGGGGGAAACCCTTTCAAATATTCTTCTTTTATAGATTGTCTTCAAAATATTTAAGCGGAGAGTACAATGAGCTCAATACATGTATACAGTTGAATTAAACAAATCTTATCTATGGAATGACAGGTCTACAATAGAAAGACACGAAACAAAAGGATCACCAATACCAAGTGATCTCATCTGCCCAGATCTAGATCTGGATCTAGAATATTGTCGATGATTGTTCTAATGTGTCTAGACTGCATGATAGATGAGTGATGATTCTGCACAAGTAACTATCAAATATCCAAAATCAGTTTTCCCAATAACTCTCAGTATCGCGGCCTAAACAAGCTCTCCTTGTGGCTTTGGAGCTCTGAGTCGCTACCACAGAGGTTTGTGCCTAGGGCTAAGGGTCAAAAGACCATAGAATCTTGGTCACGACTTGAAGCCTTCTTGTAGGTGACTTTACCAACTGATTCATGACCACAACAAGCTTAGCCCGTAGCCCAAGCCCAATAGAGCCGCTACCTCAAGTTCTCCTACCCATGGCCCAGACCCAAAATATCCAGATCTGAAATGTGCCTCTGTCTATGATCCTGATCCACTGCACGAGCCTCTTGCGATGTGTTAGCACATTTCTTTGCTAAGTCATGAGTCCATTCCATAGTTTTATTTTTAGGTTTAAAGTTCAACAAATTTAAAAAATAAAAAATAAAAAATAAAAAAAAAAATTGGTGCTACCGGAATTTCCGGAAGCACCAATTTTTAACCTTTTAGACAGTGTGTTACTTTCATGTGTTTTTTTTATTTTTATTTTTTTGCCCCGATGCTATTGGAATTTTCGGAACCATACTTTGTTTTTAAAATAAAACAAAAAAGCGCATCCGCTTTAGTTATACCATGTGTCTTAGGGTTAATACACATTAAATCTTTTTTAATCTTCTTAGATCTAATGACAGGTGTTGTACTACGATCAGTTAGCTAAGGTCAAGTCATTTTATACGTTGAGCCACATGTGTCATCTACATTTATTGAGTGAATCATTACCCGTCATTCCTATCTATGCAAAGTTAGTCATCCATGTATTTAGGTATGTTTTTTTCTGAATTTAAGGGATCGTGGTGATAACACCACACACCATAACCGTTTGGTTGGCTGCACGACAGTGCTGCTGGAAATTCTGGCCAATCAACAACAAAGACTGCAGAGGTGACTGCAAGTCATAAACACACTTTCCATAAGCCATTTGAAGCTCTCATATGGAAAACACAACCAACTAAAGGTGGTGATGGTGTGTCACGTGGTGCACATCATGGTAAACAATATTTTCAATGATGGAGGATGATTTGCATGGGGTGATGGACCAAGTTTTGGTTTTAAAACCGCCTAAAAATCAGGAGAAGGTCATTCAAAGTTTTAGTTGCTGGGACTCAAATTTTTTGAGAGTCATAGTTCAAGAAGGAGTCTAGATTTTAGGCGAGATTCCAAAGGTGAATACAAGCCACACCTATAAGTTAAACTTCCCCTACTCTGCCACCTATCAGTTGCAGGAGACGTAGACATTTATTTTTGTAAAGATGACTAAAACATGTGGTAAGATAAATCGAATAGAGCCACAAGGTTCAGATTTGGTTGATGCCAATTCGAGGGTAAGAAGTTTTTTTATGTTCTCAAGCTAGTATTTTGTTTGTAACAGGTTAGGGAGCTCTCTCTCAGGAGTAGCCCTAGAGTTTTATAACTCTTTTAATGGAAAAGAGGCTACATTTTATGGCCTCACTTTGCATGTTTCTGAAGACACTATTTATGAAGCCTTTAACCTTCCTCAAGAAGGAGAAAGGTGGTTTAAAGGAAAAATTATTACAGGAGATGATCTCAATAGCTTCCTCAAAGATTCTCACAGACCTCCAAATTGGGCAAAGGGAATTCCAAACAGCTACCTTAAGGATGACTAGGTATAAGCTATCAAGCTTATCAAGATATAACTCACATGTGAAAGGAGGTATACAGTGGTATTCCTCTATCACATGAGATTTATTTTTCATATTGCAGGGATGAAGACATTGAAACTGCCATATTTCTTATTGAAAAGCCTGACCAAGATGTCGGCAAGGGTTCAGACCCATACTAATGTTTCTGAGTATAGCCTATACCATCAAGCTTTGATCAAAGTTATAGTTGAAGAATAGCTGGGAAAGAGAAACCCGACTTGGGACCACTTTTTATTATATAGGGTACGCCAACCTTCACCAACACCTCTAGTTCCAAAACCAAATCCTCAGCCTGCAAAGAGAAGAACAAAGAGAAATTCTAAAAAAGAAAACATTCATAAGAAGGCCAAGGGAAAAAAGAGAAATTTTTTGCAATCAAAGTTGAAAGAAATGTGGAAAAAGGAGAGAGCTCCTCAGAAACCAAACCCAAGTCCATGAAAATAGTACCCCATGTTCCTCCATTTCCTAATTTTTACACTAGATGCAGAAGAGAAAGTTCTTCAAATACAGATAAATCAAAAGCGCAGGTGCTACGGGAAATTTCAGAAGCATATATTCAAAAAACGTTGTAGAGATAGTATCAACCTACACCATCAGATAAAGAACTCCTCAAGGATGTTGGATATGAAATCAACAACAACAAGAAGAAGGAATAAGTTAAACCTATTGATAGCACCAAAAAGATACATACAAGAGATACAAATAATTTTAGGCTTAAATCCAAGGCTCTACACAAACCAAGCCTAATGACAAAGGTCATTGATGTTGAAGGGAAACCTGAAGATTCAAAGACATAGAAATCAGAGAAATCCATGAATAAAAGCAAGAACCCAACCCTTTCAAAACAACACTCAGAGCCCTCAAAGAGAAGAAAAACACAAAGGGTTTCTAAGGAGAATAGAGACATTGCCAAGGAGAAACTACAAGAGAAACAAGATCCAGATCATCAGCTGCTGACAACAACACTGATTTAGATAAACTAGCTGAAGCTGCAGCACACATAGAGGAAAGGTAGAAAGGTTTTGGGTACTAATTCCTTTTTTCTTATCAGTTACAAATTTTGAATAACAGCCTAGGTGTCATAGAATAAAATTCAACACATAATTTTCAGCATTTTCTGTGTATTTTGAAAAAGAAATAGGGTGCTACCAGAATTTCTAGTAGCATTCCAGATTTAACGCAGTTACAGGTTTTTATTGGAATTTCTGGTAGCACCTATTTTAACTGAATTTTGACACCTGTCCGCAAGTTTTTCCCAGCCAGTTAAGGATGGATAAGAACCCATAACCAAATGGATAATACAAGTGATGGTGAGAGGTGGTTATGAGATTGTTGGATGTTGATCTTCCTAAATCTCTTATTAAATGAAGCGACATGGTTATGAAAGACCCAAGGCACAAGGAGATAATTCAGCAGAAAAAGGGGTTGCATGACATGAAAACATTCATCATTCCATCCCATAATTCTTCTCTTCTTTCTTCTCCATATGTCCTTTCTGTTAGATTTCGAAGATATAAGGTTGTAATGTCTTTTGACACATATGTTATGTTAGAATTAATGTTTTCTTCTTTTTAGAAGAGATGGAGTTGATTCCTCTCTTTCTATATATACCATTTGTAAATACTATTTCCAAGTTGGATGTTGGTTTACCTGAAGACTGAATATAATAATAATAATAATAAAAATAAAAATAAAAAATTGCTTCATACTGGAGGATTTTGTGACTCAAGGAAAATCTAATGTGTGATGTGTCTCTTTGCTTTGTTAATTTCTTCTAAAATATGAACTACAGCAACTAGTAAGGTGTGAGTGATAAGTTGTTAAAGGATTTAGCAGTAAATTATCTCCTTTCAGTTTTCTGCAAGTTATATGCCTGTAATAGAACATGTCAGTGAAGATTTCATAAGGGATTTGTGGAATACTTTATACATGTAATCTATTTTTTTAATGTTGTTTGACTTTGCATAAACAGAGTTTGTATAAAGAACCATCATCATAGTTGTGTGACTGATTTAGGATAGAAATATTTCCTAAAATATGTACTAGCTATTCATCTTCTTCCACTTGTATACTCTGCTCCCTATACTTCCTTTTACCCACACAATTTATACTTACCACAGCTTGCCAAATGCATGAAATTATTAAAGAACATTAAATCATTTCAAAATCTTTGAGAAAGACATCCCACCTGTTGGCTTGTGACCGCACACAAAGTGCAGAAGGAAAAAGGAAGGGAAATTGTAACTATCAAAGAGCTTCAAATGAATCTATCTACCTCTTAATTCAGTTGAAAGAGGACAGTGTCACCGATTAAGTGTGATGGTGAGAAAAGTTCTTATTTCCATCATTCATTCCATCTACCCCCCTTCCTACCCTTCATTTGTCGTAATTCTGAACTCCAACGCTCTAAATACCATTTATCCCTTTTCAAATTTATTTTCCTCAAGTCATTCCCTTTTATTTCATGACCGCACACTCAAATTTCTTTTCGCAATTTCCAAATCCCAAAATCCTTTAATTTTCGTCTCCTACAAACCTTTCAAAATGCGATATGCAATGAAGTGGGACCGATTCACCTGCCGCACTTCCTTTCATTTCATTTCCCTTAAAAATCATTAAACCTTACCATCCACTTTCTCTATTCCCCGATTGCGATTAAACTAGGGTTATTTATCCCTAACACGTCACCTTTTCCCCATCATCCATCGCACATTGCTAAATATAAACTTCGCGGATCAGCAATTATAAATTACAATTTGCAACTTACCTTTTAAGTGCCCGTAAAGTATCTTGTTTAAATTGCGATGTGGGGCCCCACCTCCATCTGCCACGTCATCTTCCCCACTCTCGCACTTTGCACTTCTCAAGTTTTAACGTTTAACCCTCGCCTACTCCCAGATAAAACTTCCGCTCTGTGATTTGCAGGCGCGGGTCCCACTGCCTTGCCACGTCATCAATAGCCCTCCTTTGGCCTGTCTTTCTCCCATTTCAGTGATAAAAAGTCCCGCTAAATTCATTTCGGCTTCCGCCATTCATTCCCCCTCCGAAATCTAGTTCCGGTTTGAAATTTAAAACACAACATGGGATTTTGGATGGAACTTGCAGTATGGTTTATTCAATTTCCACATGATAACCTCCGCTAAAGAGTTCAACACGCACAAAACAATAGGCTATTCCACAACGAAAGTGGAAATCATGAGAATTAGAGAGTGGAGGTCTTCAAACAGCAGGTGAAATCATATGATGAAGGCCGAACCGCCTACCTGTTCTTAGTCATTCCTCACCACTCCTTTGAAGATTCTAGAATTTGGCCTCCCTGGCCAACTGTTTTGTTCTTTTTACTGATTATATAGTGATTTTTTTCTAGTAAAATCCTGATTTTACCCAATTATTTTTTGATTTTTCTGTTGCGGGAGTGATTTCTTGATGCACGCTCTGACAGTTTGCTACGATATTTTGTTTTTCACCTGTGTGGTTCGATCATAAACCCTCGAGGAGAAAAGTATACGTAGTGAGTTCTAAGATGAAAGAAGGGTTTTGGAGTTTTGAAGAAATATGCTATAGTTTTGTATGATTGTGCTCCATGTGCTCTGAGACTCATATCTAGGAGAGTTGTTTAAACTTAATGTGATATAGAGATGTTATTTGGATTTCAGATGGAGCAATGAGTAGTATGCATATGTTTCCTTCTGTTATTATTAATCTCCTTTTTTATGTGTAATCATCTTTCATGTTATGCTTCTTTGAACGTTTTATGTAATGTAGTTGTTGGTGGTCTACAGTTTTATTCATGAATTCGTGTCTGTATAATGCTTAGGTGTTAACGCTCATGTATTAAGCTTGTTGCACTCCCTTAATTCTCACTCCATGAATCTCTTTTTTTGTCCATATCCCATAAATATCTATTTCCTCTGAGTTCACAGGGGGAATATTCATAAATCTCTTAAGCCTGTCTCTTGTGGATTCTTTCTCCGTTCTCTCTCAATGCCTCTGCATATTTTTGAAAGTTTCTACTCATTATTTTATACGTGGCCCATTTAAAAGCCATCAAACCTCACAACCTCCTGAGCCCTCTTTCAAGTATAGGGAATTCACATGACTCATGGATAAAATGGTCTTATCCATTCATGAATTACCAAAACAATTATTCTCTTGAACCATATTCTGTCATAGGCATTCATACAATTGTCCATTTTTAACCTATGTTTTTAAGATGTCCTAGGCACTGATATTTTGCAATTAAAGGTTGTCTCTAGGAGTGAGTGATAATATCTTTTAGCGTCATTTCTGAGGAACGAATTAGAAAACCTTTCCCTGGGATATGAAATTATCTTCACCCATAAATCAGGTGAGCACGAAGGGTTAAGAGTTGCATAACCCTCACCTTTGTGACTTCAATATTATCAAAGTTTAAATCGGAAGTAATCCTGGCTTTCATTAGGTTCACACCAGATTCAAATCCACCATCTACCTCCACCTCTAAACTATATGGTTGTGACGAGTTTCCTTTTGAACAAGTATGCCCCCTTGGCCCTCCCTCAGCCTCTAAATGTTAAGCTGCAATACTATCTAGTGTAGTTGCCTCGATTCACGAGGGAAGATAGTAATTTTTCACATAAACATATTGAAAAATTCTACGCTTTTGCTAAGAATGTAAATGTAGATAACTTAGATGTGGTATTAAGACTTTTTGTCCAATCCTTGGAGGGAGAAGCTCGGAAATGTTTCAAGTCTCTAGCCAATAACGCAGTCCACACTTGGGAAGAAATGGAAAATTTCTTCACATTGAAATGGGGACAAAAGAGGGACCATGGTCCTCAATGCTCTCAATAAGAGACATAATGAGGATGTAACAAAATTTATAAAGAGGTTCAATAAGCTCTATAATAACCTCCCCGTTGAAATAAAGCCTCCCCAAGTAGCTACTAAGGTGGTTTTCATAGGAGCTTTCGAGCCTGATTTTGGGTTCACCTTAAGAGAAAGAAGATCCACATCTCTAGATCAGATCCAGTGATCATTAGATCATGTCCAAGTTTTAAAAAATGCTCAAAAATGAAAGTGCTTAGAAATGTTTACAACTTAAATGAACAGAAATGTCTCGTCGCTGCGATTCTAGCGCCTCTAACGGTTCACAAAACAGAGGTCGTATGAAGAAGTTATTAAGGTTTCAAAATGCCCAGTAAACTCCAAAAATGAGTTGACCAAGTTTGAATTTGTTAAATTTGGAAAAATTTTAAAAAGGATAGTCCCTGGAATATTCGATATGGGCGTATCAGATGTTGACACTTGGCAGATTTTCATTCGAAGTTTGGTTGACTTCAGATTTTCGTGGCCTATCATGGGCTGCCACGTGGCAGGCCCGGAGGCTGCCACGTGGCCCTAGGCCGAGGAGAAATTCATGTGGAAAAAATTGTTCGAGTCTACGGGATTCGAACCCGAGACCCGAGCTTGCGTTCAAAGAGGCTCGAACAACCCGCCTATGCCAAATTTCTTAACAGTTATGTGTTGGCAAATGTATTTTTTGTTTAAACGTTGAACGAGCAGAAAAAGGGTTAGGGCTAGCCCTGTCGGTGCGCAACCAGCGCTGAGAACCATGGCCTAAAGGCCTTAAACCGTGGGAGAAAATGATTATTAAAAACATGACTTGTGGCCAGCACCATCCAAGCAATAAATGCGGGAGTAACGGATGGTTAAGGTGGTGGTATATGCGGTTGTTCCAGCGGAATTCCCATGTGACCGCCCAACATATAATATAATGCCACCTTCTTAACCGCCTAAAAATTTGGGTGCAATTGCGCCTTTTCTAGAGTTTTTCCATTTTTGGCACTCCTAACTGGAGTTCCTCCAGTTTTTGAGGAGGTTTTCAAGGGATACTGGGCAAAATCTGTTTTTGCCATAACTCCTTCAATATTGAACCAAATTGAGTGCAAAAATAGTCAATTTCGACTATATCAGACCTTTTGGACTCAATGGAGTATGTTTCAGAGCCATCAGAGAGTTTCTAAGAGATTATTTACTTCAATGAATTTCAAGGGGCCACTAGGGCCACCAGGAGGCAAAATCAGTTTGAGGCCTAGCTAGGGGAGCTAGAGGCCTTATCCAGAGATCCAATAGTCAAAATTGGATATTTCAGATGTTATGAATCTGATGATATGGTTTGAAGAGCTTGTAGAGAACTTTAGAATCTGATGATATGGTCACATGATGTTGTTTCTTCGTGCAGTTTATCCGATGGTTTTGGCTAACACCATAGTAAACTCTGGCTTTAATGCCTTACCCATAGTTTGATGTGGAGTTTCGCTCAAACAGTTATGTCACTGCGGAGTTTTAGGGGTCATGTGCCCAACCGCTCTACCCTGGCATTTAATATTGCGGTTAGGCAGGCGGATAAATTGGCGCACCCCTAAATTTTTGGGTTTTGGCCGAATTAAACTGCATTTAAGTGCACTCCTCCATTTTTAGTCGAGTTTATTTAGGGGTAACTGGACAAAAATTGAATAGGCTCTATCGTCAGCTCGATTCGTCCATTCTGAGAGTGTGAATAGTAAATTTTTACTATATCAGAAATTCCAGAATCATTGGTGAGGGTTTCATAGCCATCAGAGGACTTCTGAGCATGATTTTGCTTCAAAGAAGTTCTAGGGGCCACTAGGGCCACCAGGAGGCAGCAACAGAATGAGGCCTAGCCAGGGCAGCTAGAGGCCTTTATTAGTAATACAATAGTAAATTTTGGATGTTTCAGACAGTTTGGAACTAATGGTGAGGTTTTCAGAGCCAGTAGAGAACTTTTGGAAGCTGAGTTTCTTCAGTGAAGTTCCAAGGGCCACTAGGGCCACCTAGTGCCAGTAGGAGAATGAGGCTTATCCAGAGCAGCCAATATCCATTCTTAGAAAACCAGTAGTCTATTTTGACTATTTTGAGCCTTATGAATCCAATTGAGGAATTTTCAAAAGCTTTTGAGGACATCTTAAAGTCTAGATGCTTCAAAGAATTTTTTAGTGAACCTAGAGCCAAGGGTTTCCACCAGGTGTTGGAGGCGAAACCGGAGCAACCAGAGCCCAATTTCAGCAAGTGAGTAGTCTATTCTAACTATTTTTGACATTTTGAATCCATTAAATGGATTTTCAGAGTCATTAGTATAATTCTAAAGGTTGGTAAGCCACAGGGAAGTTTCGAGCAGCCAAGGTCCAACACTGGATGCAGGCATAGATTGGGGAGTCTGTGCTCATTTTGTGCAAATGATCAGTCTATTTTGGAGGTATGATATATGATGAAGATATTAGGGGAGTTTTTAGGGATAGAAATGGATTTCTTAAAGGGTTAGTGCCACATAGAAGCTCAGGGAAGCTTAAGGCACCGACAACAGAGATCAAGTCTAAGGAAGCCTAGTTCTTTCTTCAAAGTGATGACAGCCATTTCAGGGGTATGATGATATTCTAAACCTAATGGTACAACACAAATAACCATTGGAATTAAGTATTTACTTGTAAAAGAAATTATTCATCATAATACCAAAGTGCCAAGTCAGTTGACATAGGCTCGAGGAGACATAGCCCACGATATTCGAGTGAGCTCCTTTAATAAATTTTTTGTTATGTGTTAATGCTTATTTTTTGCATTATATGTTTGTTACACATGCTTAATATCAGCAAAAAAAAAAAATCGTAAAGCACTTAAACAATTAAAAAACATACACATGTTTCAAGTATTCATTTCCTCACAGTCAAGAATAAGCTAGATCTTAATTTGGTTAACTGAGTGGTGTTGATCTTCCAGATCATATCGTACATGAGGTTCTATACCTCCCTGAGTTGAAGAGAAACTTGTTGTCCCTGGTCGAAATCCGGCAGCAAGGACACTCAATTCACTTGTTTGATGGCAAGGCAGAGGTCATAAAAGCATCAGATCACTCACTTGTCATGGTGGATATAGAAGAAGGGAGACTCTTGAAGCTGAAAGGTTCATCTGCTCATGCTCAAAACTTTGCATTCAGTTCACATCATGATGAAGGTACATTCCCATCAAGTCTTTTATGGCATGCTAGATTTGGACACTTAAACTATGAAAGCCTTCATTTGTTGAAGAAAAATGGTGTTAATGGACTGCCTACAATTCCTAGAAAACCTAAGGAATGTGATTCTTGTATTCTAGGAAAGCATATCAAACATCCATTTCTTGATTCACACTCCAGAGCACATAGAAAACTTGAGCTTGTTCATTCAGATTTATGTGGCCCTATGCCTATTGCTTCTGCAAATGGAAACAAATACATGATGACATTTATTGATGACTACACCAAAATGTGTTGGATTTACTTATTGAAGAATAAGACTGACGTTTTTCAAACTTTCAAGAATTTTCATGCATGGATTGAAAATGATGCACAAACACATATTGGCTCTCTACGTACTGATAATGGAAAAGAATACACTTCAAATGAATTTGAAAATTATATTCATCAACATGGAATAAAACATCAAACAACAGTGCCATATAATCCCCAACAGAACGGTGTAGCTGAAAGAATGAACAGAACTATCTTAAATATGGTTCGCTCCATGTTATTTTTCAAGAATGTGAAATTGATGTTTTGGGCTGATGCAGTTCTATGTGTTGTTTACATAAAGAATAGGTGTCCTTCAAGTTCAATTAGAAAAAAAACTCCTTTTGAAATGTGGCATGGCCACATTCCTTCGGTAAAGCATTTCAGGGTCTTTGGGTCCACCTGTTATGCCTTGATACCCAAGGGTCAAAGGAACAAACTTGGTGCTAGAAGTTGCAAATGTATCTTCTTGGGGTACTCCAATACCTCCAAAGGATATCGTCTCTATGATGAAGCAAATAAGAAATTTGTAATAGCAAGAGATGTCATATTTCTTGAATCTTCCAAGAGTGACAAGGTTTTTGAGCGGCAACTTGATCGCCTGGATAGATTCACACATGCAAAGTCCTTCCAAGAATTTGATAATGTGATTCCACATCTTGAAGGGGGGATTTCGATATTGAATCAAACTGTGGAATCATGTCCTGAAGCACTCTCTCCCCCACATGAAGAAACAACCACGGATGACACATTGGATGATGTGATTGACAGAATTGGGAGATTGAATCTTGAATCAATCCCAACTCAGTCAAGTGAATAGCCTGGGCCATCTCAGAAAGGTCCTCCCAAATGGCTGACAAAAACACTGGAGAATGTTCATCCTGATGAGGTTGGAAAAACAGGATCAATCAGTTCCACTCAACAAATCGAAAGTGATGTAGATAATTCTAATTCCCCTGTTGATATGGATATTGCTTATAACTGTGAATTGAGTTTTTCTACAGATCATGAACCAACTTCCTTCAAAGAAGCCGCTTCTCATGATGAATGGAAAGAAGCGATGCAGAAGGAGTATGATGCCTTGATAAAGAATGGCACTTGGAAGCTGGTTGATCCGCCTTTGGGAACGAAACCAATTGGCTTTAAGTGGGTCTACAAGAACAAGTATAAAGCAGATGGCTCACTTGACAAGCACAAGGTCGGGCTTGTGGCAAAAGGATTCGCACAAAAAGAAGGAGTCGATTATGAAGAAACTTTTGCTCCCACAGCAAAATGGACCACCATCCGGACTCTCTTTGCCTTAGCAGCTCAGAATGGATGTAAAGTCCATTAGATGGATGTAAAAACAACCTTCTTGAATGGAGATATAAAGGAGAAAGTTTATATGTCCCAGCCAGAAGGATTTGTGATAAAGGGTCAAGAACACAAAGTTTGCAAACTTGTAAAATCCTTGTATGGCCTCAAGCAAGCACCACGAGCCTGGTATGAGAAATTGACCAAGCATCTTCTGAAACTTGACTTCAAACATTTTGATCTTGATGATGCAACTTTGTTTGTTAAGAAAGTTGGAAAAACAGTTGTATATCTTGTGGTGTATGTATATGATCTTTTGATAACAGGGAACAATGAGAGCTATATTGCATCCATGAAGAAAGAATTAAAGAAAGGTTTTGAAATGACTGATTTGGGTCATGTTCATTACTATCTGGGTATTGAAGTAATTCAACATCCTAAATTTATATTTCTTTCTCAAAAGAAGTACATTGGAGATCTCTTGAACAAATTTGGCATGGATGACTATAATCCCTTAACCACTCCAATGGAACAAAACTTGAAGCTCACATCTATTGAAGGGAAGGAATTTGAGGATGCAACTAAGTATAGACAGCTTGTAGGAAGTCTTATCTATCTGACCACCACCAGACCTGACATCTCATTTGCTGTTGGAATCCTTTCAAGGTTCATGCAAAAACCTTGTGAAGGACATTGGTCTGCTGCAAAAAGAGTGCTAAGGTACTTGAAGGGGACTCAAGACTTTGGACTCAAATATACACAGGTAGGCAACTTCAGCTTGATCGGATACTCTGATTCAGACTTTGATGGTGAAAAAGAAACAGGGGTGTCTACTACAGGTTACACCATGAGTCTTGGATCAGGAGCTGTCTCATGGAGATCACGCAAACAGTCAGTTCCAGCAGATTCCACGACCGAGGCAGAATATGTGGCAGCAGCTGAAGCAAAAAAGGAAATTGTGTGGCTCTGGAAAATCCCGGAAGATTTGCAGATGAAACAAATGTATTCCACACCACTCATGATCGACAACACTTCTGCAATAAAGTTGGCCAAGAACCCAAAGTTCCATGATCGAACAAAGCACATCAATACAAAGTACCATCTAATTCGACATCATGTTCGGGCCAAAACCATCCATCTACATCATTGTTCCACAAATGAGAAAACTGCTGATATCTTCACCAAAGCACTTGGAAGAGAAAAGTTTGAAAAGTTCAGATCGATGCTTGGGCTCACCAACATCCCTTCGGATTAAAGGGGGGAATGTTGACACCTAATCCTATGGGATGGGTGTGGATATTTAATTTTTTATAATAAATAATATTGGGAAATAAGGAAGGCCAAGAGTCATTGGGAGATGAATCCCAATAGCCTCACCTCCATGTATAAATGCATGTTCATTCTTCATTCAATAACACATTCTTATTTGAGGAGTTACCTCCTGGTTTGACAAGTGGGAGGTGCTTGCGCATAAGAATTTCAAGTTATCCACCCATTTTCAGATCAATGATCCAGGAGCATCTCACGTTTAATTTTTATGTAATTATTTAATTACATCATCTAGGAGTTTCTAGAATTAATTAGGAGATAGGGAAGTTAGGATAGAATCCTAAAGCTGAGAGGATAGCTCTCAACTTCATCCAAATATCTAGGAGGAAGTTTCTCTTGAAGAGATTCGAGTGACTTCTCTCCTATAAATAAATAGTCATGTAATATTTTGGAAGAAATCATGTTTTGAAGTGTGATTTTAATTAATAAAATTTGGCGTGTGTTTTGAATTGTTTATCATCTGCACCATTTTCTATTCTAATCAGTTGAATTTATATTTCTTCAAGTTATGTGAAGCTTCCAATGTAGCCAATCTAATATCTAATTTGAAAACCAGACTCCTTGATAAACTTGACAACATAATGATAGCTCATAATAAACTTGATATTCACAGTGAAACCATGGTTGAAAATTTGAACTTAAAAACTCTTCAATATAAATGGCTACATGATCATCAAAGTCATAGATACCATATCTTGCTTGATCTTCAATGTATTTTGTAATTTGATTATCATGGTTGAACTTTTCATGCATGTTTTCTATTTCAAATTCATAATCCAAAACAAAAAATTCCCCACTCTCAATAATAGAGGGAAGCAATTTTTGTTTTTGCTGTTGTTGAGAAGAAATTCCAAAAGAATGATCTTGATATGGAAAAAATTCTTGAGCCTCTAAGGTTACAAGCTCTATCTGAATTTCCTGGAAAACTATTCTAAGAAATGACTTTTATTTTGAGCTACATTTGCATGACCTTAAGTAAGAGGACAAAAATGAAAAAAAAATTGTATCCACTTCACCATCAGTATACCCATCATTCCATTCTCTAAAACCTTGAATGGAAACATGATCTACTACAAATTCATTTTTCTCCATCCATGTTTACAAGAAGATAACCCAAAATCTTTTTATGGATGTTATGAACTTCACAGACAAACATTCAATCCAATTTTTTCACTTCCCTTGGAATGAATCATAAAATAATCTCATGTATACATCTTCACACTTGAATTTAAGAAGATCAATAAAGTCGAAAATTTGCAATATGTTTCAAAGTCAGGCTCAAATCATTAACACTAAATTTTGGTCCATTTCTCATAAAATATTCATCTTTGGGTAGATGATTAGGTAAACCAGGAATAATTGTAAAATCTAAACTTGCATACCATGAAACAATAGTAGCATAATCTAAGTTCTTCATTGGCCTAGTGAAATAACCGTTAAATCATTTGAGATATGAATCCTTTTAACAATGGAGTCACCATGAACACTTCTGAAATCTGGATTTCTTTGAAAATGGAGTTGCGAGAGGAAAATCATGCAGTCAACTAGTATTCAAATCCTTGTTTTCTCTTAGAGATATGATCTAAACAATAAAATCATTCGGGGAGAATGTATCCTATATTCCCTGGTAACAGCGCCAATATGTTATCTCTTAGGGAAATCCTTGGCTGCAGGGTAACCTCGAACCTCTTTTAGGCTGAAAGTTGGCCCTTCAACCCGGAGAGGGATCTCTCCCTAAAACGCAACTGCCCAAAGGTCACTATAGTATAAGGTTTCAATTTTAAGATCTATGGCTAGATTTAGTTCATAGGATGAAATTGGTTTGGTTTTTTACAAAATATACCGTTGGGTCTGAAGTACAATCATAAACAAGTAAAGCTACAGATCTAATGAGCAAGCTATAAAAAGCATGATAGCAGAAAATACTTTGATTGTTTGATAAATTGGAAGAAAATGATTGAAATGAAATATATTATATAGTTTATTGAAGAAAACAAATACTAATGGTTGATAAATACAAGAAAGGAGCTTCAATGAATTCTGATCTTGGATACTAACATTTTCAATCATGAAAGAGTTTTTATAACAAAGAAGAAACTGACAGGGAATTACAACACATGAGTTTCCTATAAAATGCTCATTAAAAACTGCAATATATTAAAGACTTCTCAAATACACCAAAATGAAAAAAAAATTCAAATAAAATCCAACTCTTTTCCATTCTTCTGAAAGTTTCTTTATAGACATTACATCAACTGATCACAAGATAATAGTCTTCAGATTTAATTACAAATTTCTAAAAACAAAACAGATAAAGTGTATCTCTCAAATACATGCATATAAAATTTCCAAGCCTATATGCATCTAAAGGTGATGTTTTTGTTGGATTCATTGTTGGAGATAAGGAAAAACGAGTCGAATTTTATGAGGTGGAATCCAAGTCACCAAATGTCCGTGAGCTTTTCCATCATAAATTCTAGAAACATAGGTTCCATAGATCCCTTTGAAACTCCAAAACCATCAAATTTTTTAGAAAAACGAGAGAGGTTTCTGTTAATATGTCCGTTATGGACAAAAACCTCTTTATTTTTTGAAAAATTCATTCTCATTCATTCGGAATATGATTTTGAAAATAGTTACTAAAACATGATTGCAGAATAATGAAAAACAACCTTTCAAATATCCCTTTGAATATTTCGAACCGTACCACCTATTAGAAAAAAGAGAGAGGTTTTTTTCAAATGGGCCTGTTGTGGACAAAAACCTCCTTCATATTTACGAAAAAAATTTCCAGCTATTCGGAAACTGCTCCCGAATTTACTGAATTTTACAGGAAAAAATATATTTTTAAACTAACCATTTTTGGCATTGATAGTCGACCTGTCAACTATATCAGAAACTTTGATGAGCCCATTGTCAGCAAATTTCATTAGCAAATTTTATTAGAACTTTTAAAATTTTGATATCCCCGCTATTAGTAATTTACCTATTTATTACATCAAAAGCACTAAAACTAAAATTGTTAGCCTTTTTTGAAAAAACCTTTGAAAAACAAATTTTATTGTGATAAAAAAATCCCACTCTTCCCTAAGAAACCTTTTGGAAAATGGATAGAGGGGGGTGGATAGGGGAGGCTCAAACGAAGTTGTCGATGGAGTGATCAGAGATGGTGGGGGGGGGGGGACAATTTTTGGGGAGGCCGGCTCAGTGGCATGCAACAACTAGCTAGGGATGGAATGAATAAGTGCTTCACCAAAGAGGGAACCATAAACAACTCTGTATACAAGCCCATCATATCCAATTGACATTGATCCTTCACCTCCTCTGACTAGTTAGAATTTGGAAGCTTTTCATCTGCACCGGGGATCATCATGGCTTCTTCGCTCTTGAGTTCATCTTTTGAGTCCAAAGTCTTAGCCACCTTAACCTTCCATATCTTCTAAAATGGTAGTTTTCAACTCGACGGAGCTAGGAACTATGCATGAGTATAGTGTACCATATGGAAGCCAAAATAACAGAATGAAATGTGTCAATAGTCAAGGTGCTAAGTCCATGGGAAATCCTCAAAAAATAATTCCACTCTCCAAGAGAGCACCTCTTGTGTCAACCACCACTTGCACCTTATCCCATCACCAATCTATTTTGTAGCTCCAATATTCCAATAGGTGGATGAACCTACTAATTTTTCTTCCTATGGAAGCCAAAAACATTTCATGCTAGGAAACCATAGGAAGCCTTGAGAGGATTTCCCAAACCACCATGGATATAATTGGTCCTCTCCTGGGTTCAAAATTAATTGTCAAATAATGGACTAAAGGACCCTAGCTCCAATCCTAATTTTAAATTACCTATGAACAGGAAGCATATCCAACCCCTAACTAGTAGATGGAAATTTGAAAAGTATCCTAACATCGAACCCCAAGGAAGAATTTATCCAATGCGTAAGACTTTCCACATAGAAGTATTTTTGGAAGAACCACCCAACCACTGCCTTTCCCACCGAATTTGGAATGTTGTCATCAGAAAGATCCTCACCAATGACCATTTTTATAACCTCTTTCCTAGTTGGAATTCACTTGGATCTCTTTACATGCATCAACTGAGGGAGCATGTTTAGAATTAGACAACAAGGATAACTAAATATTACCCTAAGGAGTTGCATACATTTCAGTCTATCTCAAGCTACAAGTCGATTAGGGATCTAGATCTTTCCTGTGTCCACATGCAGGAGAACTAACTCTTGTATTTAATTCACCCTATGCACATACTTTTCCACCTTGCATATCATGATACCTTCACTTATCGCTTCCCACAATGCCTTCAATTAGACCTTTGTTTATCTCTGGCACAAACATACAACACATCCAATCCAAAGTCATCCTCTCATTTGGTCATCCAACAAACTCTAGATCCATGCGAAATATCTTTATTGTACTCATGATGTCTTCCCCAAAACCCAAAGCATTGTCCTCCATGCCATATTCTCTATTGGCACCAGAAATGTGCTAGTCTCCAAGACTATAACCCTTATGAAACAATTAAACATAAGGTTTACCCATCATTTGTTGGTTGAAGAGCTCACCTTCAAGTTCTATAATATTCCATTATGTTTTAAATACTAACATATCCTCAATTAAATTTAATAAATCTTAAGTTAATAATTATTATATTTTAAATTACATTTTAACTTTAACTCAAATTAATTTAATTTACAATAAACAATGTTCCATATAAAGACTACAATTTAAGATAGATTATTATTAAACTATTTTAAAGAATACAATTCAAGTAACTTTAAGCTTATACCTTTTACACTTAACACGTGTAAAAAGAAAAGTAACTTTTAAACTTACCATCCGAAAATTAGAAAATGAATAAATGTGATCAAATAAGATAAATTTAAAATTAAAATGAACTTTTAATCAAAATTAAGATGATTGATCAAATTTCAAATTCGATTTCAATTTTGATTTTGTGAATTTAATTAATTTGTTTTTATTTTAAGTTCAATTTTTTTATTCACCTTATTAAAATGTTTAGAGTTGTTACTGTCTTTATTCAGGAGACTATGGTGATGGGAGAAAATGATCAATATTAGTGTTCTCTAATTTTCCCTGGGTGGGAAATGGTTTCAACTGATTCAAAAGGCCTTTTGGGAGGAATGATTTCTATGTGGGATCCTTACGTTATTAAACTTGTTGCATTTAAATGCTTTGCAGGTATCTTCATGACAAGATATTTCAAAGGATTTTTGTTAGGACCCTATATTACTAGTGTAGTCCCTTATTATTCTAGTGTAGCACCCCTTATTGTTATTGTTGTACCCATGTAACCCTCATATTGTTATTATTGTGCCCTTACATTTTATTGTTAGGTCGGCTAGGATTATATTGTGACCCCATGGACTCCTATATATAGAAAGGCTATTTTTTCATTTGTATCATCCATTGATTGTTCATTTAGTAATGTAAAGGAGGTTTCCCCCTCGAAGTGGCTTATTTATAAGGCATTAATCTCTCTTTTCTTCTATTTTTGGAGTTGGTTTCATAACATTTGGTATCAGAGCTTTGGATTCTAGGGTTTCGCTGCTCCAAACAGGACATCGTGGAATTTTCGCTATAAAAATTTTTTATACGAAGTTTCAGAAGCTGAAATTTTTACAGAACGAAGCCAAAATCCTAAGGAAAATTGTGCAAAAATTTCAGATCTTAGTTCACAATATTTTCATAGATATGACCTGTGGAAGTTAGGGTTTTTTCAGGCTCCCAAATTTCACCCAAACAGGTCATCGTGGACTTTTCGCTATAGCTTGTTTTCTATGAAGTTTAAGAAGCTGAAATTTTTACAAAGAAAAGCTGAAATTCGGAGGAACTTCGTGTAAAAATTTCAGATCTTGGTTTGCAATATTTTCGAAGATATTATCTGTGGACGTTAGGCTTTTTTCAGGCTCCCGAATTTTATCTCAAAGAAGTGACTGTGGGAAAACCATCATAACTCTCTCTCTGAGCATCGGATTGGAATTCTGTAAAAATTAGTCGCAAGTAAAGGGACTGTAGATTCCTTTGTATCAATTTCAAAGCTGAAGGAGGAAACAATGACACATGGCACGCCATACAAGTTCGATCTATTGAACCAATCCATAATTAGGTCATCGTGGGAGATTGGGCATAACTTTTCCTTGAAGAATCCAAATCAGGTTAGACTTGTGGCATTTGAAAGAAGATTTAGAGCGCTACTACAGGACCTAGTTTCAGATATTGAAGATCTGAAATCATAGATATAATTCAGTTTCAATATCGAGCTCCTCAAAAGCAATAAAAAGGTGAGTATTTTTTGTTTCGAATTGCATAAGCCTTGTTTGAAGAATCAGTTTGAATTGATTCCAAGGGAATATTGTATAATAGATATCAGTATTGGGTTCTAAAATTCCCCCTAAAAATAATTCAACACCCATTAAGCCCTCAGAAAGCTATACTATGACGCATGAAGAGGAAGAATTGCAATATGAGATATCAAAATTATGGTACCAAGTGCAACCAAAGACGACATAGATGGTTTGAAAGCAAAAATGGAGGCTAAATTGGATGGTTTGAAGCATCAAATAAAAGCTAATATGGATGATAAAGTAGTGGAATATCACATCGAGCATCAACAATAATTTCTCCAACTCTTAAAGGATAACTTGACTTTGCTGCAGAATGAAATGAAACAACAGGAAGATCAACATCACATCGAAAAAAGTTTTGAAGTAGTCACAGAAACAATAACTCAACAAGTACGATCAATTTCAGAGTATCTCAGGAAGTGGAATAACTTTCCTCTAGAAGATTCCACATGGGAGGATGATAATTTTATATTGAAGCATCAAGAATAATCAAGCGTTGAGGACAAAACTTATTTGAAGGAGAGGGTCATGTTAGGTCTCTATATTACTAGTGTAGTCCCTTAATATGTTAGTGTAGCCTTCCTTATTTTTATCGTTGTACCCCTGTAACCCCCATATTGTTATTATTGTGCCCTTACATTATTATTGTTAGGTCGGCTAGGATTATATTGTGACCCCATGGACTCCTATATATAGAAAATAGATTTTTTTATTTGTATCATCCAATAATTGTTCATTTATGTAATGTAAAGGAGGTTGCCCCCTCGAAGTGGCTTATTTCTAAGGCGTTGATCTCTCTTTTATTCTATTTTTGGAGTTGTTTTCATAATACTTTTCCTATAGAGTCTAAATACTAAATACATATGCTCCATATTCTAAGAGGAAAGCATTTTGGGACTAATTGGAATCATGTGGTATTATGAAAATTGGATCCCTAATCCTGGTGGGAGATATGAACTTGAAAGAATCGAGGGAAGAGATATGGGGACCTAGAAGTAGAATGGATATGTTGGTGGACTACTTCTGTGAACTCTTCTCTACAAATAATTTTGTTGACATCTGCCCGAATCCAAATTTGATGACATGGAGGAATGTAAGGGAACATCCCCATAATATTGAGAAGTGTCTGACCATTTTTTATTGCATGAAAAATTTCTTGAAATGGTTGGAGTTGTCAGATCATCGATATCTTCAGAGACTATTTCAGAGCACACTCTGATTATTATGAAATGGAAAGGAGATAAAGTGTGGCCAGGTCTTCCCTTCAAATTTAACCACTCGTGGTTAGAGGATTGGAATTTTTGTGACTTGGTGTCTCACACATGGACTTCCAGCACACAACATGTGGGGCGTTCGATTATGGATAATTTAGTGGCCAAATTGAAAAATCTTAAGTTGGTGGTGCGTAGATAGATCTACTATAAAAAATCCCAACAGAGGTTGGAATTAGAAGATATCGTGGCTAAAATGGATTTCATTGGAGGGGCCTGTTGCATAAATGCCTTTACCTAATGGGGTGCATCACAGGTTAGTGGAACTGCAAAGGCGTAAAAGGAATATCTTTCTAGTGTAGGAAAAAGAATGGAGGTTGAAGAGTAGGGAACTTTGGATTGATTATGCAGATAAAACTACAAAAAAAATTAAGAGATTTTATTTTAATAGAAAACATATGAACACCATGTGGGAGATGGAGGAAAGAAATGGCTTTAAAGTTGTAAGGACAAAAGATATCCAAAAAATGACAACATAATATTTCGAAAACTTCTACAGAGAAAATGACGATGCAGAGATTGAAAATCAATTTTCCTTCATTGATCTTTTCCCACAAATTTTTAATGAACAGGAAAGAAATCACGTCGAAGCCCGGGTCACCTTGGAGGAATTGGTACAAGTACTAAAGTATTTCTCCAAAGACAGATGTCCAAGACCAGATGGATGAACAATGGAGGTTTTTTCACACCTCATAGACATTATGGGTCAATATCTCTTGAGGATGGTGGAGGAATATAGGTCACAAAAGATATTTTCTGGAGACATAAATGCCACATTTATTGCACTCATTCCGAAAATTGTTGAGCCCAAGAAATTTTCAGAGTTCAAGCACACATCACTCTGCCACTTGGTGTATAAGCTAATCTTGAAATTTATGGCCAATCAAGAGATACCTCTCTATTCACATTTCTCTTGTAAAATTTAGTTTCCTTCATAACAGATATATTCACGAAGTGGTTACCATAGCACAGGAAGTTGTACATAATATCAGGACTTACAACAAGGATACTATTATCTTGAAACTTAACCGTCACATGGCATACAAAAGCATGGATTAGTCCTTTATGTACTTAATTTTACATAAGGTTGGGCCCTCAACCAATGTGGCAAAATGAATCATGCCCTGCATCCAATCCGTTACATATGTTGTATTGATCAATAGGAAACCGTTGGCTTTCTTTTGTGCCCACAGAGGCCTTAGAAATGGATGATCCCTTTCATCTTTGTTGTTTTTATTAGTTATTGAAGGCCTATGCAGGAGAATTCTACTAGAAAAGAGTTGTGGGATATTCACGTGTATCTAGATCAGTATAAAGGTAATTGTTACTCATTTATTGTTCGTAGATGATGTATTATGATTTGGATGAGTTTCATTTGAACAATGGTCACATTTTCTCGATATTATCTTGGCATTTAGGGAAGAATCTGACCTAAAAATAAATACTTCCAAATCTGAATTTACATATACATCAGAAGACTGGGAAGTTGTTTCTAATATTGGGGAGTTGTTCAGAATGGAAATCCATCCATTGTGTTAGCACTCCATCGGATCTCTGAAGGTTGAGAAAGAGACCAACAAAGGTAACCACAGACCGCTTTGACCTAGTAGCTACCCCTACTAGGATGGATAGGGCTCCCTCCATGAATCACAGTAAAAATGATTGGATAATGGATATTTTATGCTAGTTATAGTAGGCTTTAGGTTTTTATTGATTTGGTTTTGGTGTTGGATGGTAAATTAAGTCTGGGAAAGACTAGGTCAGGGCACTGAAAATCAGACTTGCAAAGATGTGATGGGGCATGGTAGGCACACACTTTAGCACTTTAAGGTATATTTTTGAGTGTGAGAGACTTATATGGTTTCAGAAAGAGCATGGAATTCATGAATTCGTTTATATCAAGAGAAATTAAAACATAACTGTGATAATTTCTCCAAAACAAAGCATCAAAATAATGAATTATGCTTATCTAACTTAGAAATAAATCACTTTAAGATATGGTCATGAATATGGAAGGCATAATACATTCAAACATATGAAAACATAAGAGGAAACACTGCTAAAACACATACCACATGAATCCCACCACAATAGTTGCAACTCTATCTATTAGTTCCTACCAAGAATCACTGAATACACTAGTGTTCAAAGATCAATTATACAGCATCCAACCCTCTCAATGACAAAGGAAATGAAATATATAGACCAAAAAGTGCTTCTACCACTCTCAGGGGTCGAATCCATGCCTTTTGGAGCTGATCCACAAAGTCCTCAACTGGAATCCTAATGACTAGGGAGGTCAACAAACTCATCCCTATATTTAATGAAAATGATTCACTTGATCCAAAATTACATATTTACCTGATGCATCTACCTCTAATAACTATAAATTATATAATTACATTTTATTTTTACAATTACATCAGTAAATATCCTTGGAATCCATCAATCAACTGAGAAAATTTGAAAATTTTGAATAAATCAGTCAACTGTAAAAAGCACAGCGTACTTGAGAAAAGCGCAACGTGCCTGGTAAAAAGCACGGAATGGGACTTCAAATCCAATTTTGAGAGACTTCCTGAAGGCAAAATTGGGCCCAATAAGGGTCATTGGAAATATCCTCCATTCTAGTTGTCAAAAATGTGCTCAATATCTATAAATGGCTGAGTGAAGCTCCTAAAAAATGCAATATCCCAAGACTTTTCAAAAAGCACATCATATCCTTGAGAAAAGTGCAGTGTGAAGTTGCAAGTCACTTTTGGAGGCCTTCCTGAACTCCAAATTGAGCTCATGATAGCTCACTAGAAATATCTCTCTGTCTAGTTATCCTTTGACTCATCAAGCAAGTCATTTGGACACTCTATAAAATGCATTGTTCCCAAGAGTACTCCAAAACTATAGCAAATCTCCTATAGCAACTATATTTTGGGAATTTATTTTGAACATTGAATCTTTTTGAAACTTTGAACTACATATTTTAATGACATGAAGTACTTATTACATATAGAAACATAAAATTACATTTTTGAAATCAAAATTGATTGAATAAAGTTGCTTATTACCACTCCTCCAATTTTCCTTTTTTTATGCATCGAATGATGATTTGATGACTGAAACCCTAATGAACTCATGAAGACACTGAACTGAATGAAATCATAATGGTGATGACTAAAATTATGATGATAATATATGAATGATTCAGTTGATTGATGACATGGACCAACATGTGAAAATTTTGAAAGGAGTGGAAAATAGTCCTAAACCTAATACCTAGTACCCAAATTTTTTCTTGAAGACCTAATGAAATGACAAAAATTTGACTATGGACCCTAAAAAAATTCATAAGATTCCATTTGATCACTGGTGACAGGATGAAAAGATTGACACTAACATTGGCTCTAGCTAAGGATGACAGCTCCTTGGAGGTGTCAAGAACATCGTAGAACAAGTAGCCTTACCATTGGGCATGGAGTCAAAAATTAAAAACCAAACTGCATACTAAAAAATTGACTCGATAAACTAACTCAAAACTCGATTGACTGAAATAAAAACTTAAAAAACTTATTAATGGCAGCATATCACTGAGACTTTAGGGCTCCAAATCCTGATGACAACCACTTGCATGCTGAAGACATAAGTAAAATCATGTGAAGCGATCCTTCCTGTGTAACCAATCCAACAGATGGCTACTTACTTCAATTTTTCTCTCACTTTCCTCAAGCAGGCAGAAAAAATAAAATATATTCAACTTCAAGTGTCCACAGAAAATGTGCTCATGATCTAGAAATACAAGAAAATTTATCTCCCCCGTTGACTGTAGCAAATCAATATAATTATCTTCAATACTTTGAAATGTTACCTTGTCATGAGATCCAGCAAAAACACAAGCACGCCCTTCATTTTGATCTGAAAGAATACTTGGTTGTTGATCCATAGGAAGGCATGGGGAAGTATGACCTTCTACTACCTGAGTGTTGGTTGTATATTCTTCAAGCATGAGAAAATCTGACTCTGTCTCTTGCATGATGTCTATATTAGGCTCATACTCCTCAAATTAATAGTCTAAATCATCCTTGAACATAAAACATTCTTCAATATTGTTAAACATGACAGCCTTATCCTCTTCATGAAAGAAAATATTCCATGTTAGTTGATCTCTTTGCAGGGAATCATCATCACAAATTGGCTTACTCACAACAACTTCTTGCATAGTTTCATCAGTCTCATGACTGTCATCATTTACACAAAGATTTTCATTTTCAATAATGGAAGAAGTTTCACTTACACATTCTTGACTATGTGAACACTGCAAACCTCCATTAGCTTGGGTTGTAACTTGACTTTTTCAGGAGCTGATCTATTTCATCTTCAGACAGAGTGATGCAATACGACTGCAAATGTTCAAAGTACGCATGGACCTGTTATCACTCAGGCCTTCCTTGAAATTGTAATAAGAGGAAAGAAACCCGAGGTAACCACAAACCAACCTTCAGATACAGAATCTAGCCAATCTGTATCCAGAGAAGGCTCTCTCTTTAAAATTTAGCTTTGTTCTTAGAAAATATTAGGCTAGTTATAAGTCCAAGAGTTTTGATTTTGTTTGAATGGTGGAATCCGCCAACTGAGGGCAAGATTGAGTATTTTCAGGCCATTGGGCTATGGAGTCGAAAGGATGGATTTACTGGATTACTATTCTACACACAAGATGGCTTTGCAGGGGAAGATAGCCAAACAGAGAACAATTTTTAGAATTTAAAGTGAATGGAATGGATTTTGAAGGGATGAAAGGCATTTAAGAATATTTCAACATGTTCAAAGAAAGAAAGTGAATGATTACAAATAAAGAGCAGTTAAGAATTCTTTACTATAGTAATCAAAATGTTTAAACCAGCGAAACAAGAGCAATTAAGAATTTGTTGCTTATAACCAGTTTAGAAGAAAACATTTAGAATAATCACAATTGAAATCAGAGTACACTTAAGTAAGTTCTGATTTATTCTTTTATGTCAATTATTCAGAAATGGAACACAGTGATATTATAAACAGATATAAAACTTTTAAAACATGAGATAGAAATTACTTATTGAACTCTAGTCTGACACATGAATCCTGCAAAAAGTCTTGAGCTTCAAATCATCATCCAGCAAGCCACAAAGAAATTTCTCCAAAGCACTTTTATTCCAAAAAGTCAATGTTACAGCAAAGTAGAAGAATCCACCCTCACTAATTCGATTGAGGGCTTATTTATACAAAATATTATTTAAAATATCTCATAACAAAAGAGATATAATATAGGGTGACTAATGAATAAGTTACAATAAAAATGGAGACAGATGGTCTCGAAAATAGGATAAATCAGTTGATGTTGTGTGCTATCTCCTCTTTTTTAGAATGTGCTGGAAGCAGTTCCTTTGTTTTAGCTCGTTGTTGTCTTCTTGAGTAATTCTTTTCTGACTGCCTTGCGTGTCTGATACTCTTTGTTTTTACTGATACACTTTAACTGTTGAGATGATACTCTTTGACCTTTATTCACCTATTTATCCTTTATCAAGATATTCCTCCGTAACATAGGCAAAAAATTTACCCAAGCATAAATTTTATAAAAGTTCCATCATCTCATCCCACCATTGAACTTCTAGCACTCTGGTTCTTTGCAATTTTCTCAATGTTTCATCAGCTTTGGTGTATTTGAAAAAATTAGGCTGATATGGAAACAAATGTTTTATTTCATTTTCAAGATAAAATAAATTCTCCAATTTTTCATAAAGACTTTTCCCTGTTGGCAATGTTCCTTCTGCTGTACTGGTTGAAGAACTGGCTTGATCATTAACCTGTTTGTTTACTTTTGCTACAAAACTTTCCAAATCCATCAATTTATCTTCTGTAATAATAGGACTGGGTAAACCTTTATTTAACAAATCATCAAATCTTTCTTTGAAGGTAAAAATTTCTTGCTGCATGTCTGAACACCTTCTTTCAAGATTTTGCATAAGAGTCCTTTTGGTAAAAACTCTTTTGATTTCCAAGATGGTTCTTGTCCTGTCCTGAATTCCAAATTCCGCAAGTTGCTGTTTATTCTGAGTATTCAAAAAATTGATAAGTCTATTGGCTTCTTCTGGCATATTTCCTAACTCTTGTCTTGATCTCTCAGTTTCTTCCAGAGCCACTTTGACTAAATCCTGTTGTTCATGTATTATTTGAATAGAATACCAAACATCCCTTATTGACTGTATAATATTATTCCAAAGAATTTCTTTTAATTCACCTAAAGGTTTTTCCATTGCAAGATCCTTTTCCAATGCTTTAACTGATTTTTCTAGTCTTTTGATTTCTCTTGTCTTCTTAGCAACACTCATTTTTTATTGATCGTATTTATTTTCCAGAGTAGAAAGCTGAATCTTTAAGATTTGGAGTTATGTCACTTGCAGTTTTAATTCATTCATTGCTTTGATTAATTCATCAGAACCCTTATCAGAAGTGTTCACCTGTGTTAGCTCTGCTTGTTGGCCTGTGATTGATGTACCTGTTCCTCTGGCTGCCTGTGCTGTAGTTGCTGGAATAATGGAATCTTTATCTTTTAATGCTTGCTCAAGTTCTTTTTCTGTTTCAGCAATTCGTTCATTTATTTTTAAAAGTAAGTCCATCACCTCTTCTTCTGAATTTTTCTTCATTACTTCTTCAGTCTGAGGGTGCCTTGAAGCTGGTAGTTTCAATTGTTTCCTTAATGCAGCAATATCATCATCTTTTTTTTTAATCAATGCTTCAATACCCTTAACATCCTTTGGATTATGACCCAAACTGATAATTATTTCCTCCAAAGATTTTATCCTATTATCCTTTGCTTGGGAAGAAGCTTTCTCAATCTGCAATTGGGTATTTGTATTATTCAAAGAATCTTGTAATTTATGAGCTGCCATTGCTTTGTCAGTAAGGGTGGAATAGATCATTTCTCCAGTCTGCTTGTGTAATTCAATTTGATCTAATGGATGAATATCTTTTGCTAGGACCTCAAAATTGGTCCTGACGTAATCAGCTGCTGTATGTGGTTTTGGCACTTTAGATTTGAAATGGCTCATTAACATTTTCCCTTGTTGAATGTCAAAAGCTGACATCAATCTCTCTTGATTTTGTGGAGCCATTTTAAGATACTGATTATACACCTGGACCCTTAGTGGATCATTCCTTGCTTTTATACTGATAAATGTCTTTTTTATGTCTCCTGCATCTTTCATTGGAGGTTTAAAAGAAGATATTTCTATACTTAGCTGCCTGTGTATTGTCTTTCCTTGAAGACCAGAGCATGTACCACTAACTGAACTTGTTTGCTGACTATCTTCTCTTTCTGGAATATCAATGATTTCTTCAAATGATTCAACTTCTGTAAGTGGATTCAGTTTCTGCCTTTTAGCCTGGGGCTGTTTTGAAGATTCCTTGGGAGGAGTAGGACCTTCAGCCTCTCTTTTCTTGCCCTTTTCAACATTCAGTGGAGTTTGCAAGTTTGGCATTTCTACTGGATTGGTTTGAGGAGGAACCTGTACTTGTCCTTGAGCCTTAGATGTTTGAGGTTGTTCTGTCATGATGAGTGTTTCAATCACTTGTATTTCAGGCTCTTTCTCTTTTCCTTTGGATTCAACTGCAATTGATGGAATGTTTTCCTGTAATTCTTGTTGAAAATTCCCTACTGAAGAAGGACCAATGTCTGGTACCTGCACTTACCCAAAAAATTCTAGGTCAAGAATTTTTCCAAGATATTTCATTACATTGTCCATATTGACTTCTTCACTATCCTGTTCAATTAATGTTCCCTCCACCCATTCATCTTTATTAGCATACTGTTCAATTTCTGGAATCCTATGATGGATGTAAGGTGTTGATTTATTTTTCATTCTTTTGTCACAAATGAAGCTGAATGGGTCATAAGGGGCCTAGTAGAAACTCTTTTGCAATCTGAAATGGTTTTCTAGTATTCTTTCAGCTTCTTGTCCAGCGTCCCTAGAATTGCATATAAATGGACCTAATTGACCTTTGATTCGGAGTTGGGCTTTCTTCTTTGCATTACAAAAATGAATAATATCAGAGTTATTCATTTTCCTGAAGTACTCTAAAGCAAAAAGTCTCATAGGCACATACTTTGGCAATTTAAATGGACATAATTCACATCCATATATTCTGACTTTTGTATAATTTTGGTACAAGTACCAATCACCAATTTTGTAGTGTTTTGAAAGTTGCAGAGTTTTCTTAATTTCATTGCTGAGTCTTGGAGGAGGAACTCCAGTCAACAAGGCAGTTGCAGGGTGTATAAACAGATCAATGAATTCATTATAGGAATAAGGAGAATCTTTGGAATGATGGGTGATGGCTGACCAAAATATGACAGACCTGGGATTTCCTTGGACATTGAGCTTTTGAACATGGAAAGGAAATTTTTCAGACTGGTAATATATCATGAGGTGATAGAAGACACAGGAATATTTGAATACTTTCTCATTTTCTAATCTCATGAATTGATCATGGATTTTGTTGGCTATGTAAGATGCAAATTCATATTTGACAGCAGGAGGTTGTCCAGGAGTGAAGATAGACAATAATACTAGAGTTAACTCATCAACATACTCACTAGTATTAAATCCCATGATAAAAGAAATCATATTCATAATGATCTGGCCCATTTTAGTAAAAAAGGCACTAGCATAGGGAGGTGGGCCCTTGGGCTGATGTTCAGGTAACATGAAAGTTTGACAGATGCGTTTTACCTCTTCAGGGGATAACTGAGTAGATTTTTCAAGCAATTCTCCAATGGACAAGGGAGTGAGGTTTTGACCAGGTTCAAAATGGAGCATATCATTGATAGACTGAGCAGTAATAGGGAAAAGGACATTATGGTTTGGGGATAAAACTGCTCTCTGAATTGGATCATAATTAGCATGGAAATAGTGGATAATTTCAGAAAAGATATGGACTGAGGGTAAAAGGTATCTCGGGAAATTAGATTCCCATAACCCAATAACGTCCAAGCCATTCAAATAATTATCTCTGCAGCGACAATGAATTCGAAGGGGGCTTTCACTGAAAACTAAGTCTTTGATCTGAAAATCTTTATCCACTAATGGCAAATATTCCAATTCTCTATGAGGGGCGTTCAATGGAGCAACATTTAAAGCCACCAGACTTCCATTTTTGGTTCTTGTGGATTCAAAAACGGAAATTCGAGGGTTTTTTATGAAAATAGGGCACAATTACCAGTTTTGGGAGTATAATTATAGTTCTGAGAACTAAAATATATCACAAGAAATTTCTGTTCAGACTGTATTGCGGAATTAAAACTTGAGCGAGGATTTTTAACAGAGTCCAGCAAGAAATTGGAATAAATACCTGTTTATGGGAAATGGCAGTGTTTTAACAGGTATAAGCTGACTGCGGATGGTCGCTGGGAAACTGGACTGGCAGAGGTCTTCAGCAAAATTCGGTTAAATAGCAGTTGACAGTAGATTTTTGAATTTCTCAGTATGGAGGGCATAATCGTTTTCAGCATGCAGAATGATGAAAATTGCGCGAACTTTTGTTTTATTTACAAAGTCAAACGGGGAGGAATTTTTTATTATTTTATTAAATGACGTCAGCGCGTATGGGAGGTGAGTCACGGGGGGAAACAGTGGTAAGCGGTTTTATTTCGTACCGCTTTTGAGGGGAATCAGTTTTTGGCGGATAGGCAGCGAAGCGATACAGTAATCGACACGTAGCCAAACACTGTTTGGAATACCGCCAGCATTTCGCGAGTTATCTTTCGGATAGAGGATGGGTAGCGGAATTGATGCGAGCCGTCGATCATGGGCAGGTTGATCTAACGGCGAATAGAACAGGGAGATGGCAGAGTGTTAATGTGCGGGGGTTTAATTAATTATTTCAGGCGTGATTTGATTGGCTGGAGGTTTGGCTATTTAATTAATCATGTGGATTAATTAAATCCCTTGTACGATGGACTGTCGGGGGCAATGCGCGCGGGATGGGTTAATTTATTTGTTTTTTGTTTTAAACATATAAATTATACGTTTAAAAGATTTTCCATATATTTTTATTTATACAATAAATAAATCAATGTGATTCATTTACCGTAGGGGGGCAGAAATAATATTAAGGTTATATTTTAGCCAAAAGGGGGTATAATGTGGGTTTTTTATTTGAATAAGTGGGAATAAATACTTTTGGCTAAAATAGTTATAATACATGGGTTCTTGGGATATTATTATATAGGGAGTTATATAAAATAGGATAAGGTGATTTTTATAAGGAGTTTAAATAATAAAATTAATGTTAATATGACAAGGGGCAAGGTAAACTCAAAATACTTTAACATAACCAAGGAAGTGAAGATTTTTAAAAGCAAATTGCATTATCATAACTTCATCACTTAAACTCAGAATAAAAAGTAATTTTGAGGGACTTTTATGGAATATTGTATGATTTTCCTAAGTAAAATGGGATTTTACTTAGGAAAAGCTTTTTGAGAAGTGAATGAATGTTATAATGGAAAATTCAAGTACTTAGTTCTTTTTCAATTATTGGGCTGAGGGTTCGGTCCCTCCAAAAGTCAAGGAAATGCCTTGAGCCCCTTTAATCTTCAAATTCCTTAGCACTTAGGGGAAATTAGTAAATTGTTAGGGAAAAAGTGAGATGGGAAGTTAATGATTTTGACCTTGCTGTGTTCTGAAATTCTGCCAATGTAGTGTTCTGCCTTTGCACTTGGTGAAGAAAGTAAAAGATTACAAACATTTTAAAGACATCATTCATCACATGAGAATTTGCAACATCATCTACCTACCCTATCTACTTTACTCTACCATTTTTTCTCCTTTATTAGGGTGCACTTAGACTGGCAAACCCTTATCACACTTTTCTTTTTCTTTTACATGGCAAGCCTACCTAAGTCTACACTTATTACATCCAAGGGCTCAGATTAAACTGTTGAGCACCTTTTATTAACTCTACCTATCTACTTATCTGCCAAGATTAAACTGTTTGGCCAGATATTTATTCTCTATTCTACAACATGAAATTAAAAAATGAATGAGTCAAGTTTAAACAGTTTGACTCTTCATAAATTGTGGCAAAAGTTTGACAAATTGCACACAATTTTGTTTATTACAAAAAATTAAATAGTAGTGCCATTTAGACTTGCACACTTTCCTGGTCTATTTTTTGTTTGGGGTTCATTTCTTTCACTTTTTTGACCATTTTATTCTTTTTACCCTTTGATTTTCTTTTAGGGTATACCCTCTTTACATTTTTTAAATTTTTCGATTTTTTAAGAATATGGAACATCTTTGCACAAGAAAAAGGTTTGAACATATTGCATAGTTCAATAAGACAATCATGAAAAATGACACCTATTGGTATAGGAGTCTAACAGGACCTATGTGTTATGGACCCACATAAAGTTCCCTTTACTCACAGTGGATCGCAATATTGCAGGTTTTAACATACATCGCAGATCATAAGATATATATTTTTCATAAATACGCCTAAACCCTTAACTCAGGTCGCAACTTATACAAACAAATTTAACGATAAACAATAATAATACTGATGCGAAGATATGATGATGATGTCACATCGCCATATCGCAACCCAAAGCTTATAGCAATTCGCTATTTCGTTGATTTTTCATTCTGTCGTTAGATGCTCCCCCATATCGCATGCGATGTGCAATCTTTATCTTATGTGATATGTGTTGGATCACTATGCCGACACATGGCTCTCCTTCGGATCTCCCACTCTGCTGGTCGATTTGGCTCTAAAACTTTAACAGCAATTCCACTCAAACAATATGGCACACCACAATTATGTCGAGCTTCTCGTCAACTCATAAAACAATTGTGATGTTGAGATTCAACAAGATGATGATCCTAATGAAAACTAAGCACCTTCACAAGGTGGTGCCCACGGGCTATTTTTAGGTGTATGTCTATTTTTAGAATGGTGAGCATATTTTATTTATAGCGGGAGTCTATTTATATATGGTTAAGCAAATTATATTTATCGATGAGATTCTATTTTTAGATGCATGGGCGAAGTCTATTTATAGATCTCATGTCTAAAAATAGATCGGATGTCAATTATTATTAGCCCTTAATAATAATGAGACAATAAATAATAATCTATTCTCTTGAAGCACTTGATTTAAGTTAACTGATGTGGAAAACTAGTTGACTGAAGGAATTACGAGTTCTAAAGTTGGTTGATGGGACATGCAGAGTGGACTTCATTGTAATTGAGTGATACAAAGTTGTAACAGAGTTGGATGTGTAGTTATGTGAGTTGTTATTTACTTTAACTTAGTTAAGTGAGTTAAACTCAGTTGTGCTGGTTGTAACTAGTTGTAACTAAAGATACACTAGTGAGAGATCAATGAATTAATTATTTAATTAATTCACAAGCAGTGGTCTCACATGAAACTGAACAAATACTACTGTTAACTACATGCATGTCAGATCCAGTGGAGACTCGTTTGAGAGATATGTGAAAGGGCCTGGTTGACTATCAGTTGTGACTATAGTGGTGCATTCAATGCAACTACACACACATCAAAGATGCCAATGAGGACTACGCAATCCAGGCAAGGCAAGATCGAATTCATTCAGGGATCTTCATCAGCAGAGATTGTGCAATGGAGGCAGGTTGCAGGAGGCAGTAAATTGGTGCATGTGTGAGCCAATTTTTGTATGATAGTGTGAGACGATTGTATATCGTACTAAGAGATCTTGGAGTAGAGTTTTGTATGAGACTATTTCATGATCCATGATATATACATAATATATGATAGTCAAGTTTTTATCTTTATGCTTTTCCAGTAAAAACTTCTGTGTTATGTGCAATCGATTTTTTCTTCATGTGTTTGCAATTGGCGATTAAATTTTCGCAAAGAATTAAGTAGAAGGATTATGTATCTAATAGTGGATATAATTGTTAGATCAGGAGAGTCTAGTAATACATCACATTATTTTTAAATTTCTACATGGTATCGGAGCAAAGAAGATTGAAATATTGAAGCAGTAGCTGAGTTTTGTTGGTGGAAACAATTCGAATTTGCTGCAAGAATTTCATGGTGCGACAGTTGAGTAAACATCGAAATGGATTTCAATGGTTTGCAATTAGAATATGCACTCGAGGGTAGCTTGAACTACACTGCATGGAAGTACAGGATGGAGGTGGTTCTTGATGATAATGGCTTGAATTAATTCATCGACAGTGATGTTCCTAATCCCACTTCGATGGATGCTACATTACTTGACGCATGGCAAAAGAAAGTAGCGAAGACGAGAAGAATTTTGGTTGAAGGTATGAGAGACCATATTGTCTCAATCCTTCATGAGAAAGCCACTCCATTTGCAACATGGAAGGCTTTGACAGATTTTTTCCAAAGCAACAACGACCATAGGAAAGTCGCGCTGAAGGAGAAACTCAAAAAAATCAAAATGGAGAAGGGCGACAATATTCCTAAGTATCTCACAAAGTTTGTCCAATATCAAGATGAACTAGGGAGTGTGGGAATCACTTTTTCTGATGATTATTTGGTGAGCTTGGCTCTCTTAGGACTTCCTAATATTTGGCACAGTTATCAACACTCTGTCAATGGACAGGAAAAACTGTCGGATTGGGAACGATTGTGGTTAGATCTAGTGCAGGAGGAGTTCAAGAAGAACACTACAGATGGCTCTTCATCAAAGCATGATGATGAAGAGGATTTTGTTTTGAATGCCAAAGAAAGGAAATGGAAGGGGAATAAATTCCACTCAAAATCCGAGGCTAAAGGCAAGAAGCTGGATTTGTCCAAGGTGAAGTGTTTTCACTATCACAAACATGGGCATCTCGCCACTAACTGCCCACAGAAAAAGAAGAACAAGAAGGTTGTTGGAGCTGCAGCTGGTGAGGCCCTTTGCTCGGAATTTGAACTTGATTTCTCCTTGATCGCATGCTTGGTATCAAGCGCAATGGTATCGGTGTGGTATATTGATAGTGGTGCTTCCTTCCACTTAACGGGAGATAAGGAGCTTTTCAGTGACTTGAAGGAGAAAGATCTCCAAATGCCTATAGAGATGGGCGATGATGGACGATACAGTGTGACCGACATTGGTACCATTACCTTTGAGATGGATTCAAGTAAAACATTTCTGTTGAAATGCGTTATGCATGTTCTGGGTCTAAAGAAGAACTTGTACTCAGTCGTGATGTTGCAGGACAGAGGTTATGATGTTGTTTTTAGCGATGGAAAATCTTTTCGGTGACATAAAACAATGGGTCAAACCAAGAGGATAGGGATTTGAGTTAAGAATCTATACAAGCTAGAGGTAGATGGCTACGCTACAATGGTGGGAAAAGAAGAAGAGGTGGTGAGCTGGGATGAGGTCGAATTATGGCACAGGCGATTGGGCTATCTTCACCATGGCACCTTGAATAGTTTGCAGCAGATTTCTATTGGACTTCCCAAGGGTACACTTGCGTAGATATATTAGTGAAAGGGATGTACTATGGGTAATTTTGTGAAGACCGCCTTTCATGAAAAGGAGAACCGTGCTTCGATGATCCTAGAGAGAGTCCACACAGATGTGTGTGGACCATTCTCTATTGCTTCAACAACAAAACATAGGTATTATGTTATTTTTTTATGACTATTCTCATAGATGTTGGATCTTCTTCATGCAGAAGAAATATCAAACATTCTCAGAGTTCTATGAGTTTAAAGCATTGTCGAGGAAGCAAGTGAAGGCTCTGCGGAGTGATAATGTTGGTGAATATATCTCAAACAAATTCAAATACTTCTGTATCAAAGAAGGAATTCAAAGAGAGCTCATAGCGCCTCATAACCCACAACAAAATGGGGTTGTGGAGAGGAAGAACAGAAAGATCGTGGGTGTTGCACGAGCTATGCTGCATGATCAGGGCCTACCAATGCACTTGTGGGTGGAAGCATGAAACACTGCGATTTATGTGCAAAATCGTTGTTCTCATAGATTACCTGGCATGAATACACCTGAAGAAGCTTTTATTGGTAAGAAACTAGATGTTTCTCACTTTAAGATTTTTTGGCTTGCATGTGACCAAGAACGCCAGGAAGAAGCTCGAGCCGACTGTTAAAGTTGGGATATTTGTGGGGTACACAGAAACACCCCATAATTATTGTGTGTATTTTCCAAACATTTGAATTACTGTGGTGTGACGGGGTATAAAATTCAATGAGGAGAAAGCCATGAAGTTATCGCTTGAGAGGGAGCTATACTTGCATGCAGAGGAGGAACTACTTGTTCCCAAATATGAGTCTCTAGATGTGGATCAGCCATAGGAGGAGAGTCATGGAGTGGAGGAGTCCATTCACGCAAATCCAAACATCAGAACAGGCAGAAGCCGTACCATAGAAGATGAGAGGCTAAAGCTTGATGCGCTACAGAATGTAGGAGTCCCTACTTCACAGTGCAGACAGAGACAGTCTCCTGACCGATTCACTAGATACATGGCTCTCATGAGAAAATGTATTGTGACTGAACCATATTCCTTTCAGGAAGCACTGCAGGAGCTCACATGGGTAGATGCAATGGTGGAGAAGTACGACTACATTGTCAGAACAGTGCTTGGTAAATTGTTCCAAGGCCTGTTGATAAATCAGTGGTAGGTTCAAGATGGATCTACAAGGTAAAGAAAGTTGTTGATTGGAGTGTTGAGAAGTATAAGGCAAGATTTGTGGCCTAGGGCTTCTCACGGATCGATGGGATTGATTATGAAGAAACCTTTTCACCTATCACATGGTATTCTTCCATAAGGACCATCCTTTCTCTCTCAGCGCAGATGGGTTGGCACATTCATTAGATGGATGTGAAGACTACGTTCCTTAATGGAATATGTTGTAACTCCTAGAGACAGCCTAGAGTTGTTACAGACCAGTGCCTAGGACATCTTAGCATCCCTTAACATGACAGAGCTCTTACACTACCTTCTTTGAAACAGAAAACAAACTAAAATGGAACCAGAACTTCGGACAGTTTGAGGCATTTTGAATAACGCTGAACGAATGGAATGCTAATATTCAGATACTGCTGCTTCAGACAATTGTAAGACAGATCAACATAATGAGGGCCAGATTCATGACATATGGCAGAGAAAGTAATTATAAACAATAGCGAAGCTGTATAGCGAGAAGGGGATATCGGCTGTCACATAGATGATACTAAGGAGAACTTCGTGGCATACAAATGGGCTTAAATATCTAAGAATCCACGCATACCAAGAGCTTTCGTCAATAACATTTCAATACAACCAACATAGTAGAAATACGAGTGAAATGCATGTGGCAAAATACATTACTCCTGAGCCATTTAAAGTGTCACACTGCTACTGACCTAAGTATCAACACGATAAGTTCATATCAAAAGACAAAAGACACTCGCATTCCAGGATGTAATATAAGAGAGATGAGCAAAGATGAAACTAACAATAGAGAGGCACACACACCACCATACAACCGTGTCCAGAATCCGTATTACAGTAAAGCTTCTTATTATTGAAACCCAATGGGCTCCTCCGGGCAGTATCCAAATTGTTCACAAAGCAGACGCACAGGAAATTCTAATACAATCAATTTTCTGAAGAAAATGGAACCCGGCATCATTCTTTTTCCTGTATTATATAGCCTTCTCTCTGCCTTTCATCGAGAAGATATTTTCTGAAAATATCTTTCTCGCATGCTCAAAATTGTCAACAATCATTATCAAAACCACAAAATGGCATGATGGGGAAAGCAACTCTTCCATCATGCGTAACAGGCCCCGGGCCAAACTTAAAACCAAAATGTAGATCATTGTTCAAGGTAAAAGTAAAAATGCAAGAGTGGGAGGAAAAACCGCCCCCTCGGAAATTTAAATCAAACATAACTGAAATGAAAGTAAAGGCCGTTAAGGCCATGTCATGAATGAAACATAATGTGTCATGAAAGCTGTTGGGTCGAGGCTGTAGTAGACGCTGGAGGAGGTACATCGGTGGAAGGACTGGCATGCTGAGTCAGGAACTGCGTTAACCTCCACTGGCTTTCTGGATTTGGCTCTGACATCTCTGAGAGTCTCTCCACCCTGGTAAATGCCTCGCCGAAGGTGTGGATGTCTGCGTGGGTGGGGAGACGGTACCGGATCATGTGGAGGAGACTAAACTCCTTCTGTAGGGCTGTGATGATGGTAGTAGCTTTAAGCTGAGTTCCTTTGCCCATCTGAAGATCTGACTGATCTCGTTCTGCCTCTAGAAGTGCTGTGTATTTGTCGGGGTGCATTAGTACGGCAGTAGTGTTTGGTTCCCAACATGAAGGGAGGCCAGCAGTGGTGATTTCGTTCCATACCTTGTGGAACTGTTCCCGATATGCACGCGACAGTTGGAGAGCCTTTCTTGGCTGTAGATCGAGCCTCCTATGTCTCATAAATTTAGAGCATTCATTGACTCGAACATCCGCCATGGGAATGTCATGAGCTTTCATGTATTTAAGCTCTCGGTGTATGAAAAGTCTCTCGTCTAAATGTCGGGCTCTAGTTGGAAAGTCATCCACGACCTCTGCAATGCTTATTAAGAGTATGAAGGGTGGAACTTCAGCTCTCTATGTCGTTAGGAACTCCTTCATTCGATCCGTACGATTATATACGAGCAGATGAAACAGCCTCGACCAGGGTGATATTTCCCTTCACCTTACTCTTCAGCTCAACGATGATTTGTTGTTGCTCAGTCGCAGTCTTCTTTCCTTCCTCCACTTCTCTTCGCAGCCCTTCAATAGTTCTGACCTTCTCAGCCAGGGCGCCCTCCAGTTCTTCCACCTTTTGCTTTGCTGTCGTTGTTTGCTTCCCCAGCACTTCTATCTCAGCCATTGCTGTGGATAGTTGTGCTGTTGCTGATCCTGTCCCACTTGATGTCTCGGCTGCATGACAACTGTGTGTGTCCCAGCGGGTCTGCAGCTCGGTAGCTCTGCTTTCCAGATCTTCCATTCTTCTGACCATTTTTTCTTTCTCCTCTCTTTCTCTGGAAAGCTTGGCCATCAGCTCGTTTTTCTCCTCCTCCACGTGCACTAGTTCATCGGTCTGTATCGGATGTGAAGCTGGCATGCCAGACCGTTTCCTAGCCGCTGAAATGTCCTTCTCCAACTTGGCTATCAATGCCGCTTGCATTCCCTTCCCTCCGTCGTCTGAATTCTTAATCTGCTCTCTAAGGACGCGTACCTGATGTGCGTTAGCACGACAGGCGCTCTGTTCTGCGGAAAAAGAGCTGTTCAGGACGTCGAATTTCTGCTCTGTCTTCTTTAGGGCAAGGGTAATCTGCGAAATCTTATCCTTCATCATGTCGTAGATTGTCTGGAAAAGGTCATTCAGGTCCTGTACTGGAACCTTCTTCATGTCGACAACCAATTCAATCACCTTGTAGCTAGGGACGTCCGAATTCGGGTCCAGGATAGCCTCGGCCATGGAAAGCACCAGGTCTTCAGTGTCTGCATTAACCGAGGCAGAGATTCTGGTGTGATATTTCTCAACAAAACCTCCTAGTTCGGCCCTATATTTGTCTCTGACGATTTTGTTGGTCAGCTCCCTTTCTTTTGTCTTCGAAGCAGGAGGCTCGATGATGGCCTGAGTGACTTCAGTGTAGTCAGAGGAGGCGGTGCTATCTCTTAGAACTACTATCCCTACCTTGCTCTTATCATACTCTCCAAATTTCGCGAGGGGCTCCAGAATTATCCCTTCCCCGATGACCTCGGCTTCACTAGTGGCCACCCTTTGCCTCTTGGGTGGTGGCGCTCCGGAAGTACCAGCTTCCTGCTCATTTCCTCCTTTGTTCACTTCCTCTTCTTCTCCTGTGGCAGATGAGTCCGTCTCCATCTGCGAAAACATAGGCCAGACTTCATAATTAGCCTTCCACTCCAGAAATGGCCTGGATTCATGAACGTAGGGCGCAGACCTGTTTCTCTTTCTTTTATTTGAAATAATTTCCCGTGGGTCATAAGCCCAGCTTTCCCCTAATTTCAGATCCAAGTTCTGCAATATTTTCTCAACAATCGGGAGGGCATATCTAGAATTTACAACAAAGGGGCCAGCGGAGGCGGGAAGCTTCGGGATGTAGCCTTTCACAGGGCAGAAATGGCGATTGACCTTGAGGAACTGGGATGTATTCTAGGCCGACTCAGTCGGACGAGGAAAAGGCGGGGCCCTGGTAGGGGGCTACTTCGGCTCCATAGACACGGATTTCAGTATACTCCTCTGATAGAAACCAATCGCCGGTACACTGGTACTTCCCAGCCTGTAACCAGCGCTTCATCTCTGGGAAAACCCTAGGGGAAGGTGCATCGTGAATGATGGTGTAAGTAATGGACATGAAGGTATTCACGAAACTGATGTAACCCTCCCCCTTAGGTAATTGACGAACGGAGAAATTCCAGTCGAAGACTGGCCTGGGCTGAGAATTTTCAGAATACATCCGGTCCAGCCCCAAATGATTAAACTTGTCTGCATGCTGGAACAAGAAGAGGTAGAAAACCAACGAACAAAAACGAAACTTTCGGGCCTTGGCCAGTTCCCGAAATTGGTTCCGGATGGTAAAAGACAGGAAACCTGGAATATCCAGTGTAACCCCATTCTGAGTCATAAGCCACAAGAATCGAATGCAGACCCAGGAACTGTCTTCAGGGGTCCCTTCTCCCAGGAGGCCGGCAATGAGGGACAGGACTGGTCGGACCTCTTCATTAAACAGACTCAATGGGAAAGGCTCAACCGGAGGTAGGGCCGTCGCCTGATCGACTGTTATGGCAGCTATGAAGGCATGGCGGAGCACCAGCTTCGACGGTTTATTAAGCTAATGCGAGCAAGGTTTCAGTCTTTAAAGGCGAGTGAGCATCCTTTGGGAGGGAAGCGACAGAGCTTTTGCCTTATAATATTGGGACAGAGGAGAAGACAACCTGAAATGAAGGCATCACGATGTGAATCGTAAGAGTCTCTAAGCCAGACAATAAAATCGACACAGGAATGGACTTGGGGCGTAATGTAGTGATACAAGCCGGACGCGACAACTCGGAAACGATCGGCACTTTTACAGTGGCGACCGAACAGTAGGGGCTTGATGCTCCGTATATCGAAAGGGTATTTTGGGTCACAGATACCTGCGTGCAAGTCACGAAGGGGCTCGAAACCAGGAGGATTTCTAGACTCATGGAGTTGGGGAGTTTCAGGTTCGTTCTTCTTGGGCGTCCCTCTCCCCATGGCAGTTATTCAACAATTCGGAAAAGAGAGAAAGGGAAAAATAATGAAACAAAATCGGAAAATGGATTACCTGAGCAGAGGGTGACAATGCTTGGGAAAACGACGAGGGGAACTGTCACAGTGACTTGGACAAACCCGGCGTTCTTCCCTACTTGGTAATCGCCGTGGAAAACTACCTGAAAATAATTTACCAGAGAGGAATACGAGAGTTTTTACCATTCGGGAGGACTGTTTAGGTTAAAAGGTGAAAGTGTAAGAGAACAGAGGGCAAGTGTCGTAAGGACACTGACAATGAGACACGTGGCGCGTGGGGATTGGGTAAATCTAGATATAGGTGAGCGCCTCGTGTCGGGTTAAAAGCTGGTACGGGCCTTAGTACCAGCTGTCCTAATGGACTTACCTTACCGTTGTTCCATATGCGCTATCCACTTTTAAACACGTAGGACTTCCCCTTTGCCGGACTAACGCTTATCTCCCTCACCTGAGCGGGCCCACCTTAACTCCACCACGATACAGAATCTCTTGGCCCAACCCTGTTACTACTTCTCCGTCGTGAAGTCTTGCCACGTGTCGCAAGTCCGCGGGGGTAAGGGCCTTGTCCTTTCCCCACGGCTTGACCCCCTCGGAATTTCTACGTACTGCCGTCATGTATAATCAAAGGCCTTCTCTCGTATATGAGTTGATCTGTAAAGGCATGTCTCCCTTACCTTTGTGCCAGTCATTAACTATTGTTCCGCCTCTCCTTACTTAGCGCCATTTATCCATTGGTGTCGATATATGTGCGTTTTACCACCCTTTTTCCCTTTCGGCCTGATTTGATTTGACACTTGCTACTTGGCATATAACTTTAATGTGACCGGTTCATCTTTTAGGGACTTTCGTGGCTATTGCTGAGAATTGAACAACATTGGCTCCACCTGGGGACGGCACGTTTGTCCTCGAACGTGTCGAGAACTACGCAGACCGCCTGTAGACCTTCTTTGAACAACACTTTTCAGTTTCTAGTGCTGTGCCGTGTACAGATCTTTATGGCATGTCTGTAATTGATGAGAAACAAACAAAACGAAATAGCAACTATTATACAATATAATACAGTCAGGCTTTCCAGCCTTCTTCAGAATTGGAAGTATGGTTTGAGGAATTGCCCATTCACAGGGGCTTCCAACAGATCCCCCTGTAAATTTTCCAGCTTGAATGTATTATTTCCTCCCTGCTCTGCGATCTTGAAAGGACCGAACCAAAGGGGGTCAAACTTACCCTGTTTGCCTTTGTCAGCTCTGCGTACATCCCATCGGAGCACTAAATCCCCCACCTGCAGCTTCCTGTCTTTGGTGTGCTGGTCAAACAAATCTTTCATCTTCTCTTGATAGTCCACCAGCCTCTGATTCACCTGAACGCGCGTGTCCTCCAGTTCAATCAATTGATTGATTCTTCTAGTTGTGCCATCAGCTTCTTCCTGAGTCTCCTGCATGAAACGAGCCACAGGTAGAGCCAGCTGTATGGGGAATACAGCTGCTCGTCCGTATACTAGTTCGTAAGGCGACTTCCCTGTTGCCCTTTTACTGGTTATCCTGTTTGCCCATAGAGCAAACTTCAGCTGAGAGTCCAAATTTCTCTGGTTCTCATTTATTGTCTTCTTCAGTGCTCTGACCAGTGTTTTGTTTGATGACTCAGCAAGACCATTGCCCTGGGGGTAGTAAGCTGTGGAGTGGCCCAGAGTGATGTTGTATTGTTGGCAGAAATTCACCATCTTAACAGATTTAAAAGCTTGAGCATTGTCCGTGACTATTCTGGCAGGACATCCAAACCTTGAGATGATATTCTCTTCTAAGAATTTTATGACCACTGTATCTGTAGCATTTCGTGCGGGGATGGCCTCCACCCACTTGGTGAAGTAATCTGTAGCAGTCAAAATCCATTTGTGCTGCCCACTGGAGGGAGGGTGGATCTCACCTATGAAGTCAATACCCCATTGCTTAAAAGGCTCATCAACGTGCACAGGAATTAGGGGTAAAGCGGCTAGCTTCTGTTTCTCAGCAAACTTTTGGCATTTGTCACAGGCTCTAACCCAAGTGAAGACATCTCCAAATAGTTTAGGCCAGTAGAACCCGGCCTTCAAAATTTTTTGGGCTGTGCTCCTCCAGCTGTAATGCCCTCCGCAGATCCCCTCATGGAACTCGGTTATGATGTTCCCTACCTCCCCTTCGATGAGACATAACAGCAGTATGCCTGACGGATCTCTCCAATATAACTGTCCATTAGCCACGGCGTATTTTTGAGATTTAAGCCTCAAGGCTCTGTATTTGGACTTGTCACAGCTGGGTGGGCAGCTGAGTGTCAGGAGGTATTCAACAATTTCTTTGTACCAGGGGCTAGTGAGGTACTTCATCTGTATTTTTTGAGTTTCCATTTCCACTTCTGGCCTCCCTGTCTGTTCCTGAGATGCTTCCTCTGCGATCATAGATAAGTGGATGCCCAGGGCTTGGTGGTTCGATTCTGATAAAATCTTCGCTAACCCCTGTCCTTTAATTAACTTGGTGGGCCTTATATCCAAGTCATATTCTTGTATCTTCGCAATCCACCGTCCCCTTCTGCCTTCACTATCTCCCTGCACTAGGATGTCCTTAACTGCTGCTGCGGGTACAAAAGCAGTCACATGGGATTGTAAAATGTACATGCGAAAGGCCTTCAAGGACTTTACCAGGGCATAAGCTTGCTTCTCAAGTATGTTGTATTTCAGCTCTGCGTCATGAAGAACTTGACTAAAGAAAGCAATGGGTTGCTCATACCCATCCCCATTCTTCTGTAGTAGGACCCCCGCCACCGTGTGAGGTGATGCAAAAGAGAAAATCATGAAGGGTTCAGTGAAATTAGGCTTTGCTAATACTGGAGCTTCAGCAAATGCAGTCTTGATCCTGGCAAACGCCTGCCTTGGTTCTGGTGCCCATTTTACTTCATTGTCCTTCTTTAACATATCTGTGATGTGTCTAACTATTTCGGCATAATTGGGAATGAATCTTCTGAGAAAATTTATCCGTCCTAGGAATACCTGTACTTCTTTCTTGTTTTTGGGGAGAGAGATACCATTTATAGCTTCTACCCTCTTAGGGTCGATTTTGACCCCATCTTTAGTTACTATATGTCCTAGGAGTTTACCCTCTTCTAATGCAAAGAAAGATTTCTGAGGGTTGAGAGAGAGTCCATACCTCCTGCATTTCTCAAAAGTCTTCTGCAAATGCTGAACATGCTCGACATCATCCTTTGAAAAGACCGTTATATCGTCTAGGTATACCACCAGAAACTTATCCTGTTCTCCCACAAAAGTTATGTCCATCGCCCTCTGAAACGTAGCCCCTGCATTGATCAGTCCGAATGGCATCCTGGCATACATAAATGTTCCCCAGGGCGTGGTGAAAGCTGTCTTTTCCTGGTCTTCTGGGAATACGGCCACTTGATTATAGCCTGAGAACCCATCCATCATGGACATTCTAGAGGCCCCTACCACCTTTTGCAGAATATGATCCATCTTTGGTAGTGGATAGTTGTCTTTTAGAGATGCCCTGTTCAGGTTTCTGAAATCCACACACAACCTGATTTCACCGTTCTTCTTGCGTACTGGGACTAAATTGGCCACCCATTCAGAATACCTTAGTGGCACTATAATTTTAGCCTTCAGTAACTTTTTTATTTTCTGCTCAATCGATGGTAACAACAGGGGATTGATCTGCCGGAGCTTTTGCTTGTGGGGTTTTGCATCGGCTTTCAATGGAATTTTGTGCTGCATCACACCGATATCAAAGGTTTTCAAATCTTGATATGACCAGGCGAATACATCTTTGTAGGTTTTAAACAGCTTTTGGTACAATGGTTTATATTCATCTGGGACTTTCTTCGACAGCTTCACAATCTTTGGATCTTCTTTCGTGCCCAGATTCAGATCTTCAACCTGGTCCTCAGTCACCATTTTGTTTGGCTGTAATGGGACATCATCCTTATTGAACAGCCTTTCCAGAGGTACCAACCCTCGGGGAATGACATTTCCCTTTAGCTGTAGGAATCTGTGACCAGCTATCTTCTCTTCTAGCTTGTCCCCTGGAATGTCTTCGACTTCTTCCTCTTCACAATTGTCGATCTCTAAGTTTGAAAACTCCCCCACGGTCTCCAAAAACCTCTTCACCTGCTCCTCATCTTCGAAGACCTGCCAGTGCTTGACATTATCAGGAATTGAAGGCCTGTATCTTACCTCAATTTCGTATCTCAGAAGAGGGTTCTGAGGTGGGCGGAATGTACTAGCAGCTACAGCCAAGGAGTCTGCCATTCTGTTGTACTCCCTGGGCATAAACTGAATGTTAAATGCCAGAAAGGAATTTTCCACAAGGTCCCACACTTCGTTCCTATAGGCCTTTAGCCTCGGATGCTTCGCTTGACACTGATTTCTCACCTGCCTCACCACCAACTCTGAGTCTCCCATCACCTTTAGACCTTGGATCTTCATGCTCCTTGCTGTTTGTAACCCCAATATGAGTGCCTCGTATTCAGCCACATTATTCGTGGCCTCGTATTCTAATTTGAAAGAGAGGGGGACCCATTGACCCATGGGTGAGATAAGCAACACTCCAGCCCCGTTTCCCTCTCTGGAATTGGCTCCATCAAAGTGGAGCGTCCAGATATCAGATCCACGGTCCTGCTCTGATAGCTCAGTCTTTATCTGACAAAATGTAGGTTCATGAGCATATTCCTGATCTTCCTCCAACATTAGACAGGAAAAATCTCCATCTCTACTGTAAACTGGGGAGTTTACTGAATCTCCTGCTTTTGTGACTGTCTTGACAAACCTAGTTTCTCGGTACAATCTCCTTTCTTGACCCCCAAAGACAGGGATGGTGGCATAGGACAGATCCAGCTTGATTGAACCTCCAATTCTGGTCCCCCAAGACCTAGACAACAGCATGCCGAAGCGAGCTGGGATGTCAGCTACTACGATATCCATTACCACACTCTTGGCAGGAATCTGAGCCAAGGTGACTGCTAGGTCCTTGATCATGCCCAAGCACTTCACTCTTTTGGAGTCAAAGGAGTAGAGATATTTATATGGACGGGTGATTTGGAGACCCAACTGCTCCATGACAGACAGGGGCATCAAATTGTGGGATGCTCCTGAATCCAACATACAGTTGTGTAATAGTAAATCATGGATTACTAGGGAAACATAGAAAGGAGGAGTAGAGGGGTCCAATTCCTCGACATGGGGGCCAAACACTACCATAGGCCTCTCTTCTTGTAAATTAAGACTGTCTGGAATGTGTGAGACTTCAGGAGCTGAAATGAATGAGGAGACTTGTGACTGATATGCAGGCTGCTTCAACAATTCCGAGAGAGGGACAGGGATTTTGACCTTTTCAAGTTCCTTTTGCAAACTGAAGGCAGACAAGGGCTTTTCTATCTGGACTTCCTTTTCTTTGGACTCTTTGTTTGGCAAGGCAGACTTGACTTCTTTAATGGGAACTTTATTCACAGGAGACACAGCTACTTGAGAGGAGGAAGGTATGTGAATATCATCTTGCAAAGGTTGGTAAAGGGGCTTCTTACCTCTATCAGAAGATTCTTTGGTATTGGCCTCTTTCTGTGCAGGTGCTGATCTCTGGGGTGCATCTTCCTCTTCATCTTGAGTGCGGGTCCTTTTCCTGGAGGACCTGAGGTCATATTTCCTGTTGAACTGAGCTTGCATGAAATCAACAAACTTTTTGCAGTAGTCATCGATTTCTGGCTCTTCGGCATCCTCATTATCCTTCGCTTCTGAGTGAGGTTGCAACGCATCCTCCTCACTTCCTTGGACAGGGCACTCTATGTCATCGCTGTCTGAGAAAACCGGACATGTTTCATCTTGCTCATAAGAGGGGTCTTCAGGGGAAGCCTCTATTTGTCCTTCCAAGTACAAAGGGTGCGATACTTGGTCTTGTGACTCCTTCTGCCCCCTCTGCAGTATCTGCAAGGGAGGTTTCCTGTATTGAGGGTTGAACCCTCTGTTTGGAGCATTCTGAAAGTTCTTTGGTGGAGAACTTTTGGCTTCCATCTCTAGGTTGACCAACTTGCTAGAGAGGTTCTTGATCATTTTATTCATCTCTTCGATCTTATCATTTGCTGAGTCTCTATCCTGACTTGAAGTGGACACTTCTTCCTTGCTTCTTCTTCTGATATCATGTTCTTGCTTTACTTTGGTCTTACCAGTCGAGACAAAGTTTGCTTCTATTTCCAATGCATCAGTCTGTGCATCATCAAGAGAGGCTGGCTTTCTCTCCCTTAGTGAGAAGCCAAACTCGGAATCAAATGCTGCTACAAAAACGACCTTGGCAGCGGTCTGATGGGGCTTCATCTCGGCTGGGAGGCTGTAATACAATTTGTTAAATCTTCTGATGAATTCTGATACCCCTTCATTGTGTTTCTTTTTAAGGGTGTTGAACTCAGTTAAGGTATCCCCATGATCTTTCCTATCTCCCCACTTTTTCACAAAAGCTTGTTCCATAGCCTCCCAGGTGTTGATGGAATCAACTGCAAGAGACTTAAACCACTTTCTAGCCTCTCCATCAAGGGACTGCACGAACAACCTCAGAACCACATCCAGATGTTCCACATTAAAGTTCTCTGCGAAAGAGCAGAAGATTTCAACATGCTTGTGAGCATCGACACCATTCTCCCCATTAAATCGGGGTAGAATCTTCAAATAGTCCTGTGGCATATCATTTAACACTGCAGGCAGCTGTAAAGGAGCATACCTGTTTTGTAAAAAGCCGGGTACATTCGCCATCGGGGGAGGCGGAGGTAGGATGAGAGCTTGAGCAGCGCGAGGTGGAGGAGGTGTTGTGAGTTGAGTATGAATAATGATGGGAATATAGTGATCAACGGCTTGAGGACTTGATGAGGAGGTAGGGCTGTTAACAGCAGACACTTCAGTGATCTCTTTGACCTCTTCAACTTCAGGGGTAGGATGAAAAGAATAATGTGGAGTACAACTAGACTCAGCTTCGTCTTTGATACGGGTACCTTCTCGGTAAGGGCTATCAGAGTAATAACCAGTATCTCTTATAATAGGGTTAGAGCTTTGTATTTGGGCGACCTGAGAAGAGGAGGACTGAAGATATGGAAAGTTTTCGAGGGAAAACTCGGGAATATCGGTATGAACTGGTGGTCTTTCTCTCCAGCCTCTTCTGTGAAGGATTCGCTCTGGGTCAGACACAAAAGGTGTCTTTGACTGTGCTGTATCTGACCTTAGGTGTGGCTTTCGGGGAGCCAGGACTGCAAATAGGTTTATCTGAAATATAAATGTGGAGTCGCCAAGGTGAGGTATGCACAACTCACAACTCTTCGTGCTCACCTAACTGAAGAGTGGAAAGGATTTGTCGAGGCCCAGGGACTTAAATCTTTTCAACTTCGTTCCCCGGCAACGGCGCCAAAAAGATGTTGTAACTCCTAGAGACAGCCTAGAGTTGTTACAGACCAGTGCCTAAGACATCTTATGAGGTGTAGAGAGCAGGATATTTTAGACAACGTTTCATCCCTTAACGTGACAGAGCTCTTACACTACCTTTTTTGAAACAGAAAACAAACTAAAATGGAACCAGAACTTCGGACAGTTTGAGGCATTTTAAATAACGCTGAACGAATGGAATGCTAATATTCAGATACTGCTGCTTCAGACAATTGTAAGACAGATCAACATAATGAGGGCCAGATTCACGACATATGGCAGAGAAAGTAATTATAAACAATAGCGAAGCTGTATAGCAAGAAGGGGATATCGGCTGTCACATAGATGATAGTAAGGAGAACTTCATGGCATACAAATGGGCTTAAATATCTAAGAATCCACGCATACCAAGAGCTGTCGTCAATAACATTTCAATACAACCAACATAGTAGAAATACGAGTGAAATGCATGTGGCAAAATACATTACTCCTGAGCCATTTAAAGTGTCACACTGCTACTGACCTAAGTATCAACACGATAAGTTCATATCAAAAGAAAAAAGACACTCGCATTCCAGGATGTAATATAAGAGAGATGAGCAAAGATGAAACTAACAATAGAGAGGCACACACACCACCATACAACCGTGTCCGGAATCCTTATTACAGTAAAGCTTCTTATTATTGAAACCCGATGGGCTCCTCCGGGCAGTATCCAAATTGTTCACAAAGCAGACGCACAAGAAATTCTAATACAATCAATTTTCTGAAGAAATGGAACCAAGTATCATTCTTTTTCCTGTATTATATAGCCTTCTATCTGCCTTTCATCGAGAAGATATTTTCTGAAAATATCTTTCTCGCATGCTCAAAATTGTTAACAATCATTATCAAAACCACAAAATGGCATGATGGGGAAAGCAACTCTTCCATCATGCGTAACAGGCCCCGGGCCAAACTTAAAGCCAACATGTAGATCATTGTTCAAGGTAAAAAGTAAAAATAAAGTGGAAAAGCCGACCTTTCGGAAATTTAAATCAAACATATAAACTGGAAATGAAAGTAAAGCCGTTAAGGCCATGTGAATGAAACATAATAATGTGAAAGTTGTTGGAGTGAGGAAACAGCAGCAGTAAACATTGGAAGGAGCCATGATTTATTAGGTGACATCTTTGAAATCAGGAAGCTACGTCACTATCCATTAACTGGATTTGGCTCGTCCATCTGCGAAAGTCTCCTGCTGGTATGCTGGCGAGGTGTGGATGTGCGTGGGTGGGAGACGATGCGAATCATGTGGAGACTAAAAATCTTACAGCAAATTTGTGATGCATGTGATGATGGTAGTGGCTTTAGGCAAAGGTTCCCTTTGCCATCGAAGGTAAGTAGATCTAGTTACGCACTCTAGAAGTCTTTCTTATTTGTCAGGTGCATTAGTACGGCAGTAGTGTTTGGTTCCCAACATGAAGGGAGGCCAGCAGTGGTGATTTCGTTCCATACCTTGTGGAACTGTTCCACAATGTCTGCGACCCGTTGGAGAGCCTTTGAAGCTGCCGATCGAGCCTCCTCTTTCTCTATAATTTTCTGACATTCATTGATTTCCATAAATCTGCTGGGAATGTCATGTTTTACCACGTCATTCGCTCTCAGTGTATAGAGAAAAGATATATAAATTCCGGCATGTCGGGCTCTAGTTGGCAGATTATCCCCGGCCTCCTGCAATCGCCTATTAAGGTATGGAAGGGTAGACTTTAGCTCTCCTATCATCGTTAGGAACTCCCACTGTTCAGTCACGGCCACGATTATATCTGACCAGATCAGGTTTCTGGCCTCGACCAGGGTGATATTTCCCTTCACTTTACTCTTCAGCTCGGCGATGATCTGTTGTTGCTCAGTCGGAGTTTTCTTTCCTTCCTCCACTTCTCTTCGCAGCCCTTCAATAGTTCTGACCTTCTCAGCCAGGGCGCCTTCCAGTTCTTCCACTTTTTGCCTGGCTGTCGTTGTTTGCTTCCCCAACACTTCTATCTCGGCCATAGCTGTGGATAGTTGTGCTGTTGCTGATCCTGTCCCACTTGATGTCTCGGCTGCATGACAACTGTGTGTGTCCCAGCGGGTCTGCAGCTCGGTAGCTCTGTTCTCCAGATCTTCCATTCTTCTGACCATTTTTTCTTTCTCCTCTCTCTCTCTGGAAAGCTTGGCCATCAGCTCGTTTTTCTCCTCCTCCACGTGCACCAGTTCATCGGTCTGTATCGGATGTGAAGCCGGTATGCCAGACTGTTTCCTAGCCGCTGAAATGTCCTTCTCCAACTTGGCTATTAATGCCGCTTGCATTCCCTTCCCTCCGTCGTCTGAATTCTTAATCTGCTCTTTAAGGACTCGCACCTGGTGTGCGTTAGCACGATTAGCACTCTGTTCTGCGGCAAAAGAGTTATTCAGGACGTCGTATTTTTGCTCTGTCTTCTTTAGGGCAAGGTTGATCTGCGAAATCTTATCCTTCATCATGTCGCAGATTGTCTGGAAAAGGTCATTCAGGTCCTATACCGGAACCTTCTTCATGTCGACAACCAATTCAATCACCTTGTAACTAGGGACGTCCGAATTCGGGTCCAGGATAGCCTCGGCCATGGAAAGCACCAGGTCTTCAGTGTCTGCATTAACCGAGGCAGAGATTCTGGTGTGATATTTCTCGACAAAACCTCCTAGTTCGGCCCTATATTTGTCTCTGACGGTTTTATTGGTCAGCTCCCTTTCTTTTGTCTTCGAAGCAGGAGGCTCGATGATGGCCTGAGTGACTTCAGTGTAGTCAGAGGAGGCGGTGCTATCTCTTAGAACTACTATCCCTGCCTTGCTCTTATCATACTCTCCAAATTTCACGAGGGGCTCCAGAATTATCCCTTCCCCGATGACCTCGGCTTCACTAGTGGCCACCCTTTGCCTCTTGGGTGGTGGCGCTCCGGAGGTACCAGCTTCCTGCTCATTTCCCCCTTTGTTCACTTCCTCTTCTTCTCCTGTGGCAGATGAGTCCGTCTCCATCTGCGAAAACATAGGCCAGACTTCATAATTAGCCTTCCACTCCAGAAATGGCCTGGATTCATGAACGTAGGGCGCAGACCTGTTTCTCTTTCTTTTATTTGAAATAATTTCCCGTGGGTCATAATCCCAACTCTCCCCTAATTTCAGATCCAAGTTCTGCAATATTTTCTCAACAATCGGGAGGGCATATCTGGAATTTACAACAAAGGGGCCAATATTGTCGGGAAGCTTCAGGATGTAGCCTTTCTTAGCGGGGACGAAATGAAGCTGGTCAGCCTTGACGGCTTGCCGGATGTATTCAAGGGCGTAGACTCGTCGGACAGGAAAAGCTGGGAGCTGGTAGGGGGCTACTTCGGCTCCATAGACACGGATTTCAGTATACTCCTCTGATAGAAACCAATCGCCGGTACACTGGTACTTCCCAGCTTGTAACCAGCGCTTCATCTCTGGGAAAACCCTAGGGGATGGTGCATCGTGAATGATGGTGTAAGCAATGGACATGAAGGTATTCACGAAAATGATGTAACCCTCCCCCTTAGGCAATTGACGAACGGAGAAATTCCAGTCGAAGACTGGCCTGGGCTGAGAATTTTCAGAATACATCCTGTCCAGCCCCAAGTGATTAAACTTGTCTGCATGCTGGAACAGGAAGAGGTAGAAAACCAACGAACAAAAACGAAACTTTCGGGCCTTGGCCAGCTCCCGAAATTGGTTCCGGATGGTAAAAGACAGGAAACCTGGAATATCTATTGTAACCCCATTCTGAGTCATAAGCCACAAGAATCGAATGCATACCCAGGAAATGTCTTCAGGGGTCTCTTCCCCTAGGAGGCCGGCAATGAGGGACAGGACTGGTCGGACCTCTTCATTAAACAGACTCAATGGGAAAGGCTCAACCGAAGGTAGGGCCGTCGCCTGATCGACTGTTATGGCAGCTATGAAGGCACGGCGGGCTTCCTTCGACAGTTTATTAAACTGTGCGAGCAAGGTTTCGTCTTTAAAACTGAAGTAGGCATCACTGGGAGGGAAACGAAGAGCCTGCCTTATAATATCGGGAGAAAGGGAGAAGATTATGCTACCCTGAGGGGCAATGAAGGCATCACGATGTGAATCGTAAGAGTCTCTAAGCCAGACAATAAAATCGACACAGGAATGGACTTGGGGGGTAATGTAGTGATACAAGCCGGACGCGACAACTCGAAAACGATCAGCACTTTTACAGTGGCAGCCGAACAGTAGGGGCTTGATGTTCCGTATATCGAAAGGGTATTTTGGGTCACAGATACCCGCTTGCAAGTCACGAAGGGGCTCGAAACCAGGAGGATTTCTAGACTCATGGAGTTGGGGAGTTTTAGGTTCGTTCTTCTTGGGCGTCCCTCTCCCCATGGCAGTTATTCAACAATTCGGAAAAGAGAGAAAGGGAAAAATAGGTTCGTTCTTCTTGGGCGTCCCTCTCCCCATGGCAGTTATTCAACAATTCGGAAAAGAGAGAAAGGGAAAAATAATGAAACGAAGACGGGAAAATGGATTACCTGAGCAGAGGGTGAAAATGCTTGGGAAAACGACGAGGGGAACTGTGACAGTGACTTGGGCAAACCCGGCGCTCTTCCCTACTTGGTAATCGCCGTGGAAAACTACCTGAAAATAATTTACCAGAGAGGAATACGAGAGTTTTTACCATTCGGGAGGACTGTTTAGGTTAACAGGGGAAAGTGTAAGAAAACAGAGGGCAAGTGTCGTAAGGACACTGACACTGAGACACGTGGCGCGTGGGGATTGGGTAATTCTAGATATAGGTGAGCGCCTCGTGTCGGGTTAAAAGCTGGTACGGGCCTTAGTACCAGCTGTCCTAATGGACTTACCTTACCGTTGTTCCATATGCGCTATCCACTTTTTAACACGTAGGACTTCCCCTTTGCCAGACTAACGCTTATCTTCCTCACCTGAGCGGGCCCACCTTAACTCCACCACGATACAGAATCTCTTGGCCCAACCCTGTTACTATTTCTCCGCCGTGAAGCCCTGCCACGTGTCGCAATTCCGCGGGGGTAAGGGCCTTGTCCTTTCCCCACAGCTTGACCCCCCCGGAATTTCTACGTACTGCCGTCATGTATAATCAAAGGCCTTCTCTCGTATATGAGTTGATCTGTAAAGGCATGTCTCCCTTACCTTTGTGCCAGTCATTAACTATTGTTCCGCCTCTCCTTACTTAGCGCCATTTATCCATTTGTGTCAATATATGTGCGTTTTACCACCCTTTTTCCCTTTCGGCCTGATTTGATTTGACACTTGCTACTTGGCATATAACTTTAATGTGACCGGTTCATCTTTTAGGGACTTTCGTGGCTATTGCTGAGAATTGAACAACACAATCAAAGG